>ML685769.1:5780064-5794841 GCA_007922175.1 Pelusios castaneus | reverse complement strand
AAGGAAACTGTAGTGTAGACGCAGGGTAAATTAAGTCGACTTAATTTACCAGTGTAGACGCAGCCTATATTTCTAAAGGTGCCTTTTATTCTGAAGTATTTTAAATTATTTAGAAAATAGCTTCTGATCATCACTTAACACAAACGAACAGTACACACACACATATTGCAGGTAATCCTTGGCTGGTGTAATCATAGTGTATATAGTAATATTGTGATCTCACTTAACTCAACGGAAAAAACTATTTACTTCAGTTAGCCAGGATTTCACCCAGAAATTTTACACATCCATTAAATGCAGCACTCATTAAACAGTACACAGTGGAGAGTAAAGAAATGTATTTATAATATAATTCACAGTAGTTTAGGATAGGAAGTGAATACTGCCTTTTCCACTTCATAATGCAGGGGGGAATTTAGATGCACAGAATTACGTTACTAAAATTGCAAACTGGCCATGTCCCCAACCATCTATAATACCCAGGTTCTTTCAAAGACTCCTTAGGAACATATTAATGATATCACTGTCATACTCTCTGGAGTGGCTCAGAGCATGAGTACCAACCTCAGGACAGACTTAAGAACCAGAACACAAATCCTAAAGTGTTCTACACTTAGATTTCACCAACCAAACATCGTGTTAACCCCTCAGGCACTACAACAGCCTTAACATGGAGCCACAGAGAGTCCTCTCGGGTACACTGATCTATCTTGCCCCCAGGTAAGCTTGCTTCTGTGATAGATGGCCTGTTGCATTAAAAAAAAAAAACAATCACAACAATATTCATGGTATTTGCAGTTCCAAAGGACTCATCTATTCCTACAGGTCAATTGCAGCTCAGATTTCACACCACAGACAACACTTATCACTATTCCTCTAATAGAGTATCAAAAGATTTATTAGCAAAGAAATAAGAAAGTGATTTTCAAGTTTAAGTCAATAAAACATATAGACACAAAGCAGTTATAGTCTTAGGTTCCTTTGCTGACAGAAGTTTCTATAATAAATAAGCTCTAAGTCTTTTAGGGCTAACCCAGGCAAAACACGATCCCTTGCTTATACTTAGAAATCTTGCCCTTCCAGCCCAAGCAGCACAGAGATAAAGTTTCTTCTTGTCAGGGATTTTTATTCCCTTCCCCCAGAGTTTGAGCTGATAGGTTAAGTCCACATCACCTCTTCATGGATGTTGGCTTGAGCAATTAAATGTTTCACAATGGCTCATAAGGTGGTCTTGGTGTGTAGGAAACCAGAATTTTACATTAATGCTCCTTTCCTAACTAATGGCGTACACATTAGAGGTTTACAGCGCAAACACAATACAACCTTAACACAGGGTGCAGATTTTATAAGTGAGATTACTACATGCAGCATCCTAATTTAATAGAAGTAAGTCTACAAAATGGCATATTATGGCATTTGGCAAGTCTACCACTTCATAGGTGGGCTGTTGGAACACAGATAAAACAGTGTTACATCTTACCTAGGGGCTCAGTTGCTGCAGATGGCAATTACATATTGGAAATGCAGAAGCCCATCTGATCCCTTTGAGGTCTACTCATCTGTGTAAGGTCCAAGGCTATAATTAGTCTTGAGTAGTTAATTTGAATTCTAGCCCAACTAATCCCAACCAAGAGTCACATTTACATAGTTTTGAAGGCAGCAGCATCAACGTAAACAAGTGTTTATTTAACAAGAACATGTAATTAATTCTAATTAGTTATTGAGTGTAACCATAGGACTTCTGAAGCAGAATGATGTGAAATAATGGTGGTTTGCATGACTTACAGAATTATTAAAAACCCATTAACAGAAGTTCTTAATACTATGAAAGTGAACAAGTGTTATACATTCTCAGCCTGTTTTGCAGAGCACAATAACCAGCTTCTGTAAAAATTGTGAGCCAACATCTTAGCCCATCTGGTTTAACTGAGGAGAAGTATGGAGCGGATTCTGCTGTCACACCCATAAGAGTTCAGCAGACTTGCTCCAGGTTTACACCAGTATAATAGAGCAGAATGAAGCCCTATGACTTCTTACCTATTTAATGGGTAATACTAGGAGTTGCTATCTCCTCCTCACAACAAAAACAGACACAACATAACCCTTCTACTAGATGTTCTTGGCAACTAAAAAAGAGCCATGCTCAACCATGTAGGAATTCCTCTTAAAGAGAAGAAAAGTCATTGGTCAAATTCCCTACAAACAAAATTGGGTTCCCCCGTTGGGCAACTCTTCTCTTCTTTCAAGCACTAAGTCAGTGTACAAGACAAGGAAATCTTTATTAAGGAGAAAAGGAACACTATTGTTTTCTTAAATTGATATGTTTATATGACTACTAATTAAAGAGACAGTTATCCCAGAAATTCTTTGGCAATAGTTCATCTCAGTTTCCCCCCACTTGGTAGCTTAAATCCCACATCACTTTCCCCACTCACAGTTTGATGTCACTGGTTAGTGAAGTCCCAAAATATGGCAGTGCACTCAGTCAGATTCATTTCGAGCCCCGAGCAAGCCAGCAGTCTGGACCCATGATTAGACACTTTGCTGCCACCTCCCACTGAAACATTGCCTCTGCACCATATATTTACCATATCAAAGTAGTGTCTAGCCAGGCCTAGCATAGATGCTTAATCACCTAATCTAGCTATAGTGATAACTTGAGTGGTACTGAGTAAGAAGCATTGTTACAGGTTTCGTGAGTTTGTCCTTACAACTCAGATATATTATTTCAATTACAATGCCTCTACAGAGGGGGAATTCTTACTAGAGTTCACTCAGCTCCATTGTTACAAAATGAATAGGGATGGGGGTAATAGTAATACAACTCTGGAGAAGAAACTTTGCCAACAGGAATTCACACTTTCCACGCCCCTTCTGTCCGGTTTAAGTCTGAGCTCCACTACCAGGCTGAGCAAAACAGATTTTTATTATTGTGATGCTTTACTCAGGGCATACTAAATATAGTTGTGCTGCCCTTTTATTATCCAATAAGGATAAAATCTCTAACCATACAGCTCACATTTTGAAGAATTTTAAAGCAAACCACTACAACCTTCAGACTGGGATAATAGGTAACAAACATGAAAATAAAAGAGAGAAAATGAACAAACTTTAATTGACCAATAGATGGCAGCAAAGAGTTCCTTCTACAGCTCAAGACAGTAAGCTCACAATAAAAGTTGCAACACACAGCCAAGTGAGCCAGATAAGTTGCCTAGTAGGAGTGTACTACCGTGTTTTAATCTGAAGTATACTGATCTCCTTCTGTGAAATGGTATGAAGGCAATGCACTCAGAGCTTAAGACTGAAGAGGAAGAGGCCCTTGTTAAAATTCCATCACTGAAAGCAAGATGCAAGGGAGATGTTACTACTACAGGTGGAAATCCCCCTTCTCTGAATGCTACTCAATCATTCCTTTTACAGCTGATTTTCACTTTATTCCTCAGCAGGAAGCTGAGCTATATTAACATATTTTTTTCCCAGGAACAAATTATAAACATATCTAGCAAAGTGAATTTTAATGTAAAAGTACTGCCTTCATTTTTGGTTATGCAAGAGCTTTTTTGTTTTTCTAGGATGACAAATGAGCACATTTCTTTCACACATATATTCTATGAGGCTTAACGCAAGGACACTAACATCAACAATCTTCTGTACCTTATTAAAATATTGGCAGTGCAGCATTGGTGCCTTGGGCAGAGACCTTCATGTTGTTTTCAGTGGAAACCCCTGGTGATAAAGATTGGCAAGGACATGGCCCTGAGGGTGTGGTTCCCTCACAGGATTCCAGCAGAAACATGGCTCCAATACTATTTTTGATGGCAAAACTATTTAAGAAATATACATATGTACATACACTGATCCCTCAATTGAGTCTATGCAAGTGGGGGCCACACAGAACCACACATTTCAAAGGGCTCTGACTTAAACTGCAAGGTCAGAACCCATACAAATTCCTTTAATCACTAATAATTAGAAATTAAGTTTAATGCATCAACATTCCCAATTACTCAACTTCCACTAAAGTTACAATTTGTTTAAAATGAACTTTTCTTGGCTGATTTTATAAACATTTCATTTAATTGTGATTGTTATTAACATGTTAACAATACAAGTATGTAAAACTAGTACTGAAAAATGGGAATAAGGAAAAAGATAGGAAAAAGTTGACCTTCCTGGCTTAGTGGCTGAGCTTTTGTGTACAATTGATGTCACAAATGAGATCACTTCAAGAATGATAGCTAAAGGCAAAGGAATACTGATTTACTCAACATGCTAATTTTAATTTAACTGACAATCAGGGCTGTCCCGTGGGGGGAGCAGGGCCTGGGGCCAATTGGCCAATGCGGGGCCTCGCCCCTGCGCCGGGACGCCAAGGCTGCCGCCTGCACGGGGGAGCCGGCTCCAGGCCCGGAGGCTGAGGCCGCCTGTGTGGCAAGGGGGGGGAGGGAGTCGGAGCCTACTCCAGTCCCGGCCGCGGCCCCGGAGGCTGCCTCTGGGAGGGAGCTGGCTCCGGCCAGGAGGCCAAGGCCGCCTGTGTGTGGGGGGTGGAGCGGGAGCCGTGTGCGGGGGGCAGAGGAACCAGCCGTGTGGGGCAGGCCAGCCCAGAGGCCTGGCCCCACGTGCTCTGCCCTTGGGCCTGCCTGCTCCACCCTGGGGGGCGGGAAGGGGCAACCCAGGGGCCGGGCATAGCCCTCCTTCCCCGCTCCGCTGCCTTCGGCTGGCTGCCAAAGGCAGCGGGGCGGCCGTGGGAGGAGGGGCTGCAGCACAGCGTGGGACCCACGTACCTGCAGGGCCCAGGGCGATCGCCCCGTTCACAAACACCCCCCCGGGATGGCCCTGCTGACACTGTATAAGTAATGAGCAATGTGGTATTGTTCAAAGTGAGTTCATCTCTTAACACCTCTTCTGACTTTTCCCTGGTTCAGAAGCTGAATTTTTAGCTTTTCACCTTAAATTACTTGTTAAAATACTTTTTCCTTATAGCCATTAGTATAAGCACCACAGGGACTCTTCACTCCACTTTCCTTTGTATGTCCATAAACAGGAATGAGAAAAGCCCACCACATGAGTGGAGCAGGGCTTCTTTGCAGCTTCCAAGTGCATGCCTGTTTAAAGAAAATAAACTATCTAAAGACAACTAGGCAAGTAGACAGAGAACTATCTTTTACCTCACTCTTATGTCAGACCTCATCCCAGGGGTCTCTAGTATCCCTGCTTCTGGGAGCTTCCAAGTTTTAGATAGTTCTGCTTCCTTTCTAGAGCTACTTCCCTAGATAACTCGCCCCTTACTCCAGGCACCCACCACTAGTGTTAGCTCCATTCCACTGTGACTTTCCTGCCACAAACATAGCCCATCTCAATCACCCTCCTATCCTCCTCATTTCCAGCCCTTTTTAGGTGTTGCCTGGCCCCACTTTAATTGGCTGGATTGGGCTCATCTGGTCTGACTTAGCTCTACTCATAGGGATCAGGTACTCTGTGATACACCATCTCTCTTTTCATGGATTAAAAACAAACTAACCCACCCATCCCTACACCCTTGTTTTTCTCTATTCTTTTTAGAATGACATTCTCTATAACACAATCTAGGATCTCAATGTTTCCTCAGTCTTTTCCTAATCTTTCAACATATCATGAACACTCCCCCACAGCATTTCACATACATTCTTCTAGGTCTTCTCCCTGTCCCAGTGACCCAAGAACTGAACTCCAGCATAAATCCCTAGTCCCAATTGCCTAGAGTTTTATGCAGTGGTGTCAGAATTACGTCTCCAGATTCACTGGGCACAAGTAATATACAGTCTTATCTTCATTGTTTGGACTTCAAGGATCCTACATCCTGCAAAGGCCTGTCTCTGTCTGCCTGAGTGCAGAATTTCTACCTCAGTCTCAAGTTCATGAATCATGAGAAGTAAAATGTCCTTTTTCCTCCTCAGTGAACCAGACATCCATGGAAAGTTGTTCTTTCTAGAGTTAGAATGAGTTTTGTAATTCACATTCTGCTGCTTCCAGTCATGATGTAAGCTCATCAGTCCTCAGGATAGATGCCATAAAATGTGTATCTACCACTTTTTCCCCATACCAGAGGCCTATTTTTACCCCGATCCTTCCTCTGGACCTCTCTTTCTTAGGGTAGCTCTCTTTGTATCTCTATTTGTTTATTGGGGAGTTCAATCTTCAATCCCACCGATACCTTTTGAGACTCTGTTTGGGATTCTAGAGTACCTTCCCAAGTCTGGGAATCCATTTGGGTCTCCATGATACCTTGCTGAGTTTGGGACTCTGCTTGGGTCCCTGCAGTTCCCTGGTGGATCTGACACTCTGTTTAGATTCCGTTGGTACCTTACTTAGTTTGCAATTCCACTTGGGTTCCCATTTGTCTCCATTTGTTAATATTTCTCTGTCTGGCGCCAATCTAATTTCTTCTGCAGGCTAAAACATTGTTACTTCTCTTTCTCAGCCTCCACCTGAGGCTGAGCTAATTTAGCTTCTATCACCATTAGCTGGTTACCGTTCCCCTCCCTCCATGATGTGCTTATATCATCGAGCTCTTTTTTGTATGTAGTAAGCTGATTACGTAGTCCTTGTGAATGCTTGTGCTCTCCCTTTCAGTCTCTCTTTGCCATCTTTACTCAAGCTCCAAACTTACTTATTTCCTTTTCTGGTTGACCTCAGACCCACTCAGTTCTCAGCTGTTGTAGTCCCAGCTGTATAAGACATGAAAAACTTAACCCCTCTCTCCCCAGAACTATCAGCCAATGCAAATTCTGAACCACCTTGATGTATAGTCAGACTCTCTGATCCTGACCCTTTGACTTCTGCTGTAAGGTAGACACAAGTCTCACCATGGATATATGAGACGTGTACTGGGAGATGTTGGTCTAGGTTATTATCCCTGGCCAAGCGTTCTGGACAAGAGTATACCCACAGTCCAAGTCTATAAGTTCCTGTAATACCAGTTACATGGCCAGGCCGCCTCACTTTTTGAGGGAATCCCCTCTGTCTGGTTCTGCTATAGAAACAGCCTAGGTAATCATACTTTGCCATTTAATGTTCCCAGGCTAGCCATACCTGAAGCGTACCATAAGGCCCCTGGTCCATACCTTCAAGTGTTTCTGCTAGATTATTTGGCTATCCATGACTCTTGTATATCTATGTATCCCCCAAGTCTTGGCCATTCAAAATCTTCCCCTGTGAGAGTTTCCTTGCATCATCCCCTATGGAGCCCCCTCAGTCTGCCATACCACTCTGACCACTTATCTCCTTCGGCATCAAATAAGCCTTCAGCTCATTCCACTGCCCCCGGACATCAATTGGAAAGAACTTACCCAACTCTGTGCTCCCAAGAGCAGAACCTTCAGGAACTGCTCCAAGATAACTTGGTCCAATATGATTACACAGGCCATACACGTCTAAAAAATAATTCCCAAAGCATGTATTTTAGAAAAACTTTCAATCTTGACTAAAATATTGCCCTTGACAGAGAACCCATCACAATCCTTGGTAAATTGCTTCAATGGTTAATTAGTCTCACTGTTAAAAACTTACACCTTATTTCCAATGTGAATTTGTATAGCTTCAACTTGCAGTCATTACATCATGTTATACCTTTCTTATCAAAATTGTTCCTATATCTCCACCCCCACTCAGATCTCCACAGTGATTTTGCTTTGGGTGTGGGGAACAAATACCTAAGCCGGATATGGCTTTATTTATTTATTTATTTATTTATTTATTCATTTTGATTGCTCCAAAACACAGCTTTTAGTCATGAAAGAACTGTATCATTCTCATGTTGTAGCTCTTTTTTCCTTCAGCCATCAGGCAGCAAGGGAAGAAGACATCATTGTGAGGGGTTTCTCTTTCTATGTCACTGGAGTTATCTGATGTCATTCCCAATGTTCAGTGCCATTTGTGGAATGCATGCTGGACAGAGTGAGGTAGGCTTCCTGTGAATATTGAAGGAATGGGCTGTACCTAAAGCATACAAATGAGCCTTTATAATTGCAGGATTTAGGACATTCAGTGAATTTCCATGGGCCAGTTGTCATAAAAAAGGTGTTTAATTTGATTATACTTTTAAACAATGTGGTATTAGAGGCTTTTGAGTTTTTCACTTGATTCCAGAAACCTAAAATGTATTAACTTTAGGACAGAAGTTCAGTATCCTCACACATGGGCTTTCAAAATTTTAGTACGTCCCTACAGTTAAGGAGAAAAGAGTGCTAAAATCACTGTTTAAATGACTTTCTTTTGGGGGCCCGCCAAATGCTTCTGCATGTCAGGGGTTACTGATGATATTTTAGAGGATTGCCAGTCATTTCAGAGAACGCATGGAAAAAAACAAAGTAGCATTCCAAATTATTATATTCAGGCAAAATAAAGCCATGCTTCTTTTGGCTCAAACTCAAATATCTTAAAAAGATTCTTGGCCCAGTATGAGGGGCTCCTCATGTAGCACTGGAGCTTGAAAAAAGACAACAGGCCTGAGTATCCACTGCCTTGCACTCAGTATAGTCATTACACCTGTGCCAACTGGGAGTAAAATGCTACCAAATCAAACTGATGAGGTGTTAGGGCACTATTTGGTGGCTAGGTACACACAGGTGGACGGTAGCCCGCCAATGCTACTGGTTCATGACTGCAAGCCCTTCCCTCAGCTGATGAGGAGGGCTGACTGAGGCTGAAACCAACTGAGTGCAGGGGACAACGAATGAAAAACCAGGAATGGGAGTGAGGTCACAGGGACAAAACAAGTGTACTCCTGATCTGGGGAGGGTGTTTAATTCTGGTGTGAATGTACCTCAAACCTTCTCTCTACTATTGCTTGGCAGAGCCTCTTTCTATTTTTTTTTTTCCTTCTCTTTCCCTCTTCCAGGTCATTAATAAGTTATGGAAAAACTTCAGGGAAAGAATTAGTGATCATCTGCAGAAGAAATAACATTTGAAGAGAGGGTTCAAACGATGCCAGTCTGTCCCCTTGTAACCAAACACACCTACCCTATGCTATTTTGCAGTTTGAGAGTGGGAGACTCGAGAACTGGCTGTGTGCCTCTCTGGAGGTAGAACGATTGGGGGAAGAACGATTTAATAGGAATTCTAAAGGGAGTGAGGGTGGGAAACCTTTTTACTCTTTTCATCTGGATTTATTTTTCTTATGAGGCTCAAGATCTGGATTTAAAAAGAATAAAAGGGTTTGTGAATTTTACAAGGATCTGCATTCTGGTTTATATTTAATACCTGAAATAGTCCTTTAGATCATTGGAATTACAGCTTAGCATTATTGGATTGATGTTGTGTGTCTGTAACTGAAAAAGAAAAACTTGCTAGCCCTTTGAAAACAGAACGCAAGGTGGGATACATTGTAAAGCACAAAGAGCCAAGTAGAGCTCACTGGGCTTTATTTTCCTCTGGCCTTGACTTTTGTGTCACCTGTCACACATTTGCAAAATACTTGTAAAATGCTACTATGCTGATTTGGCAACATTTTACACCCTTTTTGCACTATGTGTACATATCTACACATGGTGCAAGGCAGGAAGTCCCTCTAATGCAGCACTGACTGTGTTTGGGGACAGGCTTAGCAAGTATGCCTCTGGTCAAACAGCTGGAAGAGGTAAGAAAATTACTGGAGAGCAAAAAACTGCTTGTAAATGACTTTGCAGCAGGTCTGCTTCCTGTCATTTGTTTTCCTGTTTTATAAATAAAAAGAGATGGAGTGCAAGGAGAAAAAAATGCTGGCTGAACCTTTCACATCATGCTGCAATCCCAATAAAAACTTATTGTTTTGAACATGGAAACTCACTGGGCAATTCTCAGAGCATCACATGCCAAAGGAGTTACCAAGAACACATAGGCATATGTTGTTAGTAGCAAAGATTGTTTCTTATGGCTTGAGCAAAAGGGATGTTTAATTGTGGCATAGATATTTAGGCTTAGCCTGGAAGCCCAGTTCTGGGCCTGCAAAGTGGAAGGGTACAGAACTCAGACTGCATTCCAAGCCCAAACATCTATACTACAATTAAAGAGCCCCTTAGCCTGAGCTGTATGAAATAATCCTGCAAGCCCAAGTCACGTAGCTCAGGCCAGCCATGGTTATCTAACTGCAGTGTAGACATACCCTTAGAAGCAGATGCAGTTGTTAAATTAGATTTTATAATAATAGTGCAGTGAATTTATTTGACTACTTATGGCAGCTTGACATTATCTGATACACATCATAGTGATTTCTATAACACTCCCCTGTAGTCCTAGGTGTAGAAGAGTTTTTTAGTGTGTTGGGGAGAATTACTGTGGGAGCACATTTATACTTCAGCAATCGGTTGAACTTTCTGCTGAACATGTTAAGCCCCTACCTTGCAGTGTGTAAACAGAAGCCACACATCCCTGTTTAATAGATACACCTTAACCACAAAAGCCACCATTGGGACAATAATAAGGAAATAAATTAAATAGATTAGCTGCTCTCTATTTAACACTACAGAGGGGAATAATTCTATTTAACAATGAAACAGGTTACTTACCTTATAGTAAGGGTTGCTATTGAAGATGTGCTGTCCATAACTGTGCCACTAAAGGTGTGCATCTGCCCTGTGCACTTACGATTCTTTTGGAAAATGGTTTCTGTTGGGGGCCACGCCTGGGCCCTGTGTGTCTTCATGATTCCTACCAGAGGACCTCAAGGGCAAGACAACCCCAGATATCCAGTCATTCCTTCACCAATACAGAATCCAGATGTTGCAAGACTCTCCACAGCTGCAAAGATGGAGGATGGGTTGTGCAATACATATGGACAGCACATGGAGGTTTGGGGGTTGGGGGTTGTAACGGTACACAGGGCTATGGAGTACCGGCACCTTTTTTGCCAGCCCATCTGGGGGAGGGCAGGTCAACAGGGAAAAGGAGTAGCTGATGGAAGAAAAGGGACGGGAGAGGCATTTTTCAAATTTACTATCAAGATATGACTACCAGAACCTTTCTTTTTTTAAAAAAAGCATTGGACAGCACATATCAAAGAACCACAGACACTGTAAAATAAGTATCTGTTTCTTCTTCTTCTTTGAGTAGTTCTTCATGTAGATTCCATTATTGGTGTTTCATAAGCAGTGACCAAATTTGATGGAGGTGGGTGCTAAGAGTTTAGTTAATGGTGGATTCTCCATAACTGGACATTTTTAAATCAAGACTTTAGTCCAAACAGGAATTATATGGGGGAAGCACTATGGAATGTTATACAACAGGTCAGATTAGAAAGTCACAGTGTTCCCTTTTAGCCTTGGAATCTATGAATCTGTATCATGACCTCCACTGAAGAACAAATCTACATATTTCTTGCTCTTTAACACTGCAAAAAGGTCTACGGAGAGCTGACCATAATCAGGAAATATTTCTTGACAGTGTTCTTTTCCACTTTTCCCAGACAGTGTGCCATGGCACACAGGTGTCCTGTCACTCTTGGTCAGGTATACCATGGAACTTTTTGAAAAACTGCTAAAAGAGTTCTGGATTGGCTCATGAATATTAATGAGTTCATTTGGAGACTACGTTGAGGTGTGTCTCAAAATAATTAAAGGTATCAAAGTGTGCCACAGAAGAGAAAAGGTTGGGAACCACTGTTCCTTACTGACCATTCAAGAGTTCTTGTAAAATGTCTATACAGGTGATTGGCCAGAATATTCTGAAGATCTGGTAAGTCGAGAGTCACTAGACTTGTTGTGGTTGATTCAACAGTTCCACAAGTCATGCTGGCTATGTCTACACTTACTAAAATTAGTTTTGAATTAGTTACTTCGAACTAACTAATTCGAACTAATTTTAGTTAGTTCAAATTAACTTAATTTGAACTAGAAAAAATTAGTTCGAACTCAGCAAGTGCCATTCATGTCACTTGCTTAGTTTGAATGAGTGATCTTCATTGATTTCAATGGGCTGGTTAGTTTGAACTAAGAAATTAGTTCGAACTAACATGGCCACATTGGTTAATTCGAACAAGTTAGTTCAAATTAACCCTTACTTCTGATACCCTATTCGAAGTTATTCATTCGAATTAAGGAAGCCCTTAATTCGAACTAATTAAAGCCTAGTGTAGCCATGGCTTTAGTTAGGTCGAATTAAGCTTCTTTAATTTGAACTAACTTGTACCAGCTATAATGTTTGTAATATCTGTATATTTCTCATTCCTGCAAAAACAATTCAGGAGACTGAACTAAATGCAGTTTTACAAATATAACATGCAATTATTTCTAAAAAATAGATACCTACATAATGATTATACCCACAAGTTAAAACTAAAAATAACTGGGAATGAAGAGCACTGACTGATGGGAGCGAGGGATGTAAGCTTTGCTGCAGCTGGGGCATTTTACATTTCCTGCCACTGTTACTGGCAGAAACAACAGCAAGAAATTTAAAATGCTTCAGCCACAGCAAAAGAGCAAGGTGGCGGCAGGTGCCAATGTGAACCTGAAACTTTGCTGCATCTGGGGCATTTTAAACCTCCCAGGTGTGCATGAGTTAACTACATTGCTTCTTCCTTCCTCCCCACTCAGCCCCCCAGCTCCCGGATGGATAGGGGTCATGGAACATCCTCACTATATCCACAAAGCACTGGTGTTCCGTGAAACACTGGTTGAGAAACATTGTTCTAGATGGACCTTTGATATGCCAATATAAACTGCCTATAAACTGTGCTAATGCAGCTAACTACCTGTGGCGCCTAGGAGGTGAAGGTTTTACTTCAAGGGACAACGTGCATTACTATTTTCCACTCAAGAAATATCTGTGAACTATTGTGAGAGCGTAACTGGTTATTCCTGACTATATTGTCTGAAGAAGAACCCATTGAGTAAAGGTCACTTATCAGCACTTGCTCTCATCAAAGCCCACATGAGAAAATTACCTGCAAATGTCCATCTTGCTACACCTATAAAAGGAAGCTTGGAGCATAATCCTTTTATCTCCCATCTGTCCAGGCTTCTCAGGGAAAGTTTGGGCCACAAAATTGGCCTGGAATCACCGTGCTAATTCTCATTGGAGAATTAGAGCAAACTCTATACATGAACTATTTAGTCTTCATTCCTTCATTTCTCTGGACTGGATTTCCAGCAACTGAAGCTGTGAAACAAAGAACTAAAAACATGATGTATCTCGACTTTCAAATAATTTGTATATATGTGATTGTTTTAATCCTTTAACAGTTCTCTTATAGTTTTGTTGCTTTCTTTGTATAATAAACCTTTAACTTTAGTTACTAAAGGATTGGATGGCAGCATGGTATTCTGGGTAAGATGCAAACTATATTGATTTGGTAATGGGGCTGATCCTTTGGGGTCAGGAGAACCCTTTTGGTAAAGAGCATGGAGTTTTAAGTAATTTATCTCTTTACTAGACCCATTGGCTTAATGGGGGCCAGAGACTGGTTTTAGCTTCTGATAACCAGTGTGGTGGATCAGAAGCATTATTCATTTGCTGATTAGGGAGCTCAACTTCAAGTGTCACCCATCAGTGCTGGGAGAATTTGCTCTCGTTTTGCAGCCTGCCCTGATCTTGACATTTTCAGGTGGCTACCCTAGGCCGGCAGGGTCACACCACAGGACTGAGGAAGCATAATCCCAACTAATTTAAGCCTTGGCCACACTAGACTTTCATTAGTTCGAATTAAGGGCATCCTTAATTCGAACTAATAAATTTAATTGCTTAGTTCGAATTAACCCTTAATTTGAAATAGTTATTTCAAATAAATCAATGTGGCCATATTAGTTCGAACTAACTGCTTAGTTATAACTAATCGGCAGATTGACCATCATGCAACTGACTAATTCGAACTAAGCAAGTGCCTGCATGGACATGCCTAGTTTGAACTAGCATTCTAGTGCAGCCATGCTAGTTCGAATTAAGTTAATTCGAACTAACTAAAATTAGTTTGAATTAGTTAGTTCGAATTAATAATTCGAACTAGCTTTTGTAAGTGCAGACATAGCCTTTGAGCCTAAGTCCCAGAGAGGTAAAAATGATGAATCATAGAATCGTAGAATGATAGGGTTGGAAGGGACCTCACGAGGTCATCTAGTCCAACCCCCTGCTAAAAAGCAGGACCACTCCCACTAAATCACCCCAGCCAGGGTTTTGTCTAACCGGGCCTTAAAAATCTCCAAAGATGGAGATTCTACCACCTCCCTAGATAGCCCATTCCAGTGCTTCACCACCCTCCTAGTGAGAAAGTTTTTCCTAATATCCAAACTTGACCTCCCCAGCTGTAATTTGAAACCATTGCTCCTTGTTCTGTCCTCTGTTACCATCGAGAACAGCCTACCTCCCTCTTCTTTGGCGCACCCCTTCAAGTAGTTGAAGGTTGCTATCAAATCTCCCCTCAGTCTTCTCTTCTGTAGACTAAATAAGCCTAGTTCCTTCAGTCTCTCCTCATAAGTCATGTGCCCCAGCCCCCTGATCATTTTTGTTGCCCTCTTCTGGACTCTTTCTAATTTGTCCACATCCTTTCGGTAGTGGGGAGCCCAAAACTGGACACAGTATTCCAGATGCGGCCTGACCAGTGAAGGGTCTGCTGAATGGAATTGACCTCCTGCCGGGGGTTCTTTCCTTTGATGAGCCAATCATGGAGGTATGGCTAAGCTTGCTTTCTCAACAGAGTCTTGTGGCACTTTTAAAGACTAACAGATTTATTAATCGCATGAGCTTTCGTGGGAGAAAATCCCACTTCGTCAGACGCTTCGTCTGACGAAGTGGGATTTTCTCCCACGAAAGCTCATGCGATTAAT
>ML685769.1:5755518-5779964 GCA_007922175.1 Pelusios castaneus | reverse complement strand
TAGCTGTTGCCATTCCAGAAGTGGGTGCTAGCACCCTTTTTTTCTTTGTATCATAAAATAGTGCAAGTAAAAACTCTTCCCTCTGAATTCACTTGGGATTAGTGCACCAAGAGTTAAAAGGGATATAAATTGTATAACCATACAGCGCTCTAAATATAGGATCTCAAAAGCAGGGAATCAGCTGTCTGCAGCTCATAGCATATGAGGCTCCTTCCCTATTGTCTACATCCTATATTTACCCTCCTCCAGTCTAACCTTCCCATAGAGAGAAAGGGGAGGTAGTAGATAAAGACAGGCAGCAAAAATCCCCCATATTCCTGGTGTCACAGATTAAGTAACCAAGTGATTTTTGGAAACCTCTCCAGACTCCAGTACCATATCAGGTCAATTGGCAAAGGAAGCAGCTGCTTCTGCAAAATAAGTCAGGAAGTCACACTGGCTTATATTCTAGAAGTAGCTGCCTCCCTCTCCAATTGACCTGATACAGCAAAAATGAAGTCAGCAGAGACGGCCTTTGCCTATTGGGGGCCCTAGGCAAAGGCCCATCGTGGCCCCAGCTCCTCCCCCCTCCCCGCCCGCAGCCCTGACCCCAGAGGCCAGCTTCTCCTCCTGCTGTCCGACTGAGGCAGACACAGCTTTTGGGGTAGGAGGAACAAGCGATGGAGCCCCTTAGTGCTCGGGGCCCTAGGCATGCACTTACTTCACCTACCTCAAAAGCCGCCTCTGGAAGTTGGGAGAGGTTTCCTAAATTGCTTGGCTGCTTAAACCGCAGCAATAGGAGCATAAGGAATTTTGCTGCTTGTCTTGATCTACCACCTCCCCTTTCTCTGTATGGAGGGAAGAGGGAATACAGGATCTTGAAGGTGGCAAAGCACCCTCATAGTAGGCTTTGAGATCCTGTATACAGTGCAAACATGCACACACAAATGCTCTTCCTGAGCTAGCATGTTGCTGGAGGTGTGGTGCAGATGCAGAAACAGATAAAAGACAGAATGCAGATCACAGGTCAGATACAAGGTGATTCTTGTGAACTAGATGTGGATCTGCATTTTTTTTATCCTTGCAGTGAAAATTATGTAGGCAAACAAAGAATCTAAATGAAAATATCTGGAAATGTGTAAGTCAGTTTCTACCCTAACCCTATTAGGGCATATTACAATGTATACTTTACACCTCAGCACATAGTACTTTCATTCATACAAATTCTCTACAACCATATTTTCTGAAAAGAGGGATGGATTTTCTATGGTGACAACAGCGGAAATGGAAGAGAGGAAACCTAAGATGTCTGCACAATTTCGCCTTGCTGACAGAATTTGGCACAGTAACTATGTACAATACACAGGAGTGACAATAATATCAAAGTAGACTTGTGAGACGTGTTTACAAAGTTCTTGAAATTAATGTTTTTGCAGTTCACTAGTATTTTATTTCCTGTTACTGAAAAGCACAACAGGTGTAAGGTGGGTGATCCAATGTCCACTAAAGTCAATAGAAGTCTTTCTATTGATTTCAATGGGTGCGTTATCAGGCTTTTGTCCAGCTAGAAAGAAAGGGGAAAAAATGTAATAACGCTCAGAGGCTATGACTACACTTACTAAAATTAGTTCGAATTAGCGATCTCCTTGATTTCAATGGGCCAGTTAGTTTGAACTAAGAACTTAGTTCAAGACTGTGAGGGACTAGATATTCTGCACATGCCAAACATTCAGCTTATTCTCTCTGGCTATGTCTACACTGGCAAGTTAGTTCGAATTAAGGAGGCTTAATTCAAACTAACTAAAGCCATGGCTACACTAGGCTTTAGTTAGTTCGAATTAAGGGCTTCTTTAATTCGAACTAATAAGTTCGAATAGTGTACTAACTAGTTTGAATTAACCAATGTGGCCATGTTAATTCAAACTAATTTCTTAGTTCAAATTAACCGGCCATTGAAATGAATGGGGATTGCTACTTCGAACTAAGCAAGTGCTTGCTTAGTTCGAACTAACATTCCAGTGTGGCCATGCTAGTTTGAATTAGTTAGTTCGAACTAACTAATTCAAACTAATTTTAGCAAGTGTAGACATAGGCCTTGTCTACACAATCAGCTTAACGCGCAGGAAAAGTCCTTAATGCGCGATAGCAAGCACGGTGTACATACGTGCAACGGTGATGTTGCGCGTCAAGTACCTTGTTGAAGCGCAATCCAACAACCACTTTGACGAGAGTGGTAACAGCTGTTGCGGAACATCTGTTGCGCATTTGTGCTCGTGTGCATGCTTACCGCGCAATGATTGGCCTCCGGAAGTGTCCCAGCATTCCCAAGTCGTCCTCTCTGGACTTCCCCCCACCCGCTCTTTGGCAATGACGAAACTGTCCCCGCCCTGATTTGATCACCGGGATTTTCAAATTGATCGTCAGTTTCATTTACTGGTGTCTTCCTCATGGAGTGGAGTGCAGCAGCAGTTTTCCCAGTAGCAATGGCGGCCCGTCACGGAAGACGCGCACCCCTTTGGACCACGGCAGAAGTTCTTGACCTGATCAGCATCTGGGGAGAGTCCGCTGTGCAGGCGCAGCTTCGTGGCAGCAGACGAAATTATGATACATTTGGCATAATTTCTCAGGCAATGACGGAGAAAGGTTATGATAGAGACACAGTGCAGTGTAGATCAAAGGTGAAGGAGCTAAGAATCAGCTATCAGAGAGCGAAGGAGGCAAACCGGCGTTCGGGTTCAGCGCCTGCTACATGCAGGTATTATAAAGAGATAGAAGCCATCCTCAGTGGGGACCCCACAACCACTGCAAAGAGTCCCGTGGACACATCGCCCCCCCCCCATCCAGTGAATGCCAGAGCCAAGCAGGATGAGGATGTGATCGAGGAGGAGGAGGAGATGGAGGATGACCTGGAGGAAAGTGCAACAGCGTGTAGCCAGGAGCTCTTCTGCACCCCCGCTGAGACATCCACCCAAGGCTTGAACTGCAGCGTGTCCTCTGAGGCAGCAGAGGGGGGTTCCGGTAAGTTTCTCCTTCGTGCAGCTATGGCTCCTGCTAAAATATCATTGTCCGGGGTGGGGGTGCTTTCTGGTTCCCGCTGTGCACGCCATTTACTCTGCATTCATTAGAAGTGAATCAACACAAGCAGTGATTGTAAAATAATCATCTGCATTTAGGTCAGTAAAGGTTTCCTCAATGTACCTCCAGAGCCTAATACTCAGGTTAGATGGGAAAGCGTTTGTGTCTGCGCTCCCAAAGACGGATACTCTGCCTCGCCAGCTGCAAAGCACAGCCCTGGGAACCATGGCAGCACACAGTGCTGCAGCATATGGTCCTGGCTTGCAACCGGCGGCATGCAGGAGATGTATTCTAGCAGGCAGGGGCACTCTGAGGAGAGCGATATCGGGTTCCATCTCTTTGCCCAATGCTGATTATTAGCCCCCAGTAAAGCTATCTACTAGGATGTACCTTGTCCGCTTCAGCGAGGCATAGGATGTTGACCGCCCTGCACCTTCCAGAGTAAAGTGCTACTGGAAGGTTAATTTTCTTATCATGGCTATGTGTTAACAGCATCTTTACAATTATTTCTTTCTTTAGAACTGACCATGACATGGCCGGTATCTACCCCAGCTGACCAAATGAGAAACATTCGGCGGCGTGCACGAAGGAACAGGGAGGATATGTTCCAGGACGTGTTGAAAGCTACACAGGAGTCCTTGAAAGCAGCACAGGAATCTTCGGCTGAGAATAGAGCATGCAGAGCTGAATACCAGCAGATGTGGAAGAAACAGACCGATGAACTGATAAGCATCATGAAAGAGCAAACAGAACTGTTCAGGAGCATGGTCGCTTCCATGAACCAGGCGACTGAGGCGCGGGCTCCACTACAGACACTTCAGCCGTGTCTGCCTCCCACTCCCCGTAGTCCTTACAAGCATTTCTTTGAAGTGCACCCGTCCCACCGTGGCATTCCAACATCGAGC
The DNA here is from genome assembly GCA_007922175.1 of Pelusios castaneus. Lineage (NCBI taxonomy): Eukaryota > Metazoa > Chordata > Testudines > Pelomedusidae > Pelusios > Pelusios castaneus. The sequence continues at coordinate 5,776,005 of ML685769.1, read as the reverse complement.
TCCCTCCCCCCGGTACTTTCTAGAGCCCCGCAGCTACACACACCTGTAACCCCAACCTTCTAGGTTTGAATAAAAACAGAATAAAATCATTTGAGTATGGCTTTATTTGTACACATTTATAATTTCAGAAGTTGCACCTGATGCGTCCTAAAAGTTAAGTGGGGGGGGCGTAATTGAAATGTTCCTTGAGTGCCTCCTTTATGCGAGAAGCTTCCCCTTTGGCCCCCCTAATACTCCTAGTGGCTGGCTGTTCGTATGCCTCCTCGAGGCGTTGTGCCTCCGTAGCCCACACAGGGCAAAACTTTTCTCCCCTACTTTCACAAATATTATGTAGCACACAACAAGACGCAATCACAGCGGGGATGTTGTCCTCCGACAAGTGCAGCCACCCATACAAACAGTGCCAGCGGCCTTTTAAACCGCCGAAGGCACACTCCACAGACATTCTGCAGCGGCTCAATCTGTAATTGAACCGCTCCTTGCTGTGATCTAGGTTACCGGTGTAGGGTTTCATGAGCCATGGCATCAGTGGGTATGCTGTGTCTCCGAGGATGACTATGGGCATTTCCACATCCCCCACTGTAATTTTTTGATCAGGGAAAAAGGTACCCCTTTGCAGCTTCTGGTACAGACCAGACTTCCTGAAAATGCGGGCATCATGCACCTTTCCCGACCACCCAGCATTGATGTCAGTGAAATGCCCCTTGTGATCCACGAGTGCTTGCAGCACCATGGAGAAGTAGCCCTTCCTGTTGATGTACTCGGTGGCGAGATGGTCCGGTGTTAAAATAGGGATGTGTGTGCCATCTATGGCTCCCCCGCAGTTCGGGAATCCCATGGCAGCAAAGCCATCCACAATCTCACTAACATTCCCCAACGTCACCATCCTCCGTAGAAGAATGCGATTGATGGCTGTGCAGACTTGTGTTAGGGCTAATCCAACGGTGGACCTCCCGACTCCAAACTGGTTTGCAACGGACCAGTAGCAGTCAGGAGTCGCCATCTTCCAAACAGCTATCGCTACACGCTTCTCCACAGTGAGGGCTGATCTCATATTGGTGTCTTTCCATCGCAGGGCAGGGGCCAAGTCTGAGCACAGTTCCATAAACGTTGCTTTCCGCATTCGGAAGTTCTGTACCCACTGCTCATCATCTCACAGCTGCATAACGATGCGATCCCACCACTCGGTGCTCGTCTCTCGCGACCAGAAACGGCGTTGCACCATGTGCAGATGGTCGGTGAAGGAGAAGAGCAACGCGGTGCTGTTGCTCTGCATGGCATCGATCAGCCCCTGCTCCTCTGTGTCATCCTCTGACTGGGAGCTCAGAATGTAATGAGCAGCTATCTGAGATGTGTCCAGCATGTTGAGGGCGAGACTGGAGACCAGAGCAGGATCCATGCTGTCGCTGATTTTGTTGCTTTCCAGTGGCGCGCTCCGTGAAGACACTAGAAAATAGGCGCGAGTTGCTATTGGCAACGCAGAAGATGCAAAGGAAACGCAATGCACCACGGGAAACATATAATTTACCCATGGTGCTTTGTGCTCCTTTCCTTCATCCCATGATTCCAAGCGCGGATTCTGGGGAAATGGAACGCTGGGATACGTGCCCAGAATTCAGTGCGTTAATGCGCGATACAGCAAGGACTTCTGCTCCGTTACAAGGAGCAACATGTGTATGCGCTACACCGCGATAAACATCACGTGCTTCTTATAGCGCGCTTGACAAGTTGCGCTTTAATCTGATCGTGTAGACAAGGCCATAGTCTAGAATCTTGGAGTTATGAATATCTCAGGAATGGAGGTTGTTCATTTTCCAGAGGGGTAACTGTGTTAGTCTAGTTCAGCAAAACAGAAAAGGAGTCCTGTGACACTTTTAAAGAACAACCAGGACTTTTTTTGTGATGATACTCAGGGCTACCGAGTACCAGGCACCTTTTCTTCCCACAGTGATGCGGCCCCAGCTCCTGCTGCCACCGTTGATGACCCCAGGTCCCTAGCAGAGTACCAGCACTTTTTTTTTTTAAACAAAAAAAGCACTGAGAACAAATTTATTTATCACGTAAGCTTTTTGTGCATAACTCTGAACAAAGCATTATGGTTGTTCTTTCAAAAGTTTACAACTGAACATGGACTAAATATAACTTTGAAACTTTACAATGCAGAAAAAAATACTGCTTTTAACCATTGTAAATGAAACAAACACAGAAACCATTTCCTTACCTTGTCAATTTTTTGTAAACTTTCCATTTTTTTTAGTAGTTTATATTTAACATGTATTCACTTTTTCTATTTATTTTGTCTCTGCTGCTGCCACATTACATACTTCCAGTTCTAAATTAAGTGTGTGATTGGCTGATTGTTTTGTAATTCTGGTGTTCATAACTGAGATTCTACTCTATATCATATATGTAAGTGGGTAGTAAGCAGTCCATTTAAATTTGTACCACTAGGAAAGAAATTGATTTTTAAATGTATGCGCCTATTGTAAAAAGTGGGTTAGGATAAGGGGTTTTGTGTGCTTATTAGTAATAGTATAGCTTATAGCAAGAATAGGCCCAAGCCTGAACCAATCTTCAAAGGTCTAATATTAAGACAACTCACCTGGACCTATGCCAAGAACTCAGACGTTACTCTGAAAAATTAATTGAAATTATTTTAAATTTAATTGTCTGGCATTCAACTAGTTTCAAAAGCTGCTTCCCAAAGACAAATTTGCAATCATTTACTGTTCAGAAGAGCCTGGACTTCCCTTTTTCTTTGACGAGAACTAGCTCAGCCTGGACTTCCCTTTTTCCTTGACGAGAACTTTTGCAACCAAGTTACTGGGAAGCTTGTGAGCCCCCTGCATAATTAGCTCGTGAGTTCCCAGCAAAAAGGTGTAATAAAAAACCACAAGGACAAAGCAGGAGCGGTGCGAGGGGGCTTTAGACCCCATAAATAGCAGCCCCAAAGACGGTGAAGACAGGTGGGTAAGGGCACGGCAGAGCTAAGATGCCCCAAGGTCTCGGCCTTGAAAGCAAGTGAGTTCTGTCTGTAGACAAACCACGATAGAGGCAAGGTGGCCCGAAGCTCCAGCTTCGATAGCAAGCAGCCTCTATCCGTGGTCAGAGAAAGGTCGGGACCCATTCCCCGTGAATGAGGAACTGACACGTCGGTGAGAGGCCGCCCGAGAAAGGTCAGAGCCCATTCCCTGTGAGTGACGAAGCTGACACGTCGGTAAGAGTTCGGTGAGTATTAAGAAACTGCAACAGACCTCGGTGAAGGTTGGTTCAAAAATAGCTACAGGTATATAAAACAGTAACTTAAGTTTTAGCACCCCGAGTCCTGGTGCAAGGACCAAAGCAGTTTAGCACCCTGGTCCCCAAGAGTATGGGGGGATAGGTATAAGGTTAGGGACCAAGTAGTTTAGCACCCCGCCCTGGGAGTACAGGTAGGTTAGACTGCAATCCCCTTTAAAGGTAGGGGCAATAGCAGTGAAATAAGGATAGCTTTAGCAATTAAACCTTCAATGCACATTTACTTTTGTCTTTAAGACCTGCTGCAGCATAATAGTGAAATAGTGCAACTTTACAATCATATGATTATTGAATTAATACCTTTATTGAAACTTGCTTAATTAATATCTTGGAAAAAGCACTTAAAACCCATTATAAGCATGCTGATTGAAAATAAAAACCTTTTATTCATAATTATTTTGATTCGTTTGATACTTCCCCTGTCGCTATTGACTCCCTGTGCCCCTCTCTCGTCCTTCCTATTCCCCCTATGGGAACAACATCTAGTCCCCTTAATGTTTATCTGGGTTACCGGCTGGATCGGTTCAACCCTCTATTGTTTTTTCCTCCTGACCTCTGATGAAACTACAAAGGCCTCCACTCAGTCACCGGATAAAAATAGGGCTATTATCCCTATGGCCAAAAGAACCCTCGTCCAACCATACCCTCTGATGAGTAACACCCCAGAGGTGGACGTTAAACAATGTTTGGACCTATTATCTTAAATATATCTTGACTTTACAGGCTATTCTATGTACCTCTTCTTTTGACCTATTAAAATATAGCCAAAAACGCCAATAACTATTTATCTGGTGACTTCCTGCCCTAGAGAAGGAGAAGAAGAAATGAGAATAGTCAGGTCTTTTTAATCTGAATTGGCTACATCCTATATTGATTTAAATGCCTGACTAGGGAAGTTGCTGTACTTGAAAAGGCTTAATGAATTCAGCTCTGCAGCTGTTCTAAGGCCAGTATGCTCCTAGCCACGCAAATTATTACATATGGCACTATTTAATTTCTTCTTAAATATTTATTCCTTTAGCTGTAGTTACTTATATATAAGTAATAAAGCAAGATTTACACATTTGTCATGAAAACAAATGAGAAGTCCTGTGGCACCTTAAAGACTAACAAATTTATTTGAGCATTGGTTAGTCTTTCGGGTGCCACACAAGACTCCTTGCTTGTTTTGCTGAAACAGGCTAACACGACTACCCCTCTGATACTTGGCCTAGCTATAGAAGTCAATACATCTGAAAAATTCCATATCATGTTTCTACAGAAGTTATTCTCACAGTCCATAATCAAATTGTGACAGGTTTCAGGGAACCGAAGACTGAGACATCCTTTTGTATGCTGCCTCCAGCGAGAGGCAGCCTTTCCTGCGGTTCTTCAGTATCAGCTCCCTGACTTCTGCAGCCTTTCAGCCATTCAAGCACTGCACTCTAGAGTGCCTGCATCGTCTTCACCTTGCAGTTAACATCAGGTTCACCCCATCCCCCAAATCCCTTTTGCAGGATTCCCCTATTATACCCACTCCCTGACACTGATTATGAACAGAAATTCCAGGTCTTTTGCACCCAAAGGTTCAATGTATCCCAATTGGCCTTTTCCACATCAAACCACTGCTCCATACAGCAAGTGTGAGCATTTATAATAAAAGAAAAGCAGGCTTATTTAAGAAAGAATACATGGTTAACTAGAATAGAGAAAGTGATAGAAACAACTGGTTTCCATGCAAAACAAAATCACGAAACACAAACCTGGGTCTACACTTCTCAACAGTTACTTTTTCTATCTATTTAATAAAGTAAATTTTCCCTCCAAAGTTCCATGTGTTGCAGAGTTGGCTGGCTTCACAGGAACTAGGATCCAAACATTCATGTATTGCTCATCTTAAGGAGTTTCCTCCAGAATGTCTTTTCTTACACTCTGTTAAACTGAAACAATCTTTGTCTTTATTCACAGCCAGGGTGATCTCCTGATTGCTATTTCACCTCTAATTGGTTTTGATCATTTGTATGGTTTTTGATAGTTTTCTATTTACTGTTCTTAGATGTGACATGGGTAGACAATAAACCTTGCATCATCTCTCAGGTTGGCTAGGGAGGGATGACAATTCCTTTTTGCTTGAATAGGTCATCAATGTGACACAATCTATTCACAGCAAAGTTTTTCATTTATATAGAAAAAAATGTAGACTCTAAATTATGCTCCTTGCTTAGGTCCAAGTGAATTATAATGATGCTATTAATGCTATATGATTGGTGCCATATGTTATAAAAGTCGTAGACATCCAGTGTTGCACAGAGGTTCAACATAGACATATTCAGAGCAGCCATGTGTTAGCCAAGTTGAACTTGTATAATATGATGTAATTTCAAAATAAAACTATTGATAACATAGCAATCACTATGGCTGCATCTACACTGGTAAATTAAGTCGACTTAAGCTTGCTTAAGTCCTTAATGGCTCATCAGTTTACTCCCTAGGCCCATTGTAGCTGGAAAATTCCTAAACATTAAGGACACAATGGTTTGACACACCCGCCCCTCTCATACATTTCCATAAAATCACACAAATTAAAGTACAAATAGAACACCAAATTCCTATCTAAACTAACTTCTAATCCAAATAGAATTCCTAAACATAAACTATATAATCATTCCCAGCAAATTACTACCTTTCTATTGATACCAAACATGACATAGCTCATATGGATTATAGAGCATCCAGTGTGGATGCTCTAAGTCGACTTTGTACGTTCCCCTTTAAGTTGACTTTAATTTTAAGTGTAGACACACTAAGTCGACTTAAAAGTGCAAGTGTAGACATAGCCTATGCAATTTGTTAAAACTGTATGTTTTTTCAGTAGTTCTATCTTTACAAAACTATTTGTTCTCCCCTCCCCAAAATAGATTTTGCTGTTTGGAAGCCCAGCATGATCAAAGTAAATTGCTTATAGGGGGAAAAAAAATTAAACACAGTGAGGTAAGATAGAGTGGAAGAAACTACCTCCACTGTTACAGTAGCTTCAATTTACTTTGATAGGTGTTGAAAACGTACTATGTATAGCACACAAGGCTGATGAATTTTCATAGTAAAGACTAAGGATTCCAATTTAATTTAGACTGTACTGAAATTAGACAAAGGGTATTTTAGCTCTGGACAAGCAGTTCAGAGGAAATCTGAGTCCACTCAGGTTTGGCACATGAGAATTTGCTGAACGGAACCTGAACATGATAGATTTACATCTGCAGAATTCCAATTTTCTCATGCTACTGCACACTCATCCTGTTAAGATGAAATGGCATATTGTTACACACTGTACTATATGAACCTTGGCCTATAATTCATAATAATAATAATAATAATAATAATAATAATAACAATAATAATAATAATAATAATAATAATTCATTTTTAAAAAGCAGCTTCTCTGCCTAAACCCCAGAAAGCCCACAGCCCTGCAAAAAAGTGGCTCATGGAGTTTAAATCATACACATAAACAGTCATCTCAGTTTTAGGAATGCTAATAACAAAACTCATGGGAGGGTTTCCACCCCTTTTTCTTCATTGCCACTAGTGAAATAGGTGAGCACTCAGTATCCGTCAAGAAGGATCCCTCTATGCTCAGCACCAAACTATAAGGAGCAAACCATAGAAAAATCACTGAGGTAAAGCCAATGGCTATGTCTACACTGGCAAGTTAGTTCAAATTAAGGAAGCTTAATTCGAACTAACTTAAGCCTTGGCTACACTAGGCTTTCATTAGTTCGAATTAAAGGCTTCCTTAATTCGAACTAATACATTCGCTTATACTTTTCAAAGTAAGGGTTAATTCGAACTAGTTAGTTCGAATTAACCCAATGTGGCCATGTTAGTTCGAACTATGCGCTTAGTTCGAACTAACTGGCACATTGAGCTCAATGTAATTGACTAATTTGAACTAAGCAAGTGCCATGCACGGCACTTGCTTAGTTCGAACTAAAATTTGCTAGTTAATTAGTTCAAATTAACTAATTCGAACTAACTTTGGTAAGTGTAGACATTGGTATTAACTATTCAAATTTCCAAGGACACATTTTAGGAACTCAGGAACCTGTTAGCGTGCATTTGAACAGCTCTGGTTTTCGATAGCCTGTATTCTTTTAGTAATAATCAATTACATTTAAAATGAGTAAGCTTCTGCAGTCCTTATGCCCCAAAGGTCAACTTTTATTTTAACTATGGTAGTACCTCAATACCAGCTGGATACTATTCTGTATTAATTGGCTTTTGCAGCTATAAGTACATCCTATATATCATTCTAAAAATAACTTTTGAAAATGCATCATCTTACCACTGCACCATCAAATCTGTGGGTCTCCAGAATTTTGCTGTATTTGTGTTTAAATGCCTGATTGCAATCAGTCTGAGTATTTGAGTATTTTCTGCTACTCTTCCATTCTCCACTAAGCTCTCCAGAAACAAATTTCATATTAATTTTTAACTGACCGGCCTCTCAAAGTGAATGGAATTAGCCACACACATTCATTCCAGAGCTGATTAGAAAAAACAGTATTTGTATTCTGCATGAGTTATATTTAGGTTTTGTTCAGATTTCATGGTGTCAAATTGTCATGATTTGTTCTCAAGAGATTTTGGCCTCATATAGTGAAAAATCTTATTAATGCACCTGTTTTTATAAGTTTTATACTATTGGTTGGAATTTCCCCAATGTTTTAATTAGAATTTTAATTTAATTAGAACTGGAAACATGCTAATTAGAATTGGAAAATACTCCTTTCCTTTCCTTTCCTTTCCTTTCTTGTTTGAGTCTGACCTGTAACCTCAGATCTATAAATTCTAAAAAAATATAGATGAAATCTAGAGTAAAATTTCTTAGTACAGTTTAGTGTGGTCTGTTGTACTGATTTTGATGGAATAAATGGGCCCTGGAAATTAAACATTAACCCTAAAATTGTCCAATATTAAGCAAGGTTCAGTATACAGAGACTCCATCCTGCTAAATACCATGGCTGACACTCTATTAAAAATCTTTTTTTATATTTCTTTAAAATTACAGTAAAAGGAAAAACAGTTAAAACATTTGAAATATAAATTAAGTGAGACTTTCAATTTAACATCTCTTCTTCTTTTTAGCTGGATGAGAACCCCTCATCTGACAGTCTCTGGGATGGTATTAGAAATTATAATAATACCTTTCCTTTTGGGAAAAAGAGAAGTTAATTGAGATGCGCTGGAGTTATAGTTAAAGTCTGATCCTATTTTCTGGAAGACAAAACAAGACACACATAAAAGAAATGGGAAATAAAAAAGGTAAAAATAGCAAAGGTAGAAAATGGCTTTAATGTCATTGGGGTCAACATTTACTTGTAACCTCATTGCTAGGGAAACCCAGCCATGGCACATGGTTAGTGTGTCATTCTAAGCCTTGGAAAATGTATGTCACCATCAGTCTATACAGGATATTGTGTTGAGTCACCTCTTTCTGGTTGTAAGTTTTCTGGACAATTTTGCAAAATATAATCTTGGTCAGCTAAACTGGACTCTTATTAGACAGAGAAAGAAAACGGTGGGGAAGGAAAAGATGTGGGGGGAAGGAGGGAAATGACAAAGTCTTACATCCTGGATGACAGCTGGGATTTAGCAGAGCCAGTGGAGAGGTGATGTCATCTACGTTCCACCCTCTGGCCTGGTCTGGACATCAGTTAGGATCAAAACAAAAAGGGCCAATAGCATCACAGTAGATGGTGGGAATGGATGTCATGATGGTAAAGTTTGTTTCTTCCCTTCTTAAATTGTTGCATTCACTTTTTTCTCAAATTTGAGAACCCAAAAGGGGAGTGGTGCAGAGGCGTCGTTGCCGTTGGGCTCACAGGGCGTCGGCCCCGGGTAGATTAGCCTGAGCCCCGGATCTATTTTCCCCAGCAGGCACATGAGTAGACAGCCTGTTTGCAGGGGAGGCGGAGCTAAGCTGGGAACGAGCCTGCTGCAGTGTAGCTCAGGCACCTAGCAGGGAGAGAAGAGGGAACTTTAAATTCTCTCTCCCCTGCTGCACTGGCTCAACCACGCAGCACTGCAGCTGACTCCCCTCCATCCTGCTTTATTTAGGAGCAGCTTCTTCTACACAGCACCAGTAAGTACTGTGTGTGTGGGAAGGGGGGAACCTGAAGGTGGTGGTGGGGGGGGGGGGTGTTGGGAGCAGGTGATCAATCTCCAGGTCAGTCCAGTGGGTCTGGGGAGCAGGCTGGGGATCATCCCCTCCCCCATGGGTTGGTGACCAGCCAGAGCAGCAGCAAATTGTAGATTTGGGATTGTCCCCCCTCCCTCTCCAGGGTGGCAGGTGGGGACTGGTCACCTTCCCCCCACTGTACGGTGAGGTCATTTGAAGGGTGGGTGGCTTGGGGATCATCCCGCAGCCAGGAGTGCCAATGATGACCCTATTTATGAATTCTGCAGACCATATGATGTGCCTAAAATTTATTCTGTGCTTTGAAATGTGGTTTTCTTGTTTGTTTGTTGTTAATTAAGCAGGGGGTGGAGGGTGACCGGAGGAAACTACTTTTAAACTACTTTCTTGTGTTTGAGTTCCCCCCTGCCCATCCCAGGGTGTGAGTATGTAACAATTTAGGGTTGCCCTCTCTCCCACAGGTACTGGAAGGTGATTTTGGCCCCTGGTACAGGACCTGTCCCCCCACCTCTGCCCCCCTCACCTCCTGCCCAGTAATTAACCCTATCCCCTCAGTTCTGTCCCAAACCAAAACCTTTTAATTCAGGGATCAGTTCAATCCCCCAACCTCCATCAGCTGCCCCCCATCCTGAAGCCATAGTACAGCTCCCCCATCCTCAGCTTTGATCCTCTTAGGGATCTTCACCCTCCCCAAGTCTGAGAGGAGATGGGTTTCAAATGGAGTCCCCTCTCTCCCACTTCCCAGGCTGGTAGGGGAGCAAATGCCAGGGCCTGGGGAAAAAATCCTAAGATTTGAGATTTCTATTGGGAGATCATGAGTGAAGCTTATTTTTACCTGATAGAAATCATGTTATTTTATGTGCTTCCATTTTGGCATGTGTTGAAAAAGCCTAAAATGCTTGTTATTTATGCAGGCTTAAAGTAAAAGTTTCAAATGCAAAGACTAGCCCCTGTGAGCATTTTGCAACTGCAGATCATCATACCAATTACCTTACGCAAAAGTCAACTCTGGTACAAGAGGCCCCAGAAATAAGCTCTTTCACACTTCCAAGTGTCTTGTTATCAAACTTTCCATCCCCTCCCTTTTTCCAGGTGTGACTCTCTGGTTCCCTTCTCCTTGTTGTTACGTGATTCTCTTTATTTACATTATCTTTTATCTTGTATCCAATCTCATCAGCTTTCATGCTGAGAGAGAGACACTCCACCCAGAGCCATATGAAATACCTAGGATGTTTCAGATCTATTGATCTATATACACATACATGTGATGATGCAGGAAACATGATACCATAATAATGCAGAGCATGTTTATGAGCATTCAGAAAGGAACCTTGCTTGCATGGCACATTTTTCATCAAACCACCACACAATTACATGGCAGGAGAGAAAGCAAAGTTATACAGATTATACCCCACTATGCAACATATGACAGGACGGGCTGGGGATCACAGCCCTTCTGCGCTTTCCCCTGGCCCAGGTGGCAAGTGTGAGGTGGGGTTACCCCTCCCATCCAGCCAGGGACCCCCTCTGGGCCTAGGTCCATCAATCCGGCCGGGCATCGCCCCTCCTCCCCATGCAGTGAGGTCAGTTGGGGGATGAGTGGCCCAGGGATCATCCCCCAGCTGGGGGTGCCAATGCTGGCCTTATTTATAAAGATAAATCTGCAGCCCAGCACCATATTGTGCACCTAAAATTTATTCTGTGCTTTGAAATTTTGGTTTTCTTGTTTGTTTGCAATTAAATAGGGGGTGGAGGGTGACTGGAGGAAATGGAGTTGATGTTTGAGTTCCCCCTGCCCATCCTAGGGTGTGAGTATGTGACAATTTAGGGCTGCCCTCTCTCTCACAGGTACTGGAAAAGATGATTTTGGCCCCTGGTGCAGGATCTGTCCCCCCACCCCTGTCCCCTCAGTTCTGTCCCCATTACTGTCAGCCCAATAATGCTGCATTTTTAGTTTGGACTCTGCCTTTCCCATAAGAGCGGGCTTTCTCCGTTTTGGCTGTTGTCCTTTCTGCTTTGTCTCCCCAGGAGAGGGATTGGGAGCCTGGCAGGAGCTGTGGGGTGAGAGTAGGGAACAGTGCAGCAGCCTTCTCTGCCTTTTCTTCAGTTCACTCTGTTGTCTTCTCTTTGGCTATTTGCAGGGGAGGCACAGGCCGGCAGCCTGGCTGGCTGGGTCTGCTAGTTTGGTGTGACACCGCTCATGGCACCACACTGGAAGCCCCAGGCAGTCTACCTGCTTGCCTTGTGAATTCCCCAACTTCCTCCACCTGCTTTGTATGCACCTGAAAGCTGGGACCTGGCCAGAGCCTTTTTCAATTTCCTGCCTTGCGGCATGCTCAGGCGTGTGGCCCACGGCTGGAACAGCCTGGGAAAAATGCAGCTGCTGTGCTGCCTTTCCTGGTGCCCACCATCCAGCTGCACTGCTCCCCTGCCACCCTTCCCCTTCTCCCCACTCTCCTGCTCCACCACCCTCCTTCCCACTCCTGTTTGCTGAAGTCCCTGGCTCCTGATATTCTGCCACGGGAACCTGGAGGGGATGGGGAATGTTGTGCCTTGTCAGACAGGGAGACACATTTTATGTGTCCTTCTGACGTGGTCTGACTTTTTAAGAAAGATTGCTTCTGTTCTAGTTCTTAATACAGATGAGTATGAAGGAGTTGTATTGCAACCCAGCATGGAGAGGAGCATGGGGTGTGGGTTTGTTTCTGTGTGTGTGTGGGGGGGGGTTGTGAACTGGGGGAGGGGCCTAGTGGCTTGGCCAGGGGGTGGGGTCTGGGGGTTTGGTCTGGAGGTGGGGATAGCAGGGAGTGGGCTGGGGGCCACAGCCCTGGATCTTTTTGCTATCCAGAAACGCCCCTGGAGTGGTGGGTGGACTAGCCCATCCCCTCATTATTTAGTTCACCATTTAGCCTGATTTCCAACATACCCATTTTGGTTCATTGATTTCTGGTCCCATGCTTTTCTTGTTTACCCAGAGTGATTTTATCATGGTCCTTGAATTATATTAATAGGATTTTTTTTGTACTAATTCAGCATGTCTCCCTTTTCCACAGCCTCTCTCCCATTGACATTTACTGTTATAGGTTACTGTGACATTTTATGAACTTTCACATCTCACAGCTAAATCCACAGTTAGGATAAATTTGTAGGCCCCAATTATTACCACATGCCCTTAGTCAGAATCACTTCTTCTTTTGGTTCCTCTTTCATTTGTAGTCAACTGAGGGTGCATCTAAGCTGGCAACTTAGGTCAACTTAACGACACCTAAGTCCAGGGCCATCCCTAGGGGGGAGCGGGGCCCAGGGACAATTTGGCTTGCCACCAAAGGCAGCGGGGGCAGGGCAAAACATGGCCGTGGGGGAGCTGCGGCAGAGGCCCTGCACTACCCCCAGCTGGGACCGGGACAGCGCGGGGCCCACATTAGTGTGGGGCCCAGGGCCTTCGCCCCCCCCCCCCAAGGACGGCCCTGCTTAAGTCGACCTACACAAAGCCGCGCCTACACTGGGCTTTTATTAAGTCAACTTAAGCAGTTCATTAAGTCAACTTAATAACATCACCTCTGAAGGTCGACTTAAGCCTTAAGTCAACTTCTTAAGTTGACTTCTAAAGACAGTGTGGATGGGGAATAGCGCTAAGTTGACCTTATTAACTCAACTTAAAGCAAGTGTGGATGGCTATGTCTACTGTTAAGTCAACCTTGTTAAGTCGACTTAACAGAGTCAACTTAACTTTACAAATGTAGATGTAGCCCAAGAACCTTCTGGCTACCTGTGACTTTTTAAATATATATATATCTTGCAATTAAACATAAGATCCAAATACTAAATATAGTACATCAACTTCCCTACTCATATAATAAAAGAGGAGCTAGTGACTTTTATTCTCCTTCCTTTTTTGACATATTCAACCGTGTTCAGACCTACTGCTACCTCCATACACCCAGGACATCCTGATTGCATTGAAGGATTCATAAGAAGTCAACTCTTGGAAGACTCTCTTGTGGGTACAGGTGGACTGTAAAAAAAAATAGTTCAACAGTTTACAACTTTTCAATCTCTTTCTTCAAGGATGGGTTTATTTCTCCAAACTAAGAGTCCAACATAAATCACACAAATAAACCAGTTATTTCTGCTTAGACAATTTGGCTGTCCTTTCCTCTGAGCCAGGGCCTCTCTTTCTCCTCCAATTGGGTTGTTTGTTTGCCTATTATTTAAGGACTAAATGACCAGCAATCTGTCACTTACCAGGCAACACATTAGTCACAGCTGGGGGATAAGTTCATCTCTTCCTTAAAGGGCTATCTAACCTGTAAGAATCACTATGGCAATCCTCACCTATGTGGAGAGGGAGAAGGTGGTCATGAATTCCACCTGTATCCTAACAAACCTATCAGAATGCATCAATGTGTGATGAAGGAGATTGGGATATACATTTTTAAAAATAGATTTATTTATTTGGACTTCTGCTCAACTTAAAGTGTAAGCACTTCTATCATTTCTGAAGTGATCACCTATTTAGGTTAGAGTTAGTCCCTTTTAATTCAATGTATATACTGATGTATTTGGTATGAAAGAAAGGAGTACTTTAAATTTTTATGATGGTTTTAATATAAATTTGTACTCAATGTTGCCAAAAAGTGTTTCCAATTGACTTAGAAATATGTTAAAATCGCAGCCATAAAAAACAGGATATTAAGACAGTTGCTGATAATTTTGTTTCCTCTGAAACAAATGAAAATGGAAATTTCTCTTGGCCTCTCACATGATATTGGCCATATGTTTCAAATCACATTTTGTTATCACTGCTATAAGCACATATGAAATTGCTATCATGTACAACAGATTTTGTCAGCTATGTTCCAGAACTAAATGTTATACTCCTTGAGCCAATATCTTCCTTTCCAAGCTCTTTTTATTTAATGTAAACCTGTTTTCTGAGCTAATATATATATGTTCATATGATTTCCGGGTGAAGACAAACTCATTTTCAGTTAGGCTCATATAGAAAGCAAAGAAAGGAAAAAGGTGAAATGAACATATGTGATCTTAATAATATTTATACATATTGCACAGTCATCTTGAGGATTCGACTTCATTGGGCTGGGCATTCTTTATTTTGCAATCCCAGCAACACTCCTAGTTAAAGTATACAATCATCATCATTTCTACTAATAAAATCCTCATATTTTAAGTGTGTTTATATACACATGCGCATTACACACATTACAAAATAAAAAGATACACATTAATTAGAAATTAAAGGCCTTAAAAGAGGGCTATGTTTTGCCATTTTTGGCAGCCAGAGCTACCAAGTCCATTTTGATTGCACAAGATGCAAGCATCTTCCATCCACTGCCTAGCCTTGTGACTCCCAAAAGTAGCCCAGAAGGACTTTAAAGTGGCTTGCCACTCCCCTCAGTCTGGCTGCAGATGGGAGCTTCTGCATAAGGACCCAGCATGCACTGCCAGGGGGCTAAAAGACAGGTGCAGGCTCCTTGCTACTGGCAAGGAGTGTGGACATGCTAAGTCGACTTAGTTAAGTCGACTTAGCTAAAGTCGACTTAAATTAACAAGTGTAGACATAGCCGTAGCCTCATGTGCTCCACCTGAGTCCCTACTCAGTGGCTCCCTTATGTAGCAAGGGGATGGGAGATCAGCTTTCCTTCCCCTGACTGTAGCAGAGCACAGCAAAGTTCTCCACCTAGATGCTGGTGTCCCTGCTTAAGCCAGAGGGAGGAAACCACTGATCTCCCATCCACCTGGCTACATAAGGGAGCCACTGAGTAGGGACTCAGGTGGAGCACATGAGGCTACGGCTATGTCTACACTTGTTAATTTAAGTCGACTTTAGCTAAGTCGACTTAACTAAGTCGACTTAGCATGTCCACACTTAAATTTAAAGTCGACTTAGGGGGGAACTTACAAAGTCAACCCAGAGCGTCCACACTGGATGCCTACGTCGACTTCTAGGGGCTATGGGGACCTTGGGCAGGTCCACAGTGGCGGGAGAGCACCCCTTGCCCAGTTCCAGGGGGCTCAGCCTTTGTTCCATTGTACCTGGGTACAATGGGGCAAAGGGGGACAGGGACCCTGGCAGGGCATAGGGGTAGGGAGGGCATGCCAGGCTTTCCCTGTGCCCTCCCCCCCTCCCGGCAGGGAGGGCAGTGGGGGAGTCCTGGAGAGCCCTAAGTCAACTTTAAGTCAACTTAGGGCTATTCGAGGTCTACACTTGCTTAAGTCGACTTTAGGAAGTTGACTTAACCCTAAAGTTGAATTAAAAGGAGGTTTAATAAAGTCGACTTAATTTTCATTAAGTCGACTTTATTTTCCTTAAGTCGACTTAAGGAGCTTGCTTAAGGCGACATAAGGAAAATGTAGTGTAGATGCAGGGTAAATTAAGTCGACTTTAGCAAGCTTAAGTCGACTTAATTTCTAAATGTAGATGCACCCTACAGGATGATTCCAGTTGCCCTGCTGCATCCAGGGGGATGGGAGTGTGACATTCCTCTCCTGTAATCTGGACTGGTGGACCACTGAGCCACCCCAGTTCTCCACGTTGGGGCCCTGATTTACCCTGTCTAGCTATGTGAAAACCAACTCCTGGGACAGCTCATACCCAGCCACCTGCATGTAATCAGTCCCTAAACCAGTGGAAGAGCACTCTCACTAGCCATTCATTGGATAGTCTTCCAGCAAATACCCCAGTCCCAGATGCAACCCTGGGGACTACCGTCTTACAAGATTCAGTTCACACCCACTGGGCCTTGCAGACTCATTTACACTTGTCCATCAGTTTAACAAAAACATTGATGTACAACAGCTTTGCTCTCACTGAGGCCTTACGCACACTCTCATTCAACATTGCACTGCTTTAGATAAAACAATCATAAGTTTATTGACTACAGCAAGATTTTAAGTGAAAATAAGTCAAGCTAATACAAAATCAAATAATTAATCAGTCAAGAGATAGCCACAATCAAATAAAAGGTCCACATTATAAACTAAGATCACTTTTACAGCCTAGGTTCAGCTTGCCCACAGGCTTGGCTACTGATCGTTTTCAGCGAGACTCTGCCCTGAGGCTAGATGTCAGTCCTTGATTCTGCTTGGAAGATGAAATTCAGGGAAGAGCCTCAGACAAAGGAGTCCCTTTCAGCATGTTTCCTCGCCCCCCACCCCCTCTTGGGATCATGTGATCATCACTGTCTCACAATGGGCGTGATCTTTCCTTCTTGAACCAAGGTGCTCACGTTGTACTGTACTTGTATGCATGCCTGTGCTGTGTGTGAAAATATAGCTCTGTGCTTCATCTGGGGTCACAGCACAAACGGGGTTTCATAGCTGTACATATGTATGATGTGGCAGGATACATGCTACCATAACAGTAATGTACAGCATGCCAAGAACATTTCAAAAACACGTGACTTGCCATACTTTGCATTAGGCCATACGCAGGTACACTGTGACGGTGAACAGGAAAAATACACAGATCACATTACAAAGGTGTATGTGGGGTGTAGCATGACACAGGGGAATTAGTGAGGAAGGAGGCAGCCTCTTTGCTGAACTACTTCTGTCTGGCTCCAGTCAGGGGATATGGAGAGGGCTACTGATAGAGACTTGTGGCTCTTCAGGGTTCTAAAGCGATATCTCTGGCCTTTGAGCCAAAAAGTTTGAAAGCCACTGACCTAGACAAAACCTACAGCATAACTCCGAAGTCAGTGAATTTATATTTGGAATTATTTGGTATAAATTATTGTATAAGATATACACTACTCAAATGCTGGGTTAAGCAGTTAGGTAATGTACCACAAATGAACCATTTTGGTATTCAGTGTGTGTGCAAAATGAATAAAACTTATACAAATCCTTTATTCCACCTCATACCTTCCTATATGTTGCTTTTCCCCATCCAACTTTTTCCACTGTGTAAGTAACTCACTCTGAATCCCTGTTCAACGCCATTTCTTTCAAGCTTCACTCCTTTTAAGGTAGCTGCTGTCCCAATTTTCAAAAAAAATCTGTTCAAGTTGTATTTTAAGCTTTTTAAATACAATGTGTAACTACTGTGACGTTTACAACCACTTCATCCCAACCTGAGGGGTTGTCCAGTCCACAGAAATGGAGTGGGTTCCCTTTTCTTGAAAAATTGTGTCATTTTATGAGGTAGGGACCCAATTCTCCAGCTTGCTTTGAGCAGTCGGTCCTCAACATCTGTGTCAAGTCCCATTGACATGAACATAGATGAAATAAGCTACATGATCAATGTATAAAGCAGTATGCTATTTTTCCATTCACCATGACAGTTTAAAATTTATGGAATAGAATAGAAAATGTATTATTTATTCTTTCTTGTTTTGTTGTTTCCCTTAATCCAAAATGAGTCTCTCAGGAAAAGCCACACGGTTGCTCTCTGTGTATTGGGAAACATGACAGGTGTAGCGAGGCAGCAACCGATGAAATGATGTATTTTCACGATACTTGGGTCACCTTCATCTGAACTTTACAAAGCTTATGCCATACTCCAACTTAAGTGTATATATATAGTCCAAAATATGTGTACTTTACCTTTGAACTTGTTTCAGTAAACATATCTATACCGTATAAAGCTGTAAAAGTCAAGTAAGGCCACAGATACTGGCTTCACAGCCTAACAGAGTATGCTAGATCACATGCGTTTGGATCTCTTTGGTTTTTTATTTTTATTTAATAATCAACCATCCAAAAGAGCCTCGTGAATCCTTTCTGCAATTCCAAAGACATCATTATAGGGAGGAATTTTCTCCAAGTCTTTTATTAAAAACAAACTGAAGCAAATGCAGGCTGTTCAATGACCAAGCAAACCCACAGAGCCATGCCTCTGAAAGCCGCTCCAGGAGGCTTCTTTGGGGAGTTGTTGGGTGGGCAGGGGGCAGGCATGCTGCTGAAAGCCACTTTGGGCAGCTTCTTTCAGCAGCATGCCTAGGGACTCCCCGGCAGTCACTGCTGAAAAGCTATCTGGAGAGGCTTTCGGCAGCGTGCCAGGGAACCAATCCCCTGAAAATCAAAAGAGGCTGTCTGAGCATCTTTCAGCAGGGGTGGGGGGGCACTCCCGCCATGGCCACCACCTTATTTTCAGGTGATTTTGGCAGAGAGGCCCACTAGCACTGGCAGAGGCTCGGGGAGGAGGGGCCAGCACGGGAGTCAGCAAAGGCTGCTGACCTCTAACCTATTCCAATACTGTATATGATTTCTTCATTTAGGAAGCATTGTTTGTCATAATGATTCATGCATTATCAAAATACATGTTTAAGGTAGTTAAACAACTGATAACTGATTGCAGCACTAATGTGAAAGACACATGCCAAAAACAGTTTCTGCCAAAAATGAAATGACATAGCTTAAATTCAAGATTATAAAAATGCTGCATGTGATCATGTTAGTTCTTTTAGATTTTTTTTTTATTTTTGATTTATTTTAAGAAGAGATGAAGAAAAATTACAGCATGTGTCTTTGCTCCTTTAAAAGGTTGTTTGTTGTTGTTTTGTGTGTTTGTTTTTTAATGTTGTCCCTTGGAAATCTCTGGTCTAGCTATAGGTCTGTCTGATGCTGATATTTTTTTCAGACAGACAGTATAAAAGAAGATAAGTCAGATTTGTTAAGATATTGGAAAGTTGCTAGTGTTGTTGTTAAGGGCAGGTGAGCACTACGTGACAGAAACACAAAAGGTGCAAGCTGATTATTAGTGTCTACTAAGACCACCTCCCTTAGTTTCCTGCCCAAAAAAACAAAGTTAATTATCCTTCCCTATCTACATTCTATTGCTGTAGGCTCATGGTTTACATGTAAGAGATAGTGAGATAAGGTCTCTGTGTTGCTATTGTTCTTCTTCTTTCATAGCAAAGAAAAAACTGACTCACTTCATTAGACAGCTGTTGCAAAATTAAGCCTGAACTGTAACCTACTGCAAAAATACGTGATTAATTGCTCCTAGGACATGTTCTAGTTACACAAATTGAAATCTTGCTTGGAGCAGAGGTCAGCCCCTTTCCATCATCTGTCCCCCTTGTGGCCAGGGATGCTCTCCAGTGCCCAGCTAATACATTTCTTTCCTCTTCAGGGCTCTCCCAGTGCATTCCCACCAAGCAAATAGTTTCACAGGTCCTTCTGGCCATGCTTTTATTCCTTTTTCATTTTCCCAATCCAGCAAACCAAAACTGAAAACCAAAGCATAACAATTATCCTGACAGTGTTGCGCTCTCCAGGATATCCCTTCCCCCAACTTACTGCCAGACCTCTCAGTCTCAGCAACTTTTACAGGCCTGCTTTGCTTCAGTTTCCTGATGTTCTTAAAGTGGAACCACCTGATCAAATCTATGTGTGGTTCCTTTGTTTACAGGGTCCTAGCCGTGGGCCCTCCAGCCCTTAAGTGCAAGGCATTCTGTTATATTTCTCTTTTGCTGACATTTGTTTACATCTTGAAACACGGGACTGATAACACTGATGGACTGGCTCATACCACTTTCCTACACCCCACTAGCAGTCCCTTTGTCTGACCTGTGACATCATTATGCCTTTCTTCTTTAGTTTCTAAAAACGTCCACATCAGAACTGTCTCCACACACATGTGCACATTTTAACAAAAACATCATACTACTAACTAGTGTTAAAGGTAAAGAGACAACTCAAAAAATGTAAATTAAACATAAACATGTTTCACATCCCTTCAGGCTAAGAATATGAGTGTATTCTAATACGGTATCCTGCAAGTCATCAGATTTGGGCTCTATTAGACCAATACACAAATTCCACAGCTTAGGCTCTGATCCCACTAAGCATTAAGCACATGCTTAACTTCAAGTAGCTGTGCAGTCCAAATGACTCTGTGCCTGATACTGCGCTACTGAAATTAATGCAAGTTTTGCCAGTTTTATAGGGACAGTCCTGATATTCAGGGCTTCGTCTTATATTGGCAACTATTATCCCACCTGTGACGGAATGCACATCTGTGCAGCCCTTGGGCGTGACCTGTATAA
>ML685769.1:5698064-5751953 GCA_007922175.1 Pelusios castaneus | reverse complement strand
GGGGGGGGGCACAGGGGGAGCCTGGCATGGCCCCCAAAGGGCAGGGCATGTGGGCACAGTGTGACATTGTCTGGATTTAGGGAAGCATTTATGATATTATTTTCTATGGATATCTCATAAATGCTATAATCCATAGGAACTATGTCATGTTTGGTATCAATAGAAAGGTAGTAATTTGCTGGGAATGATTATATAGTTTATGTCTAGGAATTCTATTTTGATTAGAAGTTAAGAATTTGATGCTATATCCATACTTTAACTTGTGTCATTCTGGAGAAATGTCTTAGACGGAGGGTGTGAACAACCATTGTCTCCTTAATGTTTAGGAATTTGCCAGGTGATATGGTTCCAGGGAGTAAACTGATGAGCCATTAAGGATACAATGGTTGTATTCTTTATGTCCTCAATGGCTCATCAGGATACTCCCTGGGACCATTCTACCTGGCAAATTCCTAAACATTAAGGAGACAATGGTTGTTCACACCCTCCGTCTAATTTCTCCAGAAGGACACAAGTTACAGTATGGATATAACATCAAATTCTTAACTTCTAATCAAAATAGAATTCCTAGACATAAACTATATAATCATTCCCAGCAAATTACTACCTTTCTATTGATACCAAACATGACATAGTTCCTATGGATTATAGTATTTATGAGATATCCATAGAAAATAATATCATAAATGCTTCCCTAAATCCAGACAGTGTCACAAACAGGGCTCTGCCCTGCCAGGGTCCCTGTCCCCCTTTGCCCCATTGTACACAGAGGGTGCTCCCCCCCCCGCAACCATGGACCTGCCCAAGGTCCCTCTAGCCCCACAATGTCGACCTAGAGCATCCAGTGTGGACGTGCTAGGTCGACTTTGTAAGTTCCCCTTGAAGTCGACTTTAATTTTAAGTGTAGCCACACTAAGTCGACTTAGTTAAGTCGACTTAGTTAAAGTCGACTTAAAAGTGCAAGTGTAGACATAGCCCACGAGAGCAGGGCTGTGCCTTCTCTGGAGTGAACCATCTATCTTCTATGGCTCCTGGAGGGAGGAAGCAATGTCTGCACAAACCCAACAGAAATAATTGTATAGAAAATGTCACATGCTAAACTGGTCATATTTATTAAATGGGCTGGGGTTTTGTTTGTTTGTTTTGTTTTTGGGGGTGGGGGAAAAAGCACTGTTCTGTGGCTAGTTGCGTCCACCCTATTTCCATTAAATCCATGTTCATATCTAAAATAAATATTTTTGCTTTGACATTTTCTTCTTTGCACTCAATTGATTAGACTCTTTTATTGCACGCCTGTGTGCAATGGGACAAATTTGTCTCTCCATTACATCAATGTTAGTCCAGATAAACTGAACAGATTTCAACAGAATTGCTCCAGATATACAATGGTGTAACTGAATTTATTTATATGCACTAAGATACTGATCCTGCAAAGAAACACACATGTAACTTTACTTACATGAGTAACCGCAATGAACACTATGAGGATATTTATGTGAGTAAAGTGATACATTCATGTTTGTAAGACTGGGGCCTATGCTCTCACATATACACAGGACAGGACCAGATTCTGCTCTCATGTACACGAATATAAAGCAGTCATAATTTAGTTGACCTCTATGGGCCAGATTCTCTGGTCTTGTAAGGCCACTTTGTGCCATGTAAGGAGAAGAAAGGGCCATGCTGGGGATATTCCAGGGCAAAAAGGATTGGGGGGGGGGGGGGGCAGAGCACAGGGAATCTACGTCCAGTCCTCCAGCATGATCTTACAACAGTGGTATAACATGGAGCTACGTCTATGCAGTTCAAACTTGAGCCAGTGCTGGGTGGTTCCAACTGCGGGAACTGCAACTGGCTCCTTGTGCCTACTGCAGCTCTATTCTGCGTAAGCAGTGGTGCACTGGTGTAAATGAGATCAGACACGCATGGTTTTCTCTTTTCATATGCGCAGCACTTCCAATATTATTTCTACTTTGCATTGATTTTTTTACTGTACATTTAATTAATTTGATAAAAATGAATTTCACCTAAATTTATTAATTGTATATTGCATATTAATTGATCCTGCAAATACTATGAACTGCCCCCAGACAAGAAGTTTTATTTTATTTCCTTTTTCTGGAGATAACCTCTATTTTACATCCATTCAGGAAGCAAGCTGCTTCCTTGGCCTTATTGAGATTTGGAAGCTTTCCATGCCAACATAATGCTTTATTTTTTTATAATTAAAATAGCTTTTGGCATGTTGGCATTCAATGGCATTATATACACAACATCTCATAATGTGGTTTTATTTTGCAGATATGGAGAAAAATATATAACTAGCTGGATCTTGAATTAAAATATAGTTCATAAAGAAGTGCTCCCTAAACTTTTCCTCTCACTCCAGTGCCACCCCCTTATCAGTAATAGAATGTGTCCATGCTCCCCAGGCCAGGAGTGGAATCATGGCCTGGCTGGGGTCCATGGCAGAGGCTGGGAGGTGAGAGTTGGGGGCCAGCAGTTGAGCTATGGCTGTAGTTGCAGCCAGAGACAAGGCCAGAGGACAGCTGGGGCAGAGTGGGCCAGGAAGGTGCTCTTTTCCTGACCCCCTGTGGGAGCTAACCTAGGCTCCCACTTCCTGTCCCCTACCCCAGATGTTCCCACTTCCCCCCTAGACTGCTCATTCCCTGCCCTGCCACCCCACAGTTTTTGAACCATTGTCATAAAGAAATATCATTGGGCTGAACACACCTATGATTTTCTCCTCTGTCTTTTATTAAAAGAATCCAGAGAACTTTTCTGAAATGAGCTCATGAGACAAATGAGGTCAAAGGGGGTAATATTTGTGCTATGCTGCTTTTTTTTAATACTGCCACCATATTCTTAGACTAAACAAAACCAAAGACATTCCCTGGCCCATGTCAAAGTTATTTATGGGATGTATTTATTTAAAGAGATTAAGAGAGCTTTAGTATATTTGCTCTTAAGTCAGGAGGCTGATAGTAAAGCGAAATAATAAAATTATCTAAACCCTTTCACATATACCATTAAAAAAAACAAGTTGAAAGTATAGTTCAGTGGCTCCCAAGCTCTTTTGGCTTGAGAGCCACAAATATAATTTGTGAAGGGCCACCAGTCTATTTATTTAATTAATTAGTTAAATAAATTTAAATTAATTTTCATTAAAATATTTTAATCTTTTTGGCATTTTAAACTCACAGACTTTAATCAACATTAAATAGTAAATACTATGGAATATTAGAAGGCTAGAAATTTGAGTATGCTTTAAAAAAGTAAGGTTTGGCTCTGCGGCCACAGCCCACCTCCCAGCCGCATGCTGAGACCAGGCAGGAGTTGGGCAGCTACAGCCCGGCTCCCAGCTGCGTACCCGGACCAGGCGGGAGGCCGCAGCGCAGCTCCCAGGCAGTGGCAGGGGAGGCGGGACACTTGAAAAAGCTCCATGAGCCACATTTGGCCCATGGGCCAGGGATTGGGAACCCCTGGTATAGTGCAAGTACATGGAGATGTGTTATTTATCAAAATAGCCATGTTAGAACCAGGTTAGGATTTCAATCAATAAATCCCTTGCTAATTATGTTTTGAAATGTGAGTCTTACAGTTTGTTTAGTTACAGTTTTCATGTATTATTCATAAGGAATAGGGATGATTTATTTATTCACTCAGATTTGCTCTTTATAATTTAATAAAGTATAACAGACTGAGGCTATGTACACACGATCACTTTATTGCACGGTTAGGCTCCTTACCATGCATTAAAGCTAGTAGCATACACACGATCAATTTCCCTGTTGCGCGGCAACACCCTCTTGCCGCGCAACAGTTAAACCACTCAAATCGAGAGTGGTAGCATTACTGCGGAACAGCTGTTCTGCGGTAATGCTCATGTATACATTTTTTGCGAGTTAGACAGCCTCCGGAAATTCCAATCCACGCTACTCTGGGACATTGGAGCTGTCAAATATGTCAATTTCACTGCTCTAGCTGAGCAGTGAAATTGACTATTATGGGAGCTGCCAGGTTCCGCGGCTCCCCTGGACTGAGCTAGGGGGCTGGCCTGAACCAGCTGCCCACGCCAGGTCAGGCCAGCCCCCTAGCTCAGCCCCGGGGCTTCGGGTGACTGTGGGGGCTGGCAACGCAGCCCCCGCCACCACCCGAAGCCCTGAAGCTGGACTAGGGGGCTGGCCCAAACCGGTGAGGGCAGCCGGTTCGGCCCAGCCCCCTAGCTCAGCTCCAGGGCTTCGGGTGGCGGTGGGGGCTGGCAACGCAGCCCCTGCCGCCACCGGAAGCCCTGTAGCTAGACTAGAGGGTTGGCTGTGGGCAGTGCATGGTGGGACAGGTGTCCACCATGCATTGCTCTTCTATCGCAAAGGAGCATTCACACGGGTGAATGCTCCTTTGCGATAGAAGAAGCACGTGTGTACACACGAAAACGCTATATTTATAGCGCTTTCCTTGTCCTGCAATAAGCTATTGCGGGACAAGTTTATCGTGTGTACATAGCCTGAGATAAGTGACTTCTTAACTGTTGCTAAGATCTGACACCCCCATCCTATAATTTCATGCATAATCCTGTTGACTTCAACAGGCTACAAATGGATTCCGGGGTCTGCCCACATAGAATAACATAAGGATTAGCAAACAATTGATTAACAGACTTGTTTTAAGCAGCTAACTCTTGTTTAATATGGAACCACACCCTTATATCATAGATTTGGGGTGGGGGGGTTGTGTGTGTTTTTGGATGTTCATTTGTTGGTTTGGTTGGGGGGGTATATTTGTATGTTTGTTTTGTAACTTGGCTATTTTGAACGTAAATACTTTGAATTTATACAGCGTGTTTTGTGAGAGTGCTTTAGAAGAGTTACAACATTTATTTAATGTGTAAGCATACTGGCAGATAGCAATGTTCATGAAACCACTATCAAAAGATCAGAAGAAAGCTTGCCACAATCAGAACACTTGACGTCTGAAATACAGTGTACTCCACTTCTCTTCCCTCCCAAGACCTCTCCTTCCTGTGACATTTAAGAGAAATCAAGTAAGGTGACAGTAAGGTGAAGAATCAGATGGGGCTAGAAGATAAATATTTATCTAACTGCAAAACTTGTATATCAGATTAATGTGCATTAATGAACTCTGTATATGTGCCTCACTGTTTCCACACTTTCTATGTCACCCTTCATTTGTTGCTCGTTTTATTAGATTCTTCAGATAGAATCCAAGTCTTTCTCTTTGTTTACACAGCACCTAGCAAACTAGGATTCCCATTGTGATCAGGATCTCTGGACACTACCACAATATAAATATTTAGTAAAAATATTATAACAAAAACACAGACATAAGCAAGCCTTTGTATGTACCATAAGACCAGGGTCTCATTCTCTGCACTGCTGTTGATTTGCTACATGACTTTGTTCAAGTTACTTCACGTCTCTATGCCTCAGTTTCTCTAGTCATAAAAGAGGTATATATTTAGTCAAATTTGTAGTGTGCTTTGTAGATCTATGAAAAGTACTATTTAAACTGAACTATTATAACATGCAACCAAGAAACATTTGTCACAGTTCAGGGCAACTGCACCTGTATTCCCTCTCTGTGGTCCAACAAGGGCTCCCACTCTAGGCATCCAGTTTCCCCACTGCAGCCTCTCTTGGGTGGAGCTATGAATCTCTCTCTTTTTTTTCCTTGGGTATTTCCAGGCTGCTCATTTCTCTGGCCATACCATGAGATCACCAGCAAAAGAAAGGCTTCTTAAGCAAGATTTTCTTGCCTTCTCTTCAGAGACTGTTAAGATTGTAATTACAGAGGTAATTTACCTCACAGCTCTTTCTAAGCAGGGTCATTTTATTCTTAAGGCAAAAGCAATATAGAAAAAACATACTAAAAACCATATCCGACGCCTCATGCTTGCTAATATGCTTACCAGAAATTACTCCAACTTCTTTATGGGCTCTGAGTGGTGAACAGTCCTTCAAATGCCAGTCAGGTGTTTTCCTAGGGCATCACATTTCTTGCACCCTTTGCTCACAATAGGAGCACAGCCTCATGGGGCCTCAGCATGCCAAAATCCTTCTAATCCTTCTCTGAGGTTTAGAATCCTCTATGGACTAGAGTCCTGTCCATTTCCTGCAGGGCCGTTCCTGGCAGGGGGAGCGAATGGGGCGATCGCCCCGGGCCCTGCGATTAAGTGGGCCCCACGTTGTCCTGCTCCTAGACGGGCAGTGCGGGGACCATGCCAGGACCCTCCTACAGCAGCACTTCGCCCAGCTGGGCCGGCCCTCTCTGCCCCCAGGGAGGAGCTGCCAGTCTGCTCAGGGGTGGGGTGGGTTTGTGGGGCAGGCCAAGACGGCCTGCTGCCCCACACAGGGTCCCTGGCTGCAACCTGGGCGGGGCCAGTCCTGTCGCTGGTGCCTTGGCGCCACTGATGCCTCGGCCGGGGCCAGCTCCTGGCGGTGGCCGAGCCCCAGCGGCAGTGGCCTCAGCAGACTCCCAGCCAGGGCCGGCTCCCAGCAGCAGCCTTTACCGGGACAGCTCCTGCCAGCAGCCCAGCCCGTGGATGTTTGGCGTGGCCCCGGCCCAGCTTAGGGCCTGGGGTTGCTAGGGGGTTGGGATGGAGGGGGAATGCGGGGGTGAGGGGGGCGGGGAACGCCGCGGGGGGCTGTGTGCCCTGAATGTTTTGGCGGGGGTCAGCAATGCCCCTGCCCCTGCCCCCACCTGTGTCCATGTCCCCCTCCCACAAGCCCCAGCTCACTACCCCTATCTATCTCCCACCCTCCTGCAGGGGTAGCCTTAATTGCCGGGGGCAGAGCAGGCCCACCCTTCCCCCTCCACCGTGGGATAGGGTGGGGGCACCCTCCAGCCCAGTTGGCCCTGGGCCCCGCTTCCCCCTAGGAACGACCCTGATTTCCTGGATCAGAAAGAGACCCTGAGTCTGCTTATGATCAGACTAATTAACCAAAATCCTTGTCTCTTGATCCCTGGAGAATTCAACGTGAAGCAGTATATGCGTTTTGATTCTTGGGAGGTGTTACTACTTGAGTGACTTTGACTTATCACCTCTCAATGCTCTCAGTTCTTGGAAGAACTGTATTTACTTTTCCCATGGAAATACATACAATTTGTGGCACCCAAGAATATCTAAACCATTCTATGAATACAATGAATTCCAAACACATTAAACTTAACTCAACAAAGTGCAGCCCAAAGATTGCCCTATTTCTAACAATATTATTGTAATACTGTTAATCAGGAACCTATTTATTTAGGAGGTCTCCCAAGGGACAGATGTAAGCTTAAAAATACTTAATCGCAGTAGCTACTATTTAATGGGGTTACCTACAGGTGATCTAGAGCTTCATAAGTATTTCAGTCTTCTGCTGTTTTTTTCTGTTTGCTCTACTCACAGTTTTTAGTCCCTTCTCAGAATATTGTATGCAGATTCTCCAATTCCAACTCAATTCAATAATACTTTGTTGACATTACAAGCTATTCAAGTGAAGTTACTCTAGATACATTGTCAATGGTGCTATTTTAGACATATATTAATGAGCTGTGATGATGAGCAAAATTGGGTACAAAGCTGTAGAGTGCAAAGTGAGTGTCTTACTTCTAATATGTACATGCAAGAGGTATAAAAGGAGGGAAAATGTTAATTAGGTAAACAAGTCAACATACAAATAAACAAAGCAGAAAGGTTTTCTAGAGTTTATAACACTAAACAGGTGTGTTTTTCTTCTTTCATACAAAAGTGTGAACAACATTCAATCACTTTGGCTATAAATTTCTACACAGCTAAGGGAACTGTTAAAGTAATTATTCCATGTATCAGAATGGGTAAATCTCTTCAAAACACAAAATAATAAAGTTCTAGTGTTACATATTAACTGTTAGACATGGCAGATTCTCCACAGTTTTGGGGGACAATACAGATCATGCATTAGTTTTCTAATTTGGTTTGGAGTGATTTCTATGAGCCTACATTAAGATGATGGAAATGGAAATTAAAGTTTCTTTTACTCCATTATCAGTGGTAAGTGTAAGTGACCTTTCTTGGAAGGACAATAATTATTAAAATTGTCAGTAAAATGCTTCTTCTTTCAAAGGCCTGCTCTACACTGCCAGACGCCGTTGGGGGAAGTGATTGCAGAGCCGCTGGCCATTATCTTTGAGAACTCGTGGCGAACGGGGGTGGTCCCGGAGGATTGGAAAAAGGCAAATATAGTACCTATCTTTAAGAAAGGGAAAAAGGAGGATCCGGGGAACTACAGACCGGTCAGCCTCACCTCAATCCCTGGGAAAATCATGGAGCAGGTCCTCAAGGAATCCATCCTGAAACACTTGGAGGAAAATAGAGTGATCAGGAACAGTCAACATGGATTCACCAAGGGCAAATCGTGCCTGACCAACCTGATTTCCTTCTATGATGAGATGACTGGATTTGTGGATGCGGGAAGAGCCGTTGACGTGATATACCTTGACTTTAGCAAGGCTTTTGATACGGTTTCCCACAACATTCTCGTTGGCAAGTTAAGGAAGTATGGGTTGGATGAGTGGACCGTAAGGTGGATCGAAAACTGGTTAGATCAACGGGCTCAGTGGGTAGGAATCAATGGCTCGATGTCTGGTTGGCAACCGGTAACGAGTGGAGTGCCCCAGGGGTCGGTCCTGGGGCCGGTTCTATTCAACATCTTCATTAATGATCTTGATGATGGAATAGACTGCGTGCTTAGTAAGTTTGCGGATGACACCAAGTTGGGGGGAATGGTAGATACTCTGGAGGGCAGGGACAGGATCCAGAGAGACTTGGACAAATTGGAACAGTGGGCCGAAAGAAACCTCATGAGGTTCAACAAAGACAAGTGCAAAGTCCTGCACTTAGGACGGAAAAATCCCATGCACTGCTACAGGCTGGGGACCGATCAGCTAAGTAGCAGCGCTGTAGAAAAGGACCTGGGAGTTATGGTGGACGGGAAGATGAATATGAGCCAACAGTGTGCCCTTGTTGCCAAAAAGGCCAATGGCATATTAGGCTGCATCAGTAGGAGTATTGCCAGCAGATCGAGGGATGTGATAATTCCCCTCTATTCGACACTGGTCAGGCCACATCTGGAGTACTGTGTCCAGTTTTGGGCTCCCCACTACAGAAAGGATGTGGACAAATTAGAAAGAGTCCAGCGGAGGGCAACAAAAATGATTAGGGGGCTGGGGCACATGACTTATGAGGAGAGACTGAAGGAACTAGGCTTATTTAGTCTAGAGAAGAGAAGACTGAGGGGAGATTTGATAGCAACCTTCAACTACTTGAAGGGTTGCTCCAAAGAGGAGGGAGCTAGGCTGTTCTCGAGGGTAACAGAGGACAGAACAAGGAGCAATGGTTTCAAATTACAGCTGGGGAGGTCAAGGTTGGATATTAGGAAAAACTTTCTCACGAGGAGGGTGGTGAAGCATTGGAATGGGCTATCTAGGGAGGTGGTAGAATCTTCATCTTTGGAGATTTTTAAGGCTCGGTTAGACAAAACTCTGGCTGGGATAATTTAGGGGGAGTGGTCCTGCTTTTTAGCAGGGGGTTGGACTAGATGACCTCGTGAGGTCCCTTCCAACCCTATTATTCTATGATTCTATGATTCTATGACAAGAGATATGCAAGCTACACTACTGTAGCTTGTGTATCTCCTGTCGACTTACTTACGTTCTCTTACAACAGTATTTCCACTGCGCTGTGTCAATGGGAGATGCCCTCCAGTCCACGCTAACTTACTCTTTTTTACTGGGGGGGGGGCGGTTGAGGGGGATTTATTGCGTCAACTGGAAAGCAGTTTTGGGATCAACTGAGTAGGTCTCTGCTGCCTGCTCATTCAATCCTGCTGCATTGATCCATGTAGTTCCCACAGTGTAAACATACCAGGATTTGATAAGTTTCAAAGGGGTATCTGCGTTAGTATACCTCAGCAAAACAAATTAGTCTTTAGAAGTGCCACTAGACTCCTTGTTTGTTTTCCAGATTTGATAGTTAATCGAAGGCATCTGTAAAATAAATTAAAACCCAGTGCCGTAATTTCTTTATTCAATTAAATCTGCCCATGCCGGTTCTCTGTAAGGTATAACACAATGATGCATACATCAGCAATCATGGCTACCCTTCTGGAACTTACCAGCAATCATGAAATACAACCATATCTTCCTGCCAATGACTAGCAGTATAAAGGAAGAATATAGTTACTGTATATTAACTCAGAGCACTAAAAATAAATATAATCCTGTTCATACTTGTCTTTTCTTTCTCACCCCACTTCCATCTTTCCCTTCTGATACCGCAACAACCAACAACAGCATGATACTCCTGCTGCTTCCCAGTCAAACACCAGAACACAGCCTGCTCGCCTTGTCTTTGGGTATATAGCTACTTTACACTCTACAGCATTGCCCATTTATCTATATATCTGTCTAAAAGTTAAACTGTACTCAAACTTCCAATGACTTTTCATGAGGCAAGATCAGTTACAGATCCAAATCAGAATGAACTGGGCATGTTTTAAATTCTGTGATCACCAAAATACCCAGAATAGGATGGGGAGAAAAGTAAAATGGTGTCAAAAGATTTCAATTTACATGAACAACGTAACCATATGAGTAAGCCCATTGAGATCAATGG
Organism: Pelusios castaneus; assembly: GCA_007922175.1. NCBI lineage: Eukaryota > Metazoa > Chordata > Testudines > Pelomedusidae > Pelusios > Pelusios castaneus. The sequence goes on along the minus strand of ML685769.1, from coordinate 5,741,299 downwards.
AAAGGACTCACATTCTTAAAGTTAAGCATTTGCAGGACTTGAATCTTAGGAGGGTTTTTAAGTAGTTTTCTGTCTTAAGTCAGAGGCTTCATTTGTTCTTCTCGTGACTGAGGCAGAAAGAGGTCATCCAAGGTCACCAAACAAGTCAGCGGCAGTTTCCCAATCTGCAAAATGAGAATCATGTATTGCATGCCTTAGTTAGTGAATAGTGATTAAGTGCTTTGAGATCTAAAGATAAAAGACATCACATGCCCCTTATTTACTTTACAAAGTAGTAAAAAGTAAGCATAAAACTTGAACTTTCAAATGTATTCTATCTATATTGCAACTCATCACAGTAATAATCTTATGCTGGAATAGTTTTTTAATTATAATAGTTTAAACCAAATTATACTTAGTTACGGTAGAGTAAATCTGTAGTTACTCTACTGAAAGTCAATAGCTTGATTCCATATTTTAAACTATTGCAAATGAGAGCAGAATTTGGCTCCTGTCTTCATCTACTCAAATGCAAGTAGAGATGAAACCTAAATAAAAAGCAGTTGATAATTCTACATATCATTTTCATCTCCCCCCCCTCCCCACTTTAGAAGAAAATATTTAAGGCTTGGTTTCATTACAGTGTCAGTGTGAGAAATGGGGTGGAAAAGGATAATTTATTTTTAGTCTTCACAATATTAGACTGATAGCATTGGCTACATGGGAAGAGCACAACTCTGAGTCATCCCTATCCCTAAGCAGAATGTTGGGCATGGCTGTAACAGGAAGTAGGTTATCTTTAATCCTGTAATTGCTAGGATGACTTCTTTTAATACTTTTTTGGATGACAAATATGAGCATTTCATCAGTGAATGGGTGCATGCATGGGGAAGCAGTTGGGTGAGCGGTAGAACTGGCTGTTGGAAGGAATGTTCAGTACCCCCGTAGCTGTAGCAAAGGCAGGCTCTTTAAGAAGCGTTCTATGAGAAAAATACAAGAAAACCTAAGTGGGGAAAAGACTTCCCACAACTTCGAAATTATTTTATTTCATATATTTATTTCACAAAACTCAGATTTATAAGATGACTACATAAAGACAAAGAGGGCAACGGTCAAGCATCTAATGAGGTGTGAAAAGTGACCCGGCCCTTTCAGTAACACATTTTCAAAATATTTTGTTAAAGAAGGTCTGTTTAATTCCCCCCTCCCATTTTTCTCTTGGTGTTTCAGTGTTGGGGGAACATAATAATAATATTACTTACCTTTTTACTTTTTTTATATATTAGCTCATGCAAATTAAGAGCCAATTCTGTCAACACTTAATACCAAATGTAGTGCTTATTACTGTGAATAGCTCTATTAAATTCACTTACAAACACTGTACTTCAGTAAGTAATAGCAGTCAAGTCATGTGCAATCACTTGGGCACCAATCCTGCAAAGGTTAAGTCACCTTCTTCACTTTATGTTCTCAGAATAGTCTATGTCTACACTAGAAAAAGTTAGGTCGGCTTTGTTAAGTCGACTTAAAGTTGACCTTATTAAGTCGACTTAATAAAGTGGTTATCCTGAATGCGGATTTAGTAAGTCGACCTAACTATCCTTCAATTGACTTCATAAAGTCGACTTAAGGGTTAATCCATGTCCACACTGTGATTAGGTCGACCTAAGGAGTCGATCTAAGGGTTAGATCGACCTAACCGGCGGTTCTTATTAAGTCGACCTAAGTTTTCATTAAATCGACTTACAGAATTTCTTAAATCGAGTTAATGAAAGCCTGATATGGACAGGGACTAAAGTCAGCCTGATTTGCAAGTGTAGATATAGCCATAGATTCTAAGGTCAGAGGGGAAAAATATGATCATCTATTCTGACCTCCTGCATGATGCAAGCCACAGAACCTCACCCAACCCCTCCTGCAATAAACGTCTAACCTATGACTGAGTTATTAAAGTCCTCAAATTGTGATTTAAAGACTTTAATGTACAGAGAATTCACCAGCAAGTGAGCCAGGCCCCATTCTACAGAGGAAGCACCCCTCCCGCCTCTCCCCCCAAGCCTTTACCAATCTGCCTTAGGGGAAAATTCCTTCCCAACCCCAAATATGGTGGTCAGTTAAACCCTGAGCATGTGAGCAAGGCTCATCTGCCAGAAATCCAAGAAAGAGCTCTATGTAATAACTCAGAGCCCATCCCAGCTAACGTCTCATCTCAAGTCACTGGCATTTCCACTACCAGTGGTCAAAGATCAGTCAACTGCCAAACGAGGCAATGCTAACAATTCTCCAGTTACAAGGTACAACCCCTGAATTTACAGAATCATTAAAAATCCTTGCTAAGAGGCTTCCAATTTAATCTGCCAGTTTCTTTAATATTCTTGGATGGAGATTACCTATGCTTGCTGATTTAGTCCCATTAAACAGTTAAAGTTTGGCTTCTACTGTGGGTGTGGTAATTTCTATCTCCATATCTTCATTCCTAATGTCCACCCTATGACTATTCCTGAGCTCACCATTAGCCTCGTTAAAAACAGAGGTAAAGTATTTGTTTAGATATTTAGCCATAGCTAGATTATCCTTAACCTCCACCCCCATCTTCAGTGTTTAGCAGTCCCACTTCTTCTTTCTTTATTTTCTTCCTATTTTTATGTTTATAGAACCTTTTACTATTGGCTTTAATTTCTTTTGGAAGGTCCAACTGTACATGCCTTTTGGCCTTTCTCAGTGGAGTTAGTCTCAGTGCATGAAACTAAACATCTGTGCAATCTTTTCAGTGTCGGTCCCTTACTACCTACTGAGTACAGTGCTTACTACTGCAAATAGTCCCATTGAAGTCATGGTAATAAGCATTGTATCCAGTAGTAAATGGTTGATGAATGAGGCTTGAGTTAGATGCCCTAGCAGATTTTTCTTTGTTCATTTCAGTTTTAATATAGCCCCTGCACTGTCCAATCCATTTGAAATTGAAGAATTAGTTAAATTACTCAGTTTGCAACATTCTGGGGCATCAAATTATTATAATAGCACAGTATTTTGCATTTAATTTCATGGTTAGACCAATGCTGGTACTTCCAAAAATATTGAGAAGTGTTTAACAAAGCTTGAAACACATCTGAACAGTACATTCTTCATGCATCATCTTTTTTTTTAAAATAACAAGCAGTCCTGTAATATGCAGTAACTGTGAAAATGATATAGTTTTCTCCAAACTCCTGACTAACACACCAAGACTTACTTAACAGATGTTCATGGAGGATTCACAGACCACACGGCAAGTTCAAGAGTTAAAACTTGTTCTTCCAGATCTCGTTCAAGAACAAGAAGTTCCTGAAGTTCCTCTTTCTCCCTTATTAGCCAACAGTACAACTGTACTGTACTCTGTTGTACCAATAAATACACTTTAGTGTGCACTTCAAATAATAACAGGCATTATATTGTTGACTTTATTAACTTACAGAGCTAACATCTCCCCCTAAATTCCAAATACCAGGCATTTATTTGGATACAGTGTGGTGCAAATGTTTAGCATGGAGGCCAACATTGCTTATTGATTACTAGGAAAGACTTGATAAAAATTGGAAAAAAAATGCTTGAAACCCAGAATTCTGCACAATTGTGAAATTGTTAAATTGATAAAAATATAAAATGCTTGAAAATAAACAAAATTAATTTTTGCAAATTGTGCAGAATTCTGGGTTTCAAGCATTTTTTTTCCAATTTTTATCAAGTCAAATGTTCACAGCTGCAGGAATTCATTGCCGGGGCGGTGGTGTCACACAATAAGAGGTCAGACAATAATTGTTTAGTGACAGTGGACACATTCAAAATATTAAATCTTCATAACTATTAAAACAAGTTGTCAACCCTGCATCTCACAATATACAAAACCTGACTATTCTTAAATGAAATAGTGGTAAGTTCTCAAGCAGCATTTTTCTTAACTTTGCTATCTGCAAATTTTTATCTTATGGATGGAAATAGTTTCTCATCAGTTTGGGTGTATATGTTTGCAATTGGTTTTTACTGACATTTACCAATAAAAATGGAATCTTTCCTAGTAATAAATAAGCAATGTGCAGGGTTGTTCACCTCCAGCTTATCCCCTAGCATTTAGCCCACTTCTGAATCCTCTCACCTTCCCTAGAAGGGGAAATGAGGTTATGTACATGTGAGGGAAACCTAGGTTTATGAAGACATAAAATCTCCCCTTCTTCCTCCAAGCTAGTAGGGTCCCACAGGTATCTACAGGTCTCATGTACCACAAGGGCTATGTCTACACTGGGGAATTTAGGTTGACTTAAATAAGTTGACTTAAATAAGTCGAATTAGAGAGTCCACACAGGACTCCTAAGTCGATTTAAAGTGGGCCTTACTAACTCGACTTAGAGAGTCGACTAGTATGGTCCAGGGAGAACCAGCCCCACATGGGGCTTGCTCTCCCCGGGGCAGCAAGCCCCTGAGCAGTCCGGGGGAGAAGGGACCGTAGAGCTCCCTTCTGCCCTGGACCACTCGGCTCTCTTCTGCTCAGGACTTCTCAGGTCCTGGGCAGAAGGGAACCCTTCTAGCCAGGACCGCTCGGGTCCCAGGGAGAACTTCCCCGGGACCCGAGTGGTCCTGGCCAGGAGGAAGAGCTGCGCTCCATTCATGGCACTTGCTTAGTTCGAATTAGTGATTTCCATTAATTTTAATGTGCCGGTTAGTTCGAACTAAGAAATTAGTTCCAACTAACATGGCCACATTGGTTAATTCGAACTAACTAGTTCTAACTAGTTCAAATTAACCCTTACTTCTAATACCCTATTCAAAATTATTAGTTCGAATTAAGGAAGCCTTTAATTCGAACTAATGAAAGCCTAGTGTAGCCATGGCTTTAGTTAGTTCGAATTAAGCTTCCTTAATTCGAACTAACTTGCCAGTGTAGACATCGCCTCTGTGTCTTTGTATTTTAAACTCCTAACAGTCCCTCCCCCTCTGTGCTGCTGTTGTGTCATTCTCTTCATTTCTACCGGAGCCATGGAGAGCACTTGCATTCCCTTTGTCATGCAAGTCTCCAGCCTCTGTGCTAGAGATAGTCCTGAGAGTCTGAACCCTGTAACAGGTTCACCTGACACACATATTGCTGTAGGAAACATGGGACCATGGTAATTATGTAGAATATGTTGTGAGCGTTCACAAAGAAATCTGGTATAGCATATTTGGCATCAAATCACACAATTGCATTGCAAAACCGAACCGAAAAGTTGCATAGAACATGCCCTAGGTGTGCATGGTTGTGCATCCTGTCACAGACACAATTTCAAATTCTACTTTTAAAACTTTTAGATCCTGTCATCATTCCATAGTAACCCAAAGATAGGCCTCCAGGATGCTGTAAGGAAGGTGAAAAAGCCCACCTTTTTAATCTTGCCAAGAGGGAAAAATTACTTCCTAATCCAAAAACCCTGGCAATTAGTAAGACCCTCAGCATCCTGGAAACAGAGTCCAAATTATACGTCCATTATACAAGTTGTATGGTGGGACATAAACTTCTGTTGCATGCCCTTGAGCACTTCACATTCAGAAAGGGGTGAAAGATAGGACATCAGCAACAATCAGCTCTCCCCTCCCTCACCATAACATAGCCAATGACAGCAGAGAGGCAGAGGATTATCTACTGCTTCACCAGCCCTCTCCTCTCAGGATCCCCTGGGTTGGTCTTTCCCCTGCTGATCTGGTTAAACAGCCCAGCCCCTGAGACCAGCTGGTCATGTTCAATAAAAATTCTGAACATCTTATGGGGGAGGCAAGATCTTCATTAAGGCTATTTAGAAATATGTATTAACCTTTTTATAGCTTTTTTGTATTAAAAACATCATGGGCCTGATTCTCCCCAGTTGCTGGGCTACAATGTGGAATTAAATAGGAGCTTTGGGTGAGCACCTCTGAAAATTAGGTGAGAGGATTTCATGTGGTTAGCATCTGCTTAAGTGCACTGAGTCCAAGTGCTAAAAGCCAGCAAGATGTGCATTCCCCTTGCAAAACAAATAAGGAGTCTTGTGGCACTTTTAGAGACTAACAAATTTATTTATCTCCTGTGCTATCGTAAGAGAAAAGCCCATTTCCTCAGACGCTTGCAGATGGAGAATTTACAGATGAAGTGGGATTTTCTCCCACAAAAGCTCATGCAATAAATAAATGTGTTAGTCTTTAAAAGTGCCACAGGACTCCTTGTTTGTTTCGCTGAACGAGACTGACACAGCTCCCCCTTTGGAATTCCTCTTGCAATGACTGTTCACTCCTTGGGTAAACCCTAGCCCTATTAAAGTCAATGGGAGTTTTGCCATTGTTGTCAGAGGAGCCACAATTTCACTCAGTCTTTGTGTCCTTTCCTTCTTTCCTCTTCCACAAATGTCTCCTTGCGACGTCAGAGCTGATCAAACAATGAAAAACTGTTCCCCATAAATTGTCTGTTGTTTTCATTATAATATGTTCAAAACAAACTTTTTTTCAACATCTTTTGAATTTTTCCCAAAACATTCAAAGAAAATATATCAAAAACAAACATTCTCAAAATAATTATCAACATTTTTCTTTTAACAAAAACCAGGTATTTTGAGACAAAACTTTTATTGTTTTTAAATAAAAAGCACACTTTTTTTTTTTTTTTTTACAGAGTATGAAAAATTTAACAGCAACAGTTTTTCATAAAAGAGTTTGGTTTGGGAAAGAGGCCGTTTTCTGATAAAAAACATTTTTGTTCTAAAAATTCCTATCAGTTCTAATCTGAATCTAGTTCTATTGTGCTTCTATTACATTAGGGTTCTGCCTAGTAGTAAGTATTTTGCAAGATTAAACACTAGATTGTAAATTGGGTCAGGGACTCCATTTTAGTTTTGTAAAGTGCCATCTATGGTTTAATAAAGGTAATAAATAAGATACCAGGAACGGACACTGACATCTCAGTCCAGGAAAAGTAGGGATCTCAAAGATTTTACCTTCCTGTTTGTTAACACAAAGCATTTTCATGTTCCATTATTTCACTGTACTTCCCTTGTATCTTAGCACTTCTGTTACTTTATTTTTTCCCTTTGCAGTTAATTCTCACTGTCAGCAGAACAAAGGTTTTACATATAAGGGCAAGATAAAGCATATCTCAGCACGTCACTGTATACTGTATTTAAACTCGTATCATCATATTACATAAAAATTTGGCACTTAAATTCAATAACAATCTTCACATACACCATTTAACAGGAGGCATAAATCTGTCATCAGTGGACAGCCAACAGTAAACCCACATAATCTACTGTAAAGAATCTAGCCTAAAAGAGCTCCTGAACTTTCACCTCTGTAAACATCCCAATCCTATTAATTACTTACACAGAAAGAATTTCTGTTGCCAAAATCTACTATTTATTCTTTTAAAATGTGCCCATTACATATCTATAGAGAGTTATGCCTGATCCGAAGCTCACTTGAACTCAGTGGTAAGGTTCCCATTCCCATCAACTTCAAGAAGGGCTTTGATTCACAGCTTTTAAGGCCAGAAGGGATCATTTAGTCTGACTTTTTACACAACAAAGGCCATAAAACTTCACCAAGTATAATCTTTGTCAACTGATATGCTCTGGCTCAACCAGAAGTTATCAGTTAGAAAGATATCCAATCTTGAATTAAACTCTTCACCTGGCAGAAGTCAGTTTCTGCCAGCTACAGCTCACACACTTAAACAGATTAAAAAAATAATCAGAATTAAGCTATGAAAAAATATTTATCACAAACTAGGTAATTGACTCTTACCATTTTGAGAGAAGCTTTAGCTGCACTTCTCTCAAACAGAGGCCCTGATCCTGTACTCTGCTCTATGCAGGTGGGCTCATGCTCCTGAGTCCCAGTAGTGGTCAAGCACCTGCCCAACCAGATCCCCCACAGCAAGACTTGTTCATGTTCAGGGATGAAAAAGGTAATGTCAATCTGTTGAATCCTCTGGTTTCAATCTCAGTAGTATTCTCAACAATGTTTCTTTATATGATAATAAACACTTGGAAGGAAACAGATTTGGCAGCTTCCAGAAACAAAACTAAATATTGTAAATCCTCCCACAGTAGTAAAGAACCTCTCCTTTTTTTAAGTGCCATTTAGAAAGATTGTGTTCGAGTTTTAAAAATTGCTTTATTATTAATTATTATTATGTAAATGCTGAACTATTGAGAAGTATAAAAAGGCTACACCCATGCACTGGAAAGGGCAAAAGAGGGACCTACATTAATCAAATTTCCCCAAACACTGTCTCATACATACGCATATCTTGCAGTTATAGATTTTTTTTTTTATTGTTAAAAACAGCCAGTTTGGTGAATTTTGCCTTTATAAGATAAAAGACTAAGCCTTTTTGCTTCATGCTAGCCACAGGAAAAGCAACTTAAGGGTTACTAACCCATAGAGGCATAATCCATAAGGCTATATCTACACTTAGAAAGCTAAGCCAACTGTAGTAAGTCGCCTTTATTAAGTTGACTTTAAGTCAACCTTACCAAGTCGATGCAGAGAGTCTGCACTACACTCCAAAGTTGACTTAAGGCACACTTTATCAAGTTGATGTAGAGAGTCCACACTAGACTCTTAAGTCGACTTGAGGGGGTTGGAGGGGTGCATCGTGGGAAGTGTGGCAGCAGAGAAGGTCTCCACTCCCCCGGCCACACCTTCAAAACAGGAAGTTGGCTCAGCCCCTTCCCATTGTGTCTGGCAACTCAGAGCCTGAGCAGGTCATGGATCTTCCTCTGTTCCGGTGCTTTGTTGGCCAGCTGAGCGACACCAGCCAGCTAGTGGTAAGGCTTCTTCGGCTGTGGAGCAGGCCCGTCTGGTGACATACCAGTACGGAGGAAGACGACAGCCTGCCCCCCACCCAGCTGCCCCAGCAACCTGCCAAGGGCACTGCACTGCGCTCCATGCCTTATCACCTCTGGGCATGGGAAGCCTGCAGCAACTAGTGGGAGCGGATCGTCCTCACCACCTGGGACGACAACCTGTGGCTGCGGAGCTTTAGGACGAGCAAATGGACCTTCCTCGAGCTCATCCACAAGCTCACCCCAGTTCTCCAGCACATGGACATCCGACTCTGACCCACCCTGCCCATAGACAAGTGAGTGGCCGTCACCATGTGGAAGCTGGCAAACCCAGACTCCGACCACTCTGTGGCCCAGCAATTTGGCATCGGGAAGGCCACTGTGGGGACAGCCCTCATACAGGTCTGCAGAGCAGTCAACCAGGTCCTGCTGGCCCACCTCATCAACCTGGGCAATCTGCATGAACTCCTTGACATCCTTGCCCAACTTGGCTTCCCCATCTGTGGATGCGTTGTGGACACCCCCCACATCCCCATCCAAGCCCCGGAACACCGCACCAGGGACTATGTCAACCACCAAGGGTACTACTTCCTGGTCCTGCAGGGCCTTGTGGACAACCACGGAATCTTCCAGAATGTTTATGTGGGCTGCCTGCACAGATGATGTTTATGTGGGCTGCCTGATGATACCCTGCCCCGGACTCAGCGGGGCCAGCAGCAAGCACAGCTCATCCAGGATGCGCTGAGGGCCCACTTCGACAGTGAGGAGCTCTGAGGAGTGGGCCTGCTACCAGGCCCTGTCACCTCCACCACCCGCCCATATCTCCCCCTATCCCCACACAAATAAAAAGCATGGCATACTGTATAAAAGTGTTCAGGGAGTTTATTCAGAGGGGAAAATGGGGGCTGGGAGCTGCGGAGGTTGGGAGGTTTGAGGGGGGTGAAGAAGGTCAGGGGGATGGAGGGAGTCAGGGTGGTCAGGGTGAGTGAAGAGGATCAGGGGGAAGGGCCAGTGCTAGTGGCCTCTGGAAGGCGGGTCCCTGGCTGCCTCTGGGGCACAAGGCTGCCTCTGGGGCACAGGGCGGGGCCCCGAGAGAACAGGAGCTTCTCTAGGCGCTCCAGGGACTGGGTCTGCTGCTCCATGAGGTCAAGCATGTGCTCGAGCAGCCTCTGCTCACCCCTCCGCAGCCCCTGCTTGACCCTCCAGTGGCCATCCTCCTGCTCCTGCTGGGCACTGGCCTCCCTCTGCTCCAGCACCACAGTCTCGTCCACCGAGCCCTCCTCCTGGTCATCATCGAGGGAGGGGGGCTCAGCAGAGGCAATGGTGTGGGCTGGCAGGCTGCTGCTCTCCTGGCCCAGAAAGGCATCCAGCTGCTGGTAATACCAGCAGCTGGTGGGGGCTGCCCCTGTACAGAGCGTCTCCTCCTGGGCCTTTGGGTAGCCCTGGCGGAGGTCCTTGATCTTGACCTGGACCTGCTGGATGTCCCGGGTGTGGTCCTTGACAGCCAGGGCCTGGGAGATAGAGGCATACACATCCTGATTGCGATGGTTGCCTCACACTTGAGCGCTGACTGCCTCGTCCCCCCAAATGGCCAGCAGGTCGAGGATTTCCTGGTGACTCCAGGATGGGGCCCACCCGCGGTGCTGGCTCTGCTCTGCTCCCAAGCAGCAGGGTGCTCAGGTGTAATTTCTGCCCTGTGGTTGGCCAGGGCAAGCTCTTCCTGTGCCAGGAACTCTGGGAGGGAGGTCAAGCAGGAAGGTCTGGAGGCCATGGAGGTCGACTTACGGATACTGTGCATCTACACTGGCTTAGGTCAACTTAATAAGGTGGCCTTAAGCGTTAGATTGACCTAAAAGTAGGTGTTATTATGTCGCCTTAACTTTTCCTTTAGTCAGCTTATGGAACTGCTTAGGTCGACTTCAGGAAAGCCCAGTGTGGACGCAGAGTAGTTTGTCAACTTAGGCCTCCATAGGTCGACTTAATTTGTAAGTGTAGACTCACCCTAAGAGAACAACCTCATGTACTATGTTGTCACTCCCTGCATCTGCACAGGCACCATATCAGGGTGTGACAAATAATGCAGCTAGCCAGGAATATATCCCAGCATGAATAGTGCCACACCTCATTGTATCACTCCATGTTCACATTTGCTGGCTCTCACTAAAAATTCATCAGCAGGCACTAATGGAGTGTCAGAGAGGAGAAAAAGTTATGAATTAGAAGGTTTTAAAGAAGTAAGAGTTTCACTATTCCAATGGCCTGAGATAGATGAAGCTGTAGAAACAGGGGGGAGGGAGGAAGGGAGGGAGAGAGAGAGAGAGAGAAAGAGAGAATGCACTTCTGGTCCAAGCATAAGTAGATGGCCAGATAGTAATAGGAATGGGTGCCTAGTAAAGGATTGAAGAACCATTACAGCTCAGTCATTGTGATTGCCTGTGGCTGCACATTTTCAATGCAGTTACTTTGAGGTAGCAATACACATTAACAGCTACCTCAGACCTGACCTATGGCTCAGGAAGTGGGGGCCATCTTGCTGTGTCATACCAATGTAGGTAAGTTAGGTTGACCAGACATCCCTGATTTCTGGGGACAATCCCTAATTTAGGTACTCTGTTCCCAGCAATAACATGTCTCCAGAAATGTCTGCAGTTGGCTTTGTCACCAAATAATGGTTTTCAAATGAGGCAAAATTATGATAAATAAATGAATTTCAAATAATAAAGTGTAATTTCTACAGTACACTTCAGATTTTACCTGTATTCCGGGCCGTCCCTAGAGATATACAGTGGGCCTGGGGCTAATCACACTGTGTGGACCCCCTTAATATTTTTATACAGGTGAAATCTGGGGCTGTCATAATTGTCAATTTCATTGCTCAGATAGAGCAGTGAAATTGACAAATAAGCCTGCTGGTAGAGCCCAGACCTGGCTCCTGGACCAGGCAAGCTGCTGGGCTCTCCACCTGGGTTTCTGGGCACTGGGCTTCAAGCTTAGTAATGGAGCTATCACCAGGGCAATCTGCAGGCGACTGCTAGCCAGCTGCTGCCCACTCCAAGCGGAGGCAAAGGAGGCTGCTGTACACAGCTGGGATCCAGGGATATGGGCAAGCCGCATGCAGCTGCTGCCCATCCTCAAGCCGGTGTGCAGAAAGCTGCTGCCTGGCTCCAAGCTGGGGTGCAGGAGGCTGTCCCTGGCTCCTGGCTGCAAGCCAGGGTGTGGGTGACTGCCATTCAAATGAGAGCCAGCTGGCGGGGTGCAAGAGGCTGTTGGCTGCTATCTGCTTCCCCACTAGGAGCTGGGGCTGGATGGGACATGGGCAGTTGCTGCCTAATTCTCCAGGACTCAAAAATCAGATGTCCCTGGAAATTGTTCCAAAAATGTGGTCAGCCTAAGGTAGGTAGATGTATGAATGCAGAGCTTGTTCAAGAAAAAAATGCAGCTGAGCCTGGGGTAAATCTGCAGTGCAGGCAAAGCTTAAGGACTTCTCTTCACTGCAGTGTTAGTTCGAGGTATAACTCAGCACCCAAGTGTGTAACCAGGGTTTCGGGAGGACAAAACTTGCCCAGGCCACTGTCTGTGCTGCCAAAGCAGGGGTTTTACTGCTATCCTTACTGCCAGCTAGCCTTAATCTATCAAGATCATGTCTATATTTGCTGCAACCGTACTTACTGCAGCGTGCACATACCCTTGTTCCTCACATTGCCAGAACTTAGTGCAGTGCTAAACCCTAAGCACATGAGTAGTGTTTTTAATGAGAGCTGGTCAGAATATTTGACTATATATATTTCAGTCTAAATGTGCGGTTTTGTCCAAGCTGAAACGTTTCACAGAGACTTACTGGTTTTGATGAAATTTTCAAAGGAATGTTTCTGAATTTCAGAGTTCTCCAGTCACTTCCAGGGTATGAGACGGCTCCGAATTCAAAACCTGCCCTTTTTGCTCCAAAAACAGATGCTGTCACCCAGTTCTGTTTCACAAAATCATTCTAAATATTTAGTTTCTATTCCAATGTAGAATGAAAACAAATGTTGACACCTCAAATGTTGTTGTGAAATGGCTGGCTTTACGTTTAACCTTAGTGGAAATATTCATGTGCTTCTTGCTGGGTAGGTCTTAATATATAGACCTCTGTCTACTTCCAGGTTCAGTTGAACGTGCCTTTACTGATGCTCAGTTGAACTCACAATCAATTCTACACTGTCGGCGGTGGCGCTGTCGTCAGCATAGAGTTGGCCAGAGATGCAGTTCCCTTGGCTTAAGCAAAAAGTAGCTATTGGCAGGCATTCTCTGTGAAGGCCTCTCAGTCAGGGCCGTCCCTGGGGTGGGGGTGGGAGAACGGGGCAATTGCCCCGGGCCCCGCGGTTACGTGGGCCCCGCGCTACCCCATTCCCAGCGGGGCAGTGTGGGGCCCATGCGCGCTGCAGCCCCCGCACCCACAGCCGCGCTTCCTCCTAGTCCCCCCTGCCTTCAGCAGCGAGCTGAAGGCAGCGGGGCAGGGCAGGCCAAGAGCGCTTTGCCCGGCCCCTGGGCTGGCCCTCCCCGCCCCTAGGGAGGAGCAGGCAAGCCCAGGGGCAGAGCACATAGGTGGGGCCCAGCCTCTGGGCCGGCCTGCCACATCGGCTGGCTTCCCGGCCCGGGGCCAGGACCCGCTCCCCGCGCTGGCAGCCTCGGCCTCGGCCTTGGGGAGTGGAGCAGGCTGGTGGGTCCGCCACGCTCCCCTGCAGCGTGGAGAGGTGGGGGTGGGGCCCCGCCTAGGCCAGTTGGCCCAGGGCCCCACTCCCCACAAGGGACGGCCCTGCTCTCAGTTTAGTGTTCAACTTCCCCTGGCTCAGCCAGAACCTGGATTTGTTAAATTTTCTAGACACACTAGCAAAGAAAATTCATCTGACCTATATTTGGGGAGGTGGCAGGTTCAGGTTGGTTGGGCATGAGTGAGACATTTACACTCTATTAGTATTTATCAGTATATGGCTATTTAGGGAATACATATGGTTTCTTATATTTTGTTTTATTTGTAAATGTACCATATGTTTTCATTATTATTAAAGTGCTCAGAACAGCTAGAATAGCTATTACTGATTTTCTATTATTAACTGGAATTAATAACAGAGTTCTGTTATAGGCATATACACACACAGTTCAATTAATCAAAACTATGTAAGTTGTAGGTGCCTGTGAAATAAAGGAAGCCTATTTTTCTCCATTCAGATCATGTGGGAGAGAGTGGGAAGACTGCAATTAGTTGGTAGGTTTAGTTCAGTTCATGGAAGATAGTTTATAAAGTGAAGAAATACCAAATATTGACTATCTCAGAAGACAAACAGCTCCTCAAAAATATTCCTGATAATCTTCTATTCACCTTTCATTTATTACATGCTGTTCCCAAGTGTGATCATTTGGCATTTACTCTGAATCCTGACCATTGTCCTAAAAGTGATATAGTATATTGAGAAGATTTCTTACTACCAAGAATCCTATACAGGGTATCCTTTACACATCCTTCTTTCGTTACCCCTTCTTATGGTACATCTCCACTTATGCGGTGGGCAGAGTACAGACACTACGTACCCAAACATCATAGATGAAAACAGCAGTCTAAAACAGTGCCTTTCAAACTTTCTTTTTCAGGACCCTGTTGAAAAAAAAATCATTTATGCCCACAACCCAACAATTACATCTTTGAGCAATGCATTCCAGTAGCGGTAATAGGGGGCATTTCGGTAGCGGTAATAGGGGGCACCATGACCTAATACCTGAGGGTCTGCAACCCAGTACTGGGTCCTGACCCATGGTTTGAAAACCACTGGTCTAAAAGGTGAAGCACTGCTTAGGCAACTAGAGAGAGAGTGTCCTAAATACTTGAACTCTATGCACTCTTAAGGGCTCTCTGCACATTCAAGCAATGCATCCTACATCTATACTGTTATTTTAACAGTGTAGCATCCCACTGCCATCCCCATGCTGGAGCCTCTACCCTCCGTCTGCGCCCTGCTAGAGCCTTTCACTGCCTCCAGGGCCAGATTAACTGGCCTGGGGGCCCCAGGCTGCCCCTCACCACAGGGCCCCCCTGCCAGCCCCCCCAATCATGCCCCCCCATCGCTGGAGGGGGTGGGGCCCTGGGGCCAGATGGCGCTCCTGCCCCAGCCCCACTCTGGCTGGTATGTGGCAGAGTGAACAGGGGATGACTGGCCCTGCTCTGCTCCGGGAGTGGGCCAGCTGGCCCATGGGCAGGGTGGAGGACAGAGCTTGGCCTCTGGCTCCAGGGCCCCCTCCCTGCCGACAGGGCAGGTGAGCTTTTAGCACTCCTGTCCTGCCAGCGCAGGAATTTTAGGGGCTGGAGCCCGGGGCTTAAGCCCATAAAGCCCCTGCAATAATCCCGCCCTGGCTGCCTCAGTTAGCTACACACCACAGTCAGTGTGAGTGTAGCCTGACTTGCACTGTGGCATGTAGTTACCTGTTCCCTCTGCACTGCCAGAAATAGATTAGTTCTTAGAGTTTGAAAGTAGATTCACCTCCCCCAGTTGGTCAGCACGAAATTCCCAAACAAGTGTAATTAAAAAAAAAAAAAAAAAGACTAGCTTCTATCTTGCCCTGTGCCTTTTACAGTCATTTACACCAGTGCAAAGTGAATACAGTGTGGGTGTAAAATTCTACCTGATCAGAATGATAATATTTGATCATTTAAACCAGTTGAGGATATGCCAACAGATTTGCCTAAGAGCTCTAATCTTTTGCTCAGCAAAAGCTATGCTGGATAGGCAAAACTATGTCATTATATGAAAGAAATATTTTAAATAGAGCTGGACAAATTTTTTGGCAAATAAGTTTCCAGTTGACTGGACTCGTGAATTCAGGTTGGAATTGGTAATTATGGCTGAAATAAAAAAGAAAAAGATTTTTTTCCATAAAATCAAAATGTTTGACTTTGACATTTTCAAAATGAAATGTTATGATTTTCTATCTTGAAACTACAATTGGTTTTGAAATTTAGCTAGTTTTAACCAAAAATAAATCAAGAGTAAAAGACATTTTACTACATTTGGGGTTGAATGATTAAACACAACATTTCATTCATTACTATTTTTTTTTTTTTTTGGTTCAGCCACCAAATCTAAAACCCACTTATTCATTCAGCTCCAATTTACATTTATAAAGAATACATCCTCTATGCTGCATATGTCTTTGTCGTCCTAACCTTTTTGGCAAGAAACTTGTCAGTCACTGTCTTTGGTTTCTAGGGTAGATAGTTCCAAAGGGGTAGCCGTGTTAGTCTAGTTCAGCAAAACAAACAAGGAATCTAGTGGCACTTTCAAAGACTAACACATTTATTATCACATGAGCTTTTGTGGGAGAAAATCCCACTTCATCAGCTCACCATTTTCTCTGTAAATGTCCCATGTCCTACCACTTATAGCTTCTGCTCCATTTGGTCTTAAGCGTGTGAGCCTAGCTATTCTAATATTCGGCACCCTACAGATAAACCCCTCAGAGATGACATGGCCATCTTCTGACATGTCCATTGCATATGCCTTCAACCAATTCAGAACGGTGTTCCTTATTTTCAACAGCTTCATTACTGTTTTTCCTGAGCAGCTTTACAAGTTTAAAAGGTCATCTGCTCTTTGTGCTATCTTGATAAATGTGTTTTTGCAAGTTAATTTTTAGATGTTTTTGAACAGTCATTTTTAGATGTTTTTGAAGGATGTTTTGGTTTATTTGCCTTTTTTTTTTCCTTTTAAAAGAGCATTTAAAAAATGGGGCTGCTCTTCTTGTGTTCCCAAGTTAAGGTGGTGTGAGGATGAGACTGTGACAAGGTAGGATGGAATTTTATGTGATGCCAAGGCAACAATACAAATATTTCAGTACTAAACTAAGAAGTGCATATATATAAACTAAGAGAGGGAAAGATCTTTGCAAATTATTCTCTCAATTCCCACCCTCATTAGTCTACATAGAAAAAAGGCAGATTTATTATAGCATGGTTTTCCTTATACCTGACATCTACCCTTTTCCAGTATGGCATTACTAGCAGAAATAATGAATAATTTTGAGAACATTAAACATTTCCCTCAAGGTGCTTAATGTATTTAATACACATGGAAACTAAACACCTCGCTCAATTGGGCCTTTAGAACATTCTGTGCAGAACTGTTCAATTACTGAGAACACACTAATAAAGGCTGGATGTGGAATGAAAAATAAGTTTTCTACTTTGGAATAATACACTCCTCACAAGAATATAATTTTTAGGAGTATTATTTGATAAAGGAAAATGAGTGAGTAATCAGTTAATTTTAAATGTAGTGCTATAAAAGGATCTATATAGCAATCGTTGGCATACATAATAACCAGCAAATCTGAGTGAGAAGCCAATTATTTAAACTGAGATGAATAATAAACTAAGATATGCCAGAGGCAACAAAGATTTTTCTGTAAACTTTCTGTCTTCCAAATCCAAATGTAATATCTTCTTGGACTCATCTTGAATTAATCATTCATTTCAGGCTGTGTAGCTGTAAACAAATGAGTGTGTTAGGCAACATATTTAAATTGTATTATTTTATATTAATCACATTTTATTACAATGTCAGGATGATTATGAGGGCTAATCTCAAATTATTTTTCAACAGATGCATCATGACTTCAACATGATCTCATGAATTTTATACTGTTAGGCCCTAAATGATTCCAAATATCAATGTATGGTAATTAGAATTTGAGAGAGAGAGAGAGAGAGATAAGTAAATGTGCCTGAAGGATGGGAGAATAAGTGATTTACCCCCTTACAATGTTAGTTAGCCATTTGGCCCACAACACAAATTAGTAGCTTCAAGGCTGCTCTAACTTGCATCAATTGAAACAGCCCCATAGGGATATTCCATTAGCCCAGAATAACCATAGTGTTATGCCATCTGATTTATGGCCCCTTTCACCTCTGGCATGCTTAGAATGCCAGAAATCAGATGCAGATGGTGTACCGCACATACAGACATCTGTCACAGGGTGGCTGGCTCCTGCAAATCAAGTAGATCAAACACCCCACGGTCAGGACAAGTGGGCCCATTTGACCCATAAAGAGGGCTGGGCAGCTGCTGGGGGTTATAAAAAGTCAGGAAGCAGGTTAGCTGGTGAATCAGTCAGGAAGAGCTGTCAGGAGAACACTGTTGAGGGAAGAACGCTCTCTCCAGGCCCTGCTAGTGAGAGGGTGAAACTGGTTATGTGATTGCCTGTTTGGGATGTCAGGGAAGGCAGGACAACAGCAATAGTGGTTTGTTGACTGGCATCCTCAAGCCTGAGTGTCAGGTTTGCAGAGGGCTGAAGGTGGCCGCAGCAGCAGTAGGAGTCAACTGTTGGCTATAAGATAGAGAGTTGGAACCAAGGGCCAGGGTGGGCTGAAGACAGGGGAGCAGCAAAGAAGCTTTGCCATTGACGTCTTAAGAGGAACTGTGAGAGGGCCAAGAGGAGTGAGGGATTTTCCCCTGGTGAGTTTGATCTCTAGAAAAGGCTGTGGGTTTCCCCTTGGGAAGAGCAGAGTTGCACCCTATGTGGAAGGGCTGTGGTGGCTGTCTGGGCAGAGTGACAGAGGTGCACTGACAGAGTCTGAGTGTGTTTGGATGACACAGGAATATAGTACGTGTTGCACAGATGGCTGAGAGGATATGTAACTTTTTAAAGGATTTCTGCGGTGGAGTAATAAATTGACTGTTTGGGGACTTGTGTTTGGGTCTGTTTACACTGGTTTTGATAATAAACTGGCCTAAGGAAGGGCATTATTCTATCAAGAGAGCCTGAAGTGGAGTCCTTCACTTACCTAAGAGGGGAAACTGACGCACTCATGCTGTGTCCTACTGTAGGAGGGTGCACTAGTCAGGAGAACCTTAAGATACCATCTCTATGCCATGAGATTATTCCTCCTGCTCATGGGGAATTCCCAGCTACTGCATTACAACACCACTCTGCCCCATTTTGCGGTTGAACTGGTGTGCAAAATGGATGGCAACCAGTTCAATGGCAAATGATCTGACCCAGTAACTTGATTCCAAACAAATTCCAAAGGGGTAGCCGTGTTAGTCTATTGTAGAAAGACAACAGAGTCTTGTGGCACTTTTAAAGACTAACAGATTTATTAATCGCATGAGCTTTCGTGGGAGAAAATCCCACTTCGTCAGACGCTTTGAAGATAGGAAAGTTACAGAGTGGGAGGAAATTAAATGCAGGGGAGTGTATGACATAGCATCAGGTCAGGCTGTAACAGCAAATCAAAATAGGTGTTAGGATTCCAAACACTGGGGAACAGCACATAGAGGAGGGGGAGGTCAATTCACTTGATGTAATGCGAGAAAAATCCATAGTCCCTGTTTAACCCCAAGACAACTGAGTCAAATTTGCATATAAGTTCGAGTTCTGCAGACTCTCTTTGAAGCTGTGATTTGTTATTCTTCTGTTTCAACACAGCTATTAACAAGTCGTTAAGGGAGTGAGCAGGGAGATTGAAGTGTTCCCCTACAGGTTTTGCAGTATTGCAATTTCTGATGTCAGATTTGTGTCCATTGATTCTTTGACGCAGAGACTGTCCTGTCTGTCCAATATATAAGGCAGAGGGGCATTTCCGGCACATGATGGCATAAATCACATTGGTGGATGAGCAGGTGAATGAACCCTTGATGGAGTAGGTGGCATGATTAGGCCCTGTGATGGTGTCATCAGTGTAGATATGAGGGCCATGAAAAATAACAACAGAACGCCACTGGTCATCACCTACAACCCCCAAGCCAGACCTCTTCAACACATCATCAAAAATCTACAGCCTATTTTACAAGATGATCCCTCACTCTCTCAAGCCTTGGGAAACAGACCTCTCCTTGCTTTCAGACAGCCCCCTAATCTTAAAAGGATACTTACCAGCAACTACAGATCACAGAGCAGAAACACTAAAGCAGGAACACAGCCCTGCAGCAGACCACACTGCCAACTTTGCCCTCATATCTACACTGATGACACCATCACAGGGCCTAATCATGCCACCTACTCCATCAAGGGTTCGTTCACCTGCTCATCCACCAATGTGATTTATGCCATCATGTGCCGGAAATACCCCTCTGCCTTATATATTGGACAGACAGGACAGTCTCTGCGCCAAAGAATCAATGGACACAAATCTGACATCAGAAATTGCAATACTGCAAAACCTGTAGGGGAACACTTCAATCTCCCTGCTCACTCCCTTAACAACTTGTTAATAGCTGTGTTGAAACAGAAGAATAACAAATCACAGCTTCAAAGAGAGTCTGCAGAACTCGAACTTATATGCAAATTTGACTCAGTTGTCTTGGGGTTAAACAGGGACTATGGATTTTTCTCGCATTACATCAAGTGAATTGACCTCCCCCTCCTCTATGTGCTGTTCCCCAGTGTTTGGAATCCTAACACCTATTTTGATTTGCTGTTACAGCCTGACCTGATGCTATGTCATACACTCCCCTGCATTTAATTTCCTCCCACTCTGTAACTTTCCTATCTTCAAAGCGTCTGACGAAGTGGGATTTTCTCCCACGAAAGCTCATGCGATTAATAAATCTGTTAGTCTTTAAAAGTGCCACAAGACTCTGTTGTCTTTCTACAATAGACTAACACGGCTACCCCTTTGGAATATAGGCATTAGGCATACAACTCCCAAAGAAAATCCCACTATTTAAAAAGAAAATCAGTGTTCAGAATTTAAGGTATTTAATGCGCCATCAAATGCAGGCCACATTAACAAAATGACAGTCTCACATTTTCTCTTGTCTGAAAATTTTTATTGGTGGTGGTGACATACAAGGCCATATATGAATAAAGGGAAATTAACTCATCTTGACCTAGAGATGAGGTTGCTCCTTTTCTGATTTAATTTATATAATCCTGGCTTTAACTATATTGTTTCCCAATCCCCTTAACATGCGATGCAAAATATTTTGTTTTCATCTGGAAACTTGGAAGAAACCAGTGAGCCAGCTATACCTTTCCCATCATAGAGTAGTCCTTTATGGTTTTCTAAACTACGGTTATTACTTACTATGTATGTGTTTCCTCTGTCCATCTTTTCCTCTGTCTCTCTCTAGTTCTAAACATGTATTGGCTTTCTTATTCTACATTGTTCCTGGTTCTGTCCCCTTTTCATAATTATAGGGTTGAAAGTTCAACTGAGTTCTGGAACAAGCAAGTTGACCTATGCTAGATAAATGAAATACAGACAAGAGACATTATCTCAGTATGCTGCTAACAAGCTTGACTTATTTAATTCAAGATTTTTAAAGGGGTTTTCATAAACAAGTCACTAATACATAGTATGTTCCCTAACTTGTTGCTATAGTTTCTAGGTGAAGTGAGCAACAAGAAAAAACAGTGTTCTGCTGTTTTTATATAGTCTTACATCTGCCTACAGCCTACTTCAAAAGACAACTTCTGTAATTTTTTTCCATTACTTCCTTTTAGGTGGTTAAGAATATGTGATTACCAACCTCTTCCTGAACATACTTAACCCTCAGTTATCACTAGCTCTTTTTCCTAACTACTTCCACTTGAAAATTACAGGAATTTCTATGTTCACTTAATGTTTCAGAGTGGGAAGCAATATCTAAACTAATATTTAAAGGTGTGATGTTAGAATATTAGCTAGTATATTTGGTGGGGGGGACTGGACTAGTGTGGATTTAAAGACCATGGGCTTTGCATCAGTCCCCTAATCCCATTTCAACTGAAGTCAATATTGAAAGAGAAGAAGGATGGCAACTGAAATATGACTACCAAGTTGCTTAGGTCTACTCTGAGACACAGTGGTTAAAATGCCAGCTGTTGGTCTACACTAGGGCTCTCCTTGTGGGCACTAGGAGGAAAACTTAACTGCTGCTAACAGGGGTATGAAAATTTAGAGCAAAAGAAGTTAGTATGGATAGAAATCCAATTTTGGGGGTTGTTACATAACTATAAGAACCATGCAAAAAAACCTATCAATTAAAAAGATTAAATTACTAATTCTTTCCCAATTGCTTCTTTCCTCCCATTTTGCCGAGTTCTTCACCTACCTGCTTCTCTAAAATGTGTTAAGGCTTTAGTTTTGCTTCATTAATCATATGCTAAACTAACTGAATCAGCATGAATTAATTCATATCCACCTGAATTTCATTTAGCTGTTTATCTTAATTCCTGGTGTATGATTTTGAATTTGTATATTGGGAGTTTTTTCCTCTGAAAGTTTGGAAATCTTAGTTGGCTGAGATTTTGTGCCTTGAATGTTTCTCTTCTCCAAGTGCCAGATGTGGTTAGTATCACAGAGCCAGACCCCAAGAGATGTAAGATAGCCAAAAGAGACCTAGAAAAGAAACCTCTCAGTGTTTTTGAGTTCCACCTCCCATCTAAATGTGTAATGGGGATCCTGAAAATAACAAACACGATCTGTGGGACAAAAGCTCTAGAGAAAGTGACCTCAAAATAACAGTCAAAAAGAAAACTGGAAGCTCTATCTTAGCTGTACATTTTGTACTCATGAGCTGTCTTTACTAAAGTTTATGATTCAGCCGAAATGGATTTGGTCCCAATGCATTAGCACTTGGAAACCCCACACAATTTCTTTAACAAGAATAGACTTCTGCTATGTAGAAATGACTTAAATTCCATTTCGTTTGAAATGCAGAGAAGTAACTGAAGGTCACATATGAAAATGAATAACAGTGCCAGGAATGGATTATTCCATTTGAACAAGCAGAGTGATGCAGTGTTTCTTGAAGGAATACTGAGGAGACTATCTATGGCTTATTTATATATTTAAATGATTTGTAATCTGTAAACTGTGTATATAGTTAACATATGAAACTACATTTTCTGTCACTGATACTTGCATCTTCCTGTCCAATTGTATGTTGCATCTTGACTCAAATTAGACTGCAAGTCCTTCTGGGTAGGGACTCTCTCTTATGTGTGGTTGTACTGTCACAAGCATGGCATCCTTATTGAAGTTTTTGGATGCTACTCTAATGCAAATTATGATAGTTCTTAGATGCATTGAGCATGTGCAGTGCCTATTAAAATAATTGAGAGTTGCAGTTACTCAGTCCTTATTGGCCTGATTCTGCCTCCATTGAAATCAATTCCCATTGATTTCAAAACTCAAACAATTCCCATTGATTCCAACCAGAAGTCTGCTGTCTGCCATCAAATATTAACCCAATACTACCTGTTGACAGTCCCAGGCAAATAACAGATAGCAATGTCTTCCTTGTTTAAATGTATTAGCTGGTGATAGTGTTTAATTCAGTGGTTCCTAACCTGTGGCCCAGGGCCCAAAAGTGGCCTGTGGGGTCTTTCAAAGTGGCTCTCTGGTTCCTTCCCACTGGCTGCAGAAGGGAGCTACTGCCTAAGAATCCAGGTGGAGTGTGTTCCCGCATGGCTAAAAGACCGGTGCAGGCTCCTTGCTGCAGCCAAGGGGATGGAAGACCAGCACTTCCCTCCCCCGGCTATAGTAGGGAGCATGGCAAAGTGCTCTTCCTGGGTCCCTAGGTATTTGTGTCCCTGCTGGAGCCAGAGAGAGGGAAGGCTGAAGGAGTCACTGCCTAAGGACTCAGGTGACGCACACAGGGATACAGGACATGTGCAGTTTCCCTGATTTTCCCCCAGGGAGACAGGAGATAAGTGAGAAGGGAGATGGCCTCCTCATTTAACTCCTTTGTCTGGTTGTAGTGAGTGGATGGTGGGGAGGCCTGGTGGAAACTGGTGGCCCTTCTGGGTTATAACTGATATCTGTGGCCCCTGATCTGAAAAAGTTAGGAATCACTGGTCTAATTTATTTATTAACAAAATAATTTTATGGATATCAAAATGAGCTTTTCCCTTGGGTCTTGATCAAGAAAGATTAAGGTTGCTTAATTACATTAAATACAGATGTACTCACATAACATATGATACAGGACAGTACCAATTGGCTTTACTGAGTCTAATTGAGAAACAGTTGTTTTCTGATTTTGCTCAGGAACATTTAATCTCAGACACTGGTGTGATCGTGGGCATTTTCAAATACAGTGGTGCCTTGACTTACAAGTTTAATTCATTCCGTGACGGAGCTCGTAACTCAAATTACTCGTATGTCAAATCAATTTTCCCCATTGAAATGAATTGAAATGCCATTAATCCGTTCCGGACCCCCAAAAAACACCGCATTTTTTTGTTACATGTTTTTAAATAAGAAAAACATGCTTATAAATAACGAATATTGTATAAAAACACAATACAATAGAATGTACTGCAATAAACTGGTTTTATTAAGTATAATGTACAGCATTTGCCTTGGAGATCAGATGACTTGAAGATGCTGACGAAGGTGGAGGAGAAAGGCTGAACTGAATAACTGAATCTTATTCGCTGATTTTTGCCCGTTTCGCCACGCTTTCCTCACTTCACTTTCATCTGCAGGGGTTTTCGATAAAAACCTGTCCAATGTGGTCTGTTTCATCCTCCCTTTCAGAATGTTTCTGAAATGAGTTAGGCAAGTGTCATTAAATAGCGCCGTTGCACGCCCAGTTGCAACTTTTTCTGGGTGTTTCTTTTGAATAAAGTCTGAAAGTTTCTCCCACATTCCCAACATTTCCTTTATCTCACTTGTAGAGATAACCTCCTCCACCTCCTCCGCGTCACCTATTTCCTGCAAAACCTCCATGTGCTGCTGCGTCTATAGCTCCTTTAGCTCCTCCGTTGTCAGTTCCTCTGAGTGCTCCTCGATGAGCTCGTTGCTGTCACCTTCATCCATGTCCAGGCCCATGGACTTGCCGAGGGATACAATCTCCTCCACCACTGCCGCTTCGGGTTCGAGTTTTTCAAAGTCCGTTTCAGACACAACCTCAGGCCACAGCTTCTTCCACGCAGAGGTCAAGGTCCTCTTTGTAACACCCTGCCAGGCCATATCGATAAATCTGAGGCATATCACGATGTTATAGTGGTCCTTCCAGAACTCTCGAAGGGTGAGGTTTGTGCTCTCCATCACCTCAAAGCAGCGACGGAACAGGTGCTTGGTGAAGAGCTTCTTGAAATTAGAAATCACCTGCTGGTCCATGGGCTGCAGGATAGGAGTGGTGTTGGGTGGAATGTAGAGAACCTTTATAAACTTGAACTCTTCGAGGATGTCATCTTCAAGGTTAGGTGGGTGAGCAGGCGCATTGTCCAGGACGAGAAGGGCTTGCAAGGGTAGGTTATTTTCTTGGAGATAATTCTTAACGTCAGGACCAAAGACCAAATTCACCCACTCCACAAAGAACTGCCTGGTGACCCACGCCCTCGGGTTTGCCCTCCACATAACCTGCAGTTTTTCTTTCAGAATCTTATGTGACTTAAAGGCTCTGGGATTTTCCGAATGATAAACGAGCAGCGGCTTAATCTTGCAGTCGCCACTCGCATTGGCGCACAGTGCGAGGGTTAGCCTATCCTTCATGGGTTTGTGGCCTGGCATCCTCTTCTCCTCTGCCGTTATATAAGTCCTCCTTGGCATCTTCTTCCAGAAGAGTCCTGTCTCATCACAGTTGAAGACTTGCTGGGGGATGTATCCTTCGGCTGCTATAATTCCGGCAAAAGTTTTGAGGTAATCCTCAGCTGCCTTCATATCCGCGCTCGCTGCCTCACCATGCCTAACGACGGAGTGAATGCTGGTCCTCTTTTTAAAATTCTCGAACCAGCCCTGACTGGCTTTAAACGGCTCGCCCGATACCTCGTCCGTCGAAGTGCCTGGGGTCTGCTGCAGCAAATCAGCATAAATAGCTCGTGCCTTCTCGCAGATTATAGCCTCCATCACGGTATCTCCTGAGAGCTGCTTCTCCGTCAACCACACCATCAGCAGCTTCTCCATATTTTCATGGATAGCTGTCCGATGTTTAGAAAATATTTTAACGCCCTTGGCTGGCGTTATAGCCTTTATTGACTCCTTCTGCTTCAGTAAGGTGCAGACTGTAGAAGTGCTACGCTCGTACTGCTTCGCCAAGTCGACTACACGCACACCTTGGTCATGTTTTTCAATAATTTCTTTCTTTAATTCAATGCACATCATCCGCTTCTTCTTCTCAGCACTGTCCTTCGCACTCACTTTCTTCGGACACATGGTTGGAAAAACAAAGTTTTGCAAAATAACTGCAAGCACAACTTGCAATAACTTCCACTGCGAGCTAACCGCTTAAAGTGAACGAGTGAGACATGGGATGCTGGGCGGATGTTGTGGCGTTCATTGTGCCAACTAGCGGTGGGATATCTGAAGCTGGCTCGTAACCCGACTTTTAGCTCTCAACTCAAAGCAAAAAATCGGCCGAGAGACGGCTCGTTTCTCGAAAAACTCGTTAGTTGGGACACTCGTAAGTCAAGGTACCACTGTAATTAATTTGTTTCTGCTAAAGACTTCTGTGGCTCTAATATATGCAATACCACATAAATTTGCCTGAGTCTTTGACACCTCAGCTGATGAGTGACAAATTACATCACTTCTCATATCTAGCCTGTCTTGCCAAGCCACAGGTCACCATATTCTTCCCCCAAAACAAAAAAGAGACTGAAGAAGGAGAGAGTCATGTGTGTCTCATCCCTTATAGTACACTGGGCCAGTCTCTCTCATGTAGAACCTGTACCAGTCCTGGGACTGTAATAGCTTCTGTGGGCTTCATATATCCAGCACAGAAGAAGGAAGGATGAAATGAAAAGATGAGGAGCTGTGAAACAGACGAAGGACAAAGTTTATCTGCATGACATTGTAACAGAATGCTCTCCCTTATGCACTCAAGGCCTGGGTCCAGCAAGCCTGATCAGTGAAGGAACTTCTCCAATCCACCTGTGCTGCATTAATAGCTTTGATGGGGCATGTTGGAACACAGCTAAGTCCTCAGTACCATTGTCATGCAGACCTGGGATAACCAGGAGGGGGCTAGAATAAGCTCTCAAAATACTATTATTTGACAAGATACATGGTCCGCAAGAGGGCAAAACACAAACGGTTATTTTTCTTGGTATATAAGCACAGAAAATTCCTTTTGCAATTTCAAGGATATAAAATGTTAGATTCCAAAACTGTTCTTAAGTATATTATTAGAGGGATGCCTCAGACTACAGAAGCTTCCAGGATACAGCCAGGTTAATTGCAGTGACAAATATGCACACAGAATGATAAGATAAAAATCACAGCTCTTGTTTTGTTTTGAAATTGCTAGGAAGGGTGTCTGCCATAGTACTCTACATAAGCTTCCTCTATCATTTCTCTGGAAGACTCAATAGTTCCTGTGGTTCCTGAATGGCAAAGAGATGCTTTATTCCAAACTGCCAGGGGGAAACTAGCCATGTGTGCCACCAGAGTATTCAAACGTGGTGAATAAAAAGCATATATATGAATAGAATACATGGATCAGCTACTGAGGTGGCCCTGAAAAATACAGTCTTCCCTGAAATGTGATACCTATCTGGAGTTCTTGCTACCGACAAAATCTGCAGCTAACAACATTTAAGACTGGGTCAGAATTCATGAGCGAATTGCATTAGTTTTCACACGGGTTGCTGCCTCCTCACAGCTTCTGTAAAGCCTGTTACAACTGCATGCCAACACACAACTGCACTGCCATTCTCCTTCTATTCACCATCTGTCTTAGCCCAGCACTTTTCTGGACTCCATCTCCAGACGTACTTCAGAAAACTGACTTAATCACCCCTGGACCACATGAAACTGAAATGGACTCCATTTCAACCTACCCACACCTCTCCACAAATCACTATTTTCAGGCAGTTCACTATACCATTGGTTGGTACAGAGAGGTGCACCTACAGAGAAGGTAGTATCAGGTTCTCATTTTTAACAAAGCACATGTCCTAGAAAAAATTTGCATCCTTCTAGTAAAACTTCACTGTAGTGGTTTGTTTCACTGTTTACATTTCCTAATCTCCATTTTGAATTCCGTGTGGATGCCAAGGTTCTGAATGCAATCCACCATTAGCAGATACAAATTCTGGGAAGGATTTCCGTTTTATTAATAAACACAAAAATGGAACCAGAAACCTAACTGGCTCTAAGGGGACTTCTTTCTCTTCAGCTTCTGCTGCCTGTTGTGCAGAAGGCCACTCCTCCATGGGCGGGGGAGGGAAACCAAACAGCTCCTCCAAGTACAGCCCCAGAATGTGCTACAGCTGCTCACAGAGCAAAGCCTTCTCAGAGATCAGTTTCAGCAGTAGAATCATTGGCTCCCATCTGTTCCCATTATAGATTCTGGGGTCACCATCCTGGCTGACCAGGTCAATGTGCATTGCTGTTGGTTCTATGCTAGGCCCAGTATCCAGCACCCAGTCAAAGTCCTCATAAAACATGAACATTGATGGGAAATTCCCAGAGGTGCAGTTCTGGTCCCTGGCTTTGTTATAATCAGTCTTGAGCCACTTAATCCATTCCCTGCACTGGAAACCAACCCTGTAAATTTCCAATGCTACCAGCTTCTTTGCTATTTGCTGTCAGGTATAGTCAATCCCAGCACTCTCACTAAAATCCAATGTTTTACTTGCCTCTTGCCAGAGATTCACCAAAAACTGGCTGTGTTCCTGTAACCAGAAAGCAGCACACTTGGCAAAGGACTTCTACAGGTTTGTGACCATTGCAAACACGGGAGAAAGGTCACTTTCTTTGCAGCTCAGCAGCCAAAATAAAATGGAAGGGTTATAAATCAGCTGAACTTGAACAGAGGGGGTTGTCTCCATTTCCTGAGAGTCAATTGGTGACTCATGGGATAGAGGGGAAAAAGAACACTGGCCATTAGAATTGTGGTATAACATTGCCAGATTCCTAGAACCTGAGTCAAGCATGGCTGCATCCACACTGCAGAATGGTAGGGCTTGACCACTGGGTCCTGGCTGGACTGAAATTTGGGCCCTCCACCTCTGTGGGGTCCTATGAAACTGGGTCTGAGTCAGAGATGTGAGTGTAAACCCAACGAAGAAGGTTAGGGTTTGAAGCTGAGCCTGGGTTTATACTGCAATGTAGACATACAGAGATTAAGTGACTTGCCCAAGGTCACACAAAAAATCTGTGATTGAACCGGGAATAGGAATTAATTTTAAAATTACCTTTGACCAGAGAAATATTTTGAAGAGCTAAAATATCAAAGAAATAGTTTTAATTCACCCTATCTAGCTTCCTGGACAATGATAACTTTAAAAAGCTAAAACATCAAAGAAATAGTTTTAATTAAGACTATTAATTAAGACAGAGTCTTAATTAACCATAACTAAGAAATAGCCTTAATTGGCTTTATCTGGCTCCCAGCACAATGATAACTTTAATACACCTTTCTGTGTGTATGTATGTGCCTGATTGACTGTGCCTTTCTTCCTCAGGGCAACCACTGCTTGTCAGGATGTTGACTGATTCCTTACTCCAACTCACCTGTGACACATATGCTGTTGAGCCATCCATTGAGTGTCACAATCTTAAACAGTACTTCTACAGTGTGATTACTCCATCCGCTTCACTGAGTTTATGAAAATGTATTCCCTCATATCCCTGTTTGTCTTAATCTTTGATACTTATATAATTTTTGTGATCAATCTTCTAAAGGAATCCCACATCAGCATTTTTCTAAAGCTGAACGTGATTGCTCAAAACAATAACTCGATATAATGGAACACAAAACATCATACAATTTTGTTCAAAAAACAATGTTTGCTGATGGAAGTGGTGTTTGTAAGAGGGAAAGGCTGAAACTGAACACAGCAATGTTCGTGAAATAAAATGGGAACATTATACACATTCTTATTAGTTCTGGGGACTGAATCCAAATTTCAGAGTTCTGATTAAAGTAGAATTAGCTATAGCTCAGGCAGCTTTCTCAATGTTACAGTGAAATCATCAAAAACTATGAACAATGAAAATGGAAAGAGAATATCAAGACAATAACACAAATTACAGAATGAAATGTTTTTATGATAAGACTAAATAAAACTTGCAAATGTTTAGGATTAACTGTCATGAAGAATACTACAGCATTAGAAAGCAATAGTCTGAAGCATTATAAAATGTTGCCTTAGGGCTCTTCTCTTTACGTCTTACTTGCATAAGCAGAATTATAAGTAAACCTTCTGAGACAAGCAGCTGCCTCAAGGCCCTCTGTCCCAGAGTATTATTTATCTACTAGCTTTTATCCTAATAAATACACAAATCTAAATTAAAAGAATGTTAAGGTTGCAAAGCCAAACACATGAGTTAGAAAATGCCAGAATTAAAATTGCCTGTGCAACTTTAATTCAGCCCCTTTCATTCTGATAGTCTTTAATTACATGCTCACATGCTAGTTTTTCCAAGACCCCTGCACTGAATATAAAATGTGTTACATTTTCTCAATGGATTGTGTATGGCATTCATTACTGCAGCATCTGAGTGCATCATAAACATTAGTGAATATATTTTCACAACATTCCTATAGGTAAGGTGATGTTAATATCCTCATTTTACACATAAGGAATGGAAACCAATTCTCCAGGTTGGCACTGAATCGCCTTAGCCAAAATGCCTCTTTTTAACCTAATCTCATTCCTGGTTCTCACTAAATCATTTTAGCTGCAACTTTTCAAAAAATTATTCAGCCTGAGACAAACTCCTGTGATGAAAAACTACAGCTCAAAGGAATAAAGCTTGGTAAAGTTATAAGAAATTGAAAATAAGGTAACATAACAGGAAATGTCAAGCAACCTTAATCCTAAACAGCATTACCAGCTCCACATAAACACTTCTAAACATGTATGTTCTGTATCTGTTTTTGTAAGGATTTGTACTTGGAATTGAAAAACTATTGTAAACCTAAAACAGTTTGTGCACTGCAACAATCTTAATGTATGAACAAAAGTCAAGCTTTCAAGCTAATCCATTCATTTACATTACTTCCTATTAGTGGTTTTCTACAACCAGAGCCTACTGCTATTTCCTTTTTCTTTAGATGTACATTACAAGCTATATGTGAGATTAAAACACTTCCATTGAACCGGATGCTCCTTGGCCTGACTCATAATAGACCCATACCATAATATGCCTGTGTTCATATTTTTTCTTTGAATTCAGGAAAATGCTCCTGATGTAAAATACTTATAAATATTAAAAAATTATGAGTCAGGTCATTAGCGTATAAATCGGCAAAGCTTACGTGACTTCCATGAAGTTATACTGACAAACAAGCTGAATATCTCCACTAATAACCTTTATAGTAAGACAAGGCACAACTTTACCAGTTACATGGAAAATTCATATAATTCAGCAAACCTTGTTGGCTTTTCTTTCTGATACGTATGGGTGGTTTCAATAGAAGTTTTATTACTTTTCTATTTTTATATGGGTTTTATATATATGTTTTATATGGGTTGTCTCCCTGAACATTTTAGAACTCTGCATAGTTTGGATACATAAATCAAAATTTTCATTGTTAACCTGTACTTACTTCAATAAAAATAATTTCCTAAAAGAACTGGAAAACTACTCTGCCTTTTTTGGTGTTTTTTTGTTTTTCAATGCAGGGCTAAGGCTGCCCTGCAAAGGAAAGTGGAGAATATTGTAATATAATCTCAATCAATCAGTTTTCTCTAGAGGGAAGTTATTCCTTTCATGTATTAATGTATTCATTACTTCAACTTCTGTTCATTATAAAAGAATTCACACTCAACTCTAAACTGATACTGAAAAGTTAAAATACCATTACAGCAAAAACCACAGAGATACATTTATTACTAAAAGGCTGCTCAGTTCAATCAACATATAAAATGGAGTGGTAATCACGTCTTTTAAATTAACATCTTTTTTAACCTGTTGTATAATATCTACAATAACAGTGCTTCTACCACCCTCCCTGATAATTAATTCCAGTGCCCAGGTGCTATGAGGCTTAAATGTCCTAATCTTTTCATCCATATCTAGTTTAAACTTTTCTTGGCTTCAGGCCCTTGATTTTTAGATAGTATGAGACTAAAGTACCTGTTTGTTCTATTATATGATGAAACTCATGGTCTTCATTTATATTGTTATAAATTTGTGCTATGTTTGTATGATGTACAGGACCCCATTCAAAAGATATATTGTTAACATTATAGGCTAACTGAAACACTGAAGATTTCTGAATTTACTTAAATCAATTACTCATCTGAGATCCATAAAAACATAAGATGGCAATATCAGGTCAGACCGTCCATGTAGCCCAGGATCCTTGACAGTTCTCGGTGCAAGATGCTTCAGAAGGAAAACAGAATAGAGCAATATATCAAATGATCCATAGCATTCTCCAGGCCCAGCTTCTGGCAGTCAGAAATTTAAGGACACCTAGAGCATAGAGTTGGCTAATACCATTGGATTAGGGCTCGACAATCCTTGATGACAGGTCGCCATGGCACCCAGGATTTTGTCCCTGGCGCCTCACAGCGCTGCGGTAGCCAGGGAGGCAAATGCCCTCTGGTGCCTATAAAAAGAGCCCCGTTTCCCTCCACCACTACCACTGAAAGTGACCCCAGCAGCGGCTCTTTTTGGCATAGGGAACAGTCTTTCATGTACTGCGCTGCCACCATTAGACGCAAGGCTTTTCGGCAGCAGGGGGCCCTCTGCACTTTGCGCCGACACCGAACAAAGTGGCAGCAGTGGTGGGGGAACCCCTTCACTGCCACACATCTAGCATCTCAGTTTTTTGGCTGGCCCTTACGTGTACAGCAGATTCGTCGAGACCTGCATTGGACTAATCCTCCATTAACTTACCTAATTCTTTTTCAACCCAGTTATAGTTTTGACCTTCACAGTACCCTCTGGCAATAAGCTCCACAGATTGACTGTGCATTGTGTAAAGTACTTCATTTTGTTTGTTTTAAACCTGCTACTTATTAATTTCATCCTCTACTCATTGCTTCTTCTGGACTTTAGGCTCAAATCATATAGATCTATGGCTCCTAGCTCTAGTACTTCTCTTGACAATAGAAACATCTTTTAGGCTTTGTGGGTCATTTTCTTACTAATTTTAAGAGCAATAATGGTCATTAGTTTGTTTGAATGATCTTGGAAAGCTAGTTTTAATGACATTGTATAGAAGCTTTTTGTATTTCATTACAAAGTCACTATGCCAACATTGCTATGTTAATGAGATTTTTATTTTTACAATGCAGAGATCAAAGATATCATTTATCCACCATAGAAAGACCATTTCAGGTGTCTGTAATTCTATGAGAAAGTAACACCTCCTTCCATGTTTTAAAATAATAGAATTTTGAGTCATAGTCCATTGTCCAGAGAAGAATGTTGTTATTCTTTAATCTCCTGGTATCCTACAGTTCAGTTCAATATATAACTAATTACATAAGCTAGAAATCTCAGTCCATTCCTAGTGTTTGCACCCCAAATGTTTCCACTGCCACAGCACTATTTTCTGGTGGTCACAGCAGCTGCTGAATTTACTAAAATAAGACCTTATCTTTACAGTGGAACAAAGATGTGTGTAATTATTTGAATTAGGGATATAACTTTTAACTGAAATATTTCTATCAGTACAACCCCAATACAGATACAGTTATACCATTATAAAAGTGCTTATACATATGTAGTCATGATACTTCATGTTTTTCTTCATAGACCCTGAAAATTTATATTGTGTTTTAGCACAAAAAAGTTAATTTGAGAGCTTGTACTACAAGTTCATAATTCAATATTTATGATTTGCTATTAGGCCTTCTTTATTCTCTAGTTTTAAAAGTTTCAATCAATCAATCTATCTATCAAACAGAAAGTAGGTGATCTATTATAAATTAATAGCTGATATACCAAGTTCACAAGCAATTTATTACTCTGAAAGTTATTTATTTGGAAATAACCTTCTTTCACACAACTATTTTTGGTTTCTGAGTTCATTACACTCTATAATAATCCTTTTAATAACATCTGCTCTCCTTAATCCTCAACATTTTTTGCTACATTTTGTTGGCGGTATTTGTAATAGAGAGGCTAGTGAGGCTGCCTTTTTCCCTCTAGATCAGTTGTTCTCAATCTTTTGCAGGTTGTGACACATTTTGCAGTGTGTGTTGTGACCCTACAGGACACACCAACCCACTCACTTCAGGCAGAATCCAGCCATCTCCCTGGCTCTCTGCAACACACTTACTACTGTGTCCCGACACAGTGGTTGAGAACCGCTCCCTTAGGTAACACAAAAAGTTATACTTCTTTAAAATAGTCAAATTCCAAAGGGGTAGCCGTGTTAGTCTATTGTAGAAAGACAACAGAGTCCTGTGGCACTTTTAAAGACTAACAGATTTATTTATCGCATGAGCTTTCGTGGGAGAAAATCCCACTTCGTCAGACGCTTTGAAGATGGGAAAGTTACAGAACTGTAACTTTCTGTAACTTTCCCATCTTCAAAGCATCTGACGAAGTAGGATTTTCTCCCACGAAAGCTCATGCGATAAATAAATCTGTTAGTCTTTAAAAGTGCCGCAGGACTCTGTTGTCTTTCTTTAAAATAGGTAGAACATTACTGATCTACACTGTTACATAATTACTTACTAAACTGTACCTGTTTCATAATTCTGTACATGACAAACAATTAAGGAATTAACTGATTAAAAAATATAATTTGAATCATAAGGGTGCAGCCTATGAGTATTATGCTGACACTTCAGGTTTATTTACTAATTTCCTCTTAATCCTTTAAGGCCTGCATTGATAGCAGTATCATTCACTTTAGGTCTTTAATTTTAAACTGGTATCTTGTTTTTTTAG
Organism: Pelusios castaneus; assembly: GCA_007922175.1. NCBI lineage: Eukaryota > Metazoa > Chordata > Testudines > Pelomedusidae > Pelusios > Pelusios castaneus. Next base: position 5,706,733 of record ML685769.1, on the reverse strand, counting down.
ATCATCTATATAGACACTCTAATTTTGGAAGCTCTCTCCGTAATGAACCCTTAGTAGACATTCTAGTTCTCAGTTATCATTTTCTATGTTCTATTTTGCGAGTTTATATATTACAATAATACAGCTAATCTATATTTCACATATATAAATAACTGTAGGTAGGATTTTACCAAAATGAAAAATGAAGAGGTTTCTGGCCAGCCACAACTTTTTGCTTTGACCAAGCAAGGCTATAGTGAAGATTTTAACATAATTTGCTTCATCTCCCATGCTTCTAAACATCCTTTGGAAGAAGGGTTTAGAATAAAATAAAGGTATTCAGTCATAAAAATAAATTTTATTATAGCCAAATTGCCTTAGAGATCAGATAGCCACATTTATCTCACATATAGTCACCATTTCATACACAGAGAATTTACAAAGTTCAACAGTAGGACCACCACCACCATACAAAGGGAACATCTCTGCATGGATGTGCTCGATACAGTTTACCTCTTTGCCCTGGTACCTTGTCCAAACACGTAGCAGGACCTGCTGCCTCCAGCTGAGGGGAGAAGATCCCTGATGGGGAAGGCTGTATTCTGCCTCCATTCTGTGGTCTGCCATGATGTCCTTAATAGCTACTCCATGGAGTCATAATCATGGGCACATTGTTGGCATGGTTCATAACTTTCCCTAACATTTGTCCTTTGTATTATGAAAGAGAGATTAGACATATCCCTGCCTCCAGTGTACCATTCTGCAGCCCCTTTTCTGCATCTTCCAGAAACTGCTCCTCTATTTTTGGCTTCACTTTTCCCTTCACCTTTTTATTTTTGGACATGGGACTCCACTAAGCCATCACTAAGTCCAGGAAGAGGAAGTTTGACTATTGCTGGGCTTTCTCTGACTGTGGTGTCACTTTCATCAGAATCAAATGTGCTCACATTTTGTGTGGGGATCCATTTTATGGCACCCACTGATTCTTTTGATATCTTAGTGCAGGGGCACCATCCAGAGTTCTCTACTTGCTGGCCCCATTGGAACTCTTTTGCTGCCCCTTTGACTCAGTTCCCATTCCTGCACTTTTTGAATTGTTCCAAGTTATTAGTTAACTCCAGCTCTTCTGAGTTGCAAGACAAGAAACGTAAGAGTCATTAGCATGAAAATAGCCTGTGGCATTTTCAGTTGTATATAGGCCAGGATTTTTAAGCATGAGAAGTGTGGGAGTTCTCTCTTTAACTCAAGACATATTCACAATTATAATATTGTAAAATATATGTTTACAACTCATAGACACCATGCCACAAAGATTAGGTTGACAACCACAACTAAATGCATTTTTCAATTTTAATGGAAAACTCAGAGGATACAAAAAGATTCTTAGATTCTTTCATATAAATTTGTAAGTTAAGAACATGTTCTAAGGTTATATCCTAACGTTATCATGAAGAATGAAATGCACATATATACATAAAAATCTTTTTGTTTGGCATGGACACTATTTAGTTTGTAAATTTGTTAAATCAGTAAAACATGTAACAACCACAAAAACTATCGGATCTTGGAAATCATATTTCTATAATGTTGTAACATTTAATTATTTTGGGTGAATGTTTTGAGACACAAATAACCATATACTATTCTTCTGCACCTTTAGCTCCTAAATCTTGTAGTTATTAAATATTTTAAAACACTGATTATGGTGAGACTTTTAATTATCTGTAGGACACAGAATTGCTTTCTTTCATTATTTAATTCCTCCACTGCTGCATACATAAGAAATCTCAGCCCTGGTCTTTCAGCTCCCAAACAACTATCTACTATTTAGTTTATTAACCAGTTATTTTGGGTGCCCAAACTGAGAGAGACACCTGCCTTTTGGGCATCAATAAGGGGACATACAAACTCCATAGTGAACACAGACAGGGTGAGAGAAGACAGTCTCTCGTTTACAGGCAAGAAGCTTGATCAAACCTCTACACAGCTGCCAATCCTGGAGGTGGGAACCTACCGCTCAGGGCCAGATTAAGACATACTGAAGACCTAAACTATGTCAAGATTCAGGGGCCCCATATCATAAAAAATAAAGAGAAAAAAATGTATTATATTATAACAGAAAGGGTAATGAAAAAATTAATAATAATCCATTATATTTGCATATATACCTAGGCATAAATATAATGAAAAACATTTAAATAAAACATACATCTTGCAAAAAGCCTTATTTACATTATCAAGTTCAAGTATGATCAATCTTCTTAGTTATCTCTGACATATTTAGAGTCCCCTCATAATGTGAGACCTTAAACCTTGGCTTACATGGCTTGTGCCTAAATCCGACACTGCTACAGCTGCAACCAATAGAGAAAACAAGACCTGCATTAAACGAGAGAGCACAGAGATGGAAATGGTGGCAGAAAGGCCTGGGATTATAAAGGCTGACAGCCCTGCACAGGGCTGCCTCCAAGAAAACAGCCAGGAGACTGCATGGCTAAAAATTGCAGGACTGACCGACTTGGATCTGAAGGTTCAGGAACTGACCTGAATAAATGAAGGAGGGTTAGTCAGAAGAAACTAAGAAAAGCCACATCAAGTACTGCAACTTATGTGCTATGCAACTTCACTGATTTTTAATAAGGTTGCTTGGGGTGAAAAACAGTTTAGCATTTGATTTAGCTTCCATTGCCAAGTTTGCATGGCAGCAACTGCATTGCAGTCTTTCCTTAGACATTGCTCAACCATCCAGCCATTTGTATGCTGATTAAATAGACAAATGTCACATTCGGAAGAGGTGAAAGCAGAAAGATGACTTGGGCTGTTTTTCTGAGAATGTGCTCACCGCGATCTGAATTCAGGGTGAGAGCTTTCACTGGAAAGTAAGGGGTTGTGGCTCCTTTAAGATTCCCCACTGCTTTTGGATTATGAGTGGTAGGAAATTTACCCAAGCCAAGTGTGGTCTGGAAGACACTGGCTCAGGTGAAACAGTGACCTATCATGCAGAAGAAGGAGGAAGGGAGGGCATTTATATCTTGTTCTCTTCAGACAGAATCCTTTCACCACAGAACGGCAGCAAGTGTTCATTCTGGAGGGAGGGCGGGGGTGAGGAAGGTCCCTGATAAAATGAAGTTGGAAATGGATTTAGGGGAAGTCATCCTCAAAGTATGATGGGGAAAGGAGATTGGGTCCCTAGTGTCTGGCACACAGGAAAGATAACCCTCCCCAAGTCCCATCTTCCTTAGCCCTCATATGAGGAGGGTATGGTGGGATTCTAACAATTGGCAGGGATTAGGTTAGGAGGGGGCAGGACTGATAGTAGCCATCCCAAATACATGGGAGTGATTAAGGAAAGAAAGATTTCTGTATGATTTATTGCCAGGTATTTCTCATGTGAGTTAATAGTCACGGACTAATTATACCCCATCCCTTGCATCTTGTCTTTCTTCCTGCATGTTTAGAACTATGTAATGTTGAGTGGGAAGAGATGGGTGTCTCAGAGAGTGATCATGAAAGAAAATTTCTCCTCTTTCCCTCCAGGTCTCCCCATTTTGGACAAGAATATTAAATATGACAATCTGATGTCCAGTTCCTTGCATCCTATCAAATCTGCAGTGTGGAACTCAAAACCACAGGGAAATGAAGAGGAAAATATGAGATTGGAAGGAATAGAAGAGGAGGCACTGGGGTAATGAAAGGAAGGAAGGAAAGGATATGTATAGTGCTAATGAAAAAGTACAAGAGAGTATGTGTGAAGCCAATAAGGAGAAATTATGTCCTCACTGTGAATGGTTTCTGTGTCCTGCTTTGCAGAGGGAACTGAAAGGCTTCATCTGATCACATCAATATTTACAAACATTCTTTGAAGATTGTTAATTATAAAAAAAATTGAATGGAAGGTATAGATTGACTATACAGGATTACTTGTTTTAAAACATGTAGCCAAAATGTTTAAGTATCAAAAGAGTATAGGAATACCTTTCCATACTTGTGATTTATTATAATAGTTCTTTATGATATTTGCTTGTTTAACTGACACATAATATGTAATGAATTTGCAAACACAGTGGTGTTCATGGCAATAGAGATGAAAGGGTGTGTGTATGTGTGTGCGTATCCCTTTTTCATGCCACCTTTATCATTAAACTATGGAACATGATTTTTATCACACAGTAACTCATTTATTTTTTAAAAATTAAATGTTTGAGATTCTTTTTCACAATAAATAAATAATATTAGGAATAAAAACCCTCATGCTTCAGAGCAGTGGTTCCCAACCTGTGGCCCATGGGGGCTTTCTAAATGGCCCTCCACTGCCCCCCTTTGGCTGCAGAAGGGAGCCACTGCCTAGAGAGCGAGGTGGAGCACAAGAGGCTATAGGATGTGTGCTGTTTTCCTGCTGCAGCCAGAGGCACAGGAGAGCACCCTTGCTGATCTCCTTCCACCTGGCTGGAGGTGCGGGGCAATGTGGGTGGGGGGAGGTGACTACTGACAGAGACTGGTGACCCTTCAGAATTGTAAAAACTGTACCTGTAGCCCTTGAGCCAAAAAGGTTGGGAACCGTTGCTTTAGAGAATAACTGCTGGGGCTTAGTAAAAAGATTCCCTTACAATTCATAATTGTACCTAATAGAGAGTCAAAGGCCACAGCAGGGGTGCGGGGGGCGGGGGGGGGGGAGGAAGGGGCACTGATAAAGGATTTTGCTGTCTCTGTCTCTTTCTCAGCCTTGAGCTTTGGCTGTTTCTGGATTTGTATTGTTTTTCTAAATGTTTTTACTAGGGCGGGGTAATGTGCAGCTGGGAGGAATGCCCCTATCAGAAACTGTATTTGATTCCTGTAACATGAACTAAAGTCTATAAGAGAAGTTGTTGCTACCTCACAGGTTGTAGATTTCCTTTGTTCTCTCCCCGTGAGCACTCCCGTATACAGATCTCAGTAAAGGCTTGCTAATTACACTTAAAGAGTTTTGCATTTTTCTTTGACAGTATTTATGGTGCTGTAACTCGGATCCAGCTCGCCTGTGCCTGCTGCCTGCTGCTCTTCTCCCTCCCTCGCCTCCACGCTGGTGTCCGGGAAGGCGCCTCCACTTGCAGCCGTTGCTTGCAGATGGACAGCCGGGTGAGCAGACAAGGGGGGAGGCGCTGGACGCTGGAGAGCCTGGAATGCCGGACATATTTGTCTAAGTGTGATTACCAAGACCAGGACCGAATGCCTTGGGCTTCGGGGACCAAATGCCATGGGCTTCGGATGTAGGACGCCTTGGGCTCCTCTGTAAGGTACCTATGAGTTTTCTGTTTAGTCCTTGGATTCTGTGAAATGAGGGGGGGAGTGACTGAGAGTGTGCTGTGATTGTGTGCCTGCCTGCTATTCCACTTGTAAACCCCATCACTGACCAAGGCTGGCCACAGAGTATTTCAGCTGCACCAGGCCTGCCGCGAGCCTCACAGCTGTGACCAGTGGTGTCCTGAATGCAAAGGGAATGCTCTGTGAGTTCAAGCCCCAAGGGGCGTTGCGAGTTGTGAAATTTGAGTCTGCTTGTTGTTTGAAGGGGAACGGGGAACAATGGGGGTGGGTGAGACAAAGGTTGCCGCTCCCCCCGTGGGTACCCCAGGTTATTTTCTATTTGTTCATTATGGATCTGAAACTTGTTTCCTTTTACCTAAATGGAACCAGTATACAAAGGACAACCCAGTGCTGCAGTTTCCCTTAGAGGGCAGCTTTGATAAGGAAAAGATCTCATACCTGAGAGGAGCCTTCAAGGCTTTGAGGTCCAACATACCTCAGAAAAACTGGCAATTATATTTTTTGTGGTATGATGAGTCATTAAAGAGGGATAGGGAATCCCTAGTAAAGAGTTGAAAAGGAAATATGTCTAAATTAAAAACTGATGTTGTAAAACTACAGGGTCAGCTAAAGAAAGCTACCAGCAGGAAAGTACAGGGTCTCTATCCACAGCTGCCTGTCACAGCCAGAAGGGAAGCAGATTGAATAGGAGGAGGGGAGAGCTAGCCCAAATGTGCTAAATGCAGGGTGCCCTTTCCTGCCACCTCCGGTGCCTCGTCCTGCTGCCTCTGCACCCTCACTTGAGCAACAAAGGCTACACCCACGTAGTGCAGGTGCTCAATCCATGCCAGAGGCTGATTCTGTAATTCAGAAAGAGGCGAAAGCTCCAGAGCAGTTGGACCAGATAGCAGGAGAGACAAACAGCCTAGTTCACCAACGTCACACTGAAGCACAATGTTTAGAGGATGGACTGTCATCTTATTTCCAGCCTAAACACCCTCTCTGGGGACAAAAGCAGGAAGTTAAGTAGGAGATTATACAGGCACCTTTACGGATAGTACCAGGACATACTGGCATGGAGTTGGTCCATGTCCTGTGGAGCCCCACAGACCTTAAAAATCTGGTGGCTGGGTTTCCAAATATTCGGGAAGACCCTGAGAAATTTAAAGAACAACTTCAAATTACTGTGGAGTGTTATGATCCCAACCACGCTGATATGAATCAGCTGCTTAGGCTGATTATGCCCGCTGAGCTTCGTCAGCGACTAGTTACCAAGGCTCAGGGGCTGGCAACTGCTCCCGCAGTAATTGCAGATATGAGAACGCGCCGGCAGACCCTAGTGGATTCCATCTTGGACATATGCCCGAAAAAGATAGATTGGGCTAAGATCAGTGCATGTAAACAAAAGGAAGGGGAAAATCCAGCCGATTACATGGAATGCATGAAAAATACTTCCTTGAGATACTCTGGCATTCCTGATGCCACTGCAAGTGCCCCAGGGGCTGTAGCCTCTGCCTTTGTGCAAGGCCTGTTGCCTGAGTTTCAAGACCTGTTAAAAAGTATTTGTGTGGGATGGCAAAAGGAAAACCTGGAGAAGCTGACTGAAGTCGCCACCCACTGCCAAGAAAATCAAAAGAAGAAGAAAAAAGCTCTTGAAACTCGCCTGATGGCTCAACTGAAAGAAGCAGTAGATGGCCCCAGATCTGGAATCTATGAAAGAGGAAGGGGCTGGAACAGAGGACCCTTGTGAGGAGGACAGCCAAATCAAGGGGTGATCAGAAATGATCTGTGTCATTACTGCAAGCAGCCTGGGCATTGGAAAACACATTGCCCCAACAGACCTTTTAGTCCTCTGGGCCCAGAACAGCAGTTGGCATGGCCCCCTCCACCAGCAGCCACTATCACCACAACCAATCAGCCAGCACTGCAGCCTGCAGCAGCTCAAGTATTCTACAATGACACTTACTGACAAAGCCCAGAGGCAACTCATGCTTCATCAATTTCATTGCAAATCCGTTACTAGTGCCCCTCTCCTTACTGACACCGTGGCTACTTGATCCACTCTCAGGGTACAGGACTTTCTATCACTACAACCCACTGCAGCCACTATAAGAGCTGTAGGGATAAGCAATCACGTGGAACAATACCCGGTCTCAGAGCCTGCTAAAGTCCAGATTGGTCCCCTGGAAGAAAAGCATGCCTTCCTACTTAGCACCAGTAGTCCAGTGAATTTATTGGGACATGGCCTACTCTGCAAGCTTGGTTGCATCATCTATTGCACCCCAACTGGTATCCACCTAGAGGTTCCCGCACCCAAGGAGCCTGAAGTTTTGGCAGTTCTTCATGAGATGGACCTTGAACCAGATCATCTAGAAGTTGCAAAAATAAAGCAGACTGAACTCCTAAAAGCATTTCCACCCCAGTTATGGGCACAACATGAGAACGAAGTGGGAAGAATCCTCAGTGCTACCCCCGTCAATATTCAAGTGGACCCGACTAAGCAATTACCCAGGAAGCAGCAATATCCATTAAATCTAAAGGCAAAGGAAGAAATTGCACCCGTGGTGGAGGCTCTCCTACAGCAGGGATTGACAGTCGCAACCAAGAGCTCATGCAACACACCCATCCTACCGGTTCGTCCAAGACCTGGGAGCTGAGAATGCCATTGTACTGCCTTGTTGGTGAAACAATCTTCCTCTACAGTTTAGGAAACCTCCTAACTGTCAGGGTTCCTCATGCTGTGGCTATTTTATTGTTCAATAACAAAATTCAGCACCTGTCGGCCTCTTGAATTACCAGGTACAAAGCTGTGTTACTTTCCTCACTGCATATAAGAATAGAGAAGGAAAATATTCTTAACCTGGCTACCCTAATACCTACGATTGAAGACGATGAAGATCACTCTTGCAAAGAAGTCATTCAGCAGTTTGAAAGGCGCTGAGCTAATCTGCAAGACGTGCCCCTGGCCAACCTAGATGCAGAGTATTATACCGATGGCTCCTGTCAACAAAATGAAAAAGAAAAAAGAAAATTAGTTGCAGGCTATGCTGTTCGCACTCTATACGAGGTGGTGGAAAGTGATCTAATAGACAATGAGAAATCTGTTCAAATCACTGAACTCATTGCTTTAGAAAGAACCAGCAGGCTAGCTAAGGAAAAGAGTAAATGTCTATTCTGATTCTAGATATGCCTTTGGGGTAGTGCAAGATTTTAGACAGCTGTGGAAAGAAAGGAAGTTTTAACCTCCACTGGAAAGGCCATTAAGAACAGTCTATATGTAGGTTGCCTCCTAGAGGCAGTCCAGCTCCCCAGTGAGATAGCTGTCGTGCATTGTCTCTCTCTCTCTCTCTCTCTCTCTCTCACACACACACACACACACACACACACACACACACACACACACACACACA
>ML685769.1:5623569-5698054 GCA_007922175.1 Pelusios castaneus | reverse complement strand
ACACACACACACACACACACACACACACACACACACACACACACACATATGAAAGTGATGAAACAAGTAAGGAAAATGCTTTAGCTGAGGGCTGACCTGGCTGCTTTATTAATGCAACAAGAAGTGCCTCCTCCCGCCGAGATCTCTGAAAAAGACCTTGGCATTATATAAAATGTGGCCCCAATTTTGAGAAGGCCCAATGGAGAAAGGTAGGGTGCACCTTGTACTCAGATAGTATATGGCGGGACAGGGACGGCCGCCCTGTTGCGTCATCAAGCTTCCTGCCTAATTTCACGTAAGCAATGAAGCATTGGCCACCTTGCTGGCTAAAGATTGGTTTGTTCTAAATTTGCACAGCCGAGTCAGTGCCTTCTGTTCATCTTGCCTTATTTGCTTGGCCTACAATGTAGCTAAGCCTGTAAAGAGCAAGAGGGCAGTACAGCCCCCACCATGGGGCCCCCCTTTTTTGTAAATATGCAGATTGATTTCATGCAACTACCTAAGTGTAATGGCTTTTAGTATGTTTTAGTAATAGTATGCATGTTCTTGGGATGAGTCAGAGCTAATGTAGCTGTAACAGTGAAATGTTTATTAAGAAAATTTGTACCTAGATTCGAAATACCTCTGGGATTGAACTCGGACAGGGGTCCTAGCTGAAGTATGCCAAGTCCTTAAGATCCAATAGCGCTTTTGTTCAGTATTGTTTAGATTTAACTAAAAGTCTCTGCAGAATATCTTTGCAGGTGAATATCTGAAGTGGTATCAGAGGAAAAACACCCTGGAGCCCCGAAGGCAGGGTGACCTGGGTTCACGCGCTGCAGTGTAAGGAAACCACACCTCCACTGAAGGAGGTGTCCAGTCAAGAAGAAGGACCGGCAACCATGTGGCTGGAGTAACCAACCCAGCAAGAATCCATGAAACATCAAAAGATCCAAAATGTTATAAATATAGAGTTTTAAAGTAGTGAGACTTATAAGACTTATAAAGTCTCAAATGGGGGAGATTGTCAAAGGCCACAGTGGGGGGACACTGATAAAGGATTTTGCTGTCTCTGTCTCTTTCTCAGCCTTGTGCTCTGGCTGTTTCTGGATTTGTATTGTTTTTCTTATCTCTCTGTCTGGAAAAGTATCATACAGCCTCTAAATGTTTTTACCAGGGCAAGGTAATGTGCAGCTGGGAGGAGTGCCTTTCTAACCTATCAGAAACTGTATTTGATTCCTGTAACATGAACTAAAGTCTATAAGAGAAGTTGTTGCTACGTCACAGGTTGGGGATTTCCTTTTTCTCTCCCTGTGAGCGCTCCCGTATACAGATCTCAGTAAAGGCTTGCTAATTACACTTAAAGAGTTTTTCATTTTTCTTTGACAGGAGTTTCCACTTTCCCCAGAAGTGTCTGGTATGATCCATTGTCAGGATAACAGATGAACCACAGGTCTGATTAAATCTGATAATTCCTATGTTCTTTTATTAAAATTAAATGCAGTATTCATAAAAGTTGCTGTTTTAAGAGCCCTGGGGAAAAGGAAGTTTTATGTTTATCTGCTAGAGTTCCAGAAAAAAAACACTAAATGCTGCAAAAACCCAAGCAGATGTTAGGCTCAGTAACCTCTAATGATAAATAGTTTATAAATAGAGTTTCCAAAGTAAAATGCAGCTTTAGGACAATATTTTGTTTTTTATACAAGATTGGGAATTTGTGCTGAAGAAGGACCATGCTGTAATAAGGGCCCAGGAGTAATTCTAGTTACCATGTGCTGCAGTAGCAATTGCACCACTTGTTGCATGAGTACACCACTTGGAAGTCAGTTGTCTGCCAGGCATTGCAATGGGTCACGGCTTTACTATTCCATGCACCTTTTGGAGACTAACACCTCCTTTTGTTCTGACCCAAAACAGTGTCTCCAAGCTCAAATGTATTGTGCCCAACTCCTTTGCAAGAGTGTGTATGTACGGAGTGCCTCCTTACATCTTTTCTCCCCTGGAACACCCATACAGATGGACAAAGTCTAGCTTGTAGGACTCTGCCTTATCATCCAAACCCTAGTTTAGTATCTTTGAGTTAGCTTACTAAACTACTTTTCAATAATCTCCATCCACCATGTCCATAGCATTATGCAGTGAGATGATTCTTTGGGACACAGTTATGTAAGAGGTTTGTGTAGTGAAATCTTAAACTACTCCAACTGTCCTAGAAATGAAAGGACTACATCCAGGGTTCTCACAGAGCCCAAAGCCCAGCTTTGGTTAGTTTCATGGGGTACCATAAATCATGATCTTCAGGAAAAAACAGTGAAAAATTTCCAGTCTAGCAGATGGATTCTACTAGTTCACATTTTCAAATACAAGGGTTACAATAACACGATCATTGGCTACTCAATCAATTAGTTACCTGGATTATTCTTTTAGGTCTTTTTAAAAATGGTAATCTATAACTCTTTTTTCCAGGTAACATGAAATAAATGTGTTTAAAGAGGGTACTACATGCATGATAGAACTGACAGACCTATAAATGTAAGGAGAAAATGAAGAAGGCCTGGACGCTAGTGTGTCTAGTGCAGGATCAAGGTAGAACATGATGAGTTGTTAGAGATGGAGACTGGGCTTGTAAGCAAGAGCAAAAAGATTTAATTTAATATATGGGGCAATAGGGAACCAAAGGAGGAATTTTAGAAGGGGGAGATGATTGCTATGGCCCCAGATGAGTGACAAGGAAGATTATTTTAGAAACAGCATATTGGATTGAGTTTGATACACACCTCTTATGTCCAGCTTCAAAGTGGTGGACTCCTGATTCTCAAAGTGAAAGTGGATTGTGGTAAGTGTATCATGACCTGCACAAATTAGTTCTGTCCTCTCGGTCATAGAGATTGATTTTACTCACATTACGGAGTTCCAGAATATAGATGTTCTCCCATCGAGCATATAGCTTCCCCGAAAGCAAACAGTATTGAAGTGTCCTTTGTTCAATTCAGTGAGGGTGATTCTTTTTTACCATTGTCACAGAGCTTGCATGTTATCTGAAAACTGTAAATAAATGAAAACAGAATGTGTCGCACTAGTCAGCAAAGTCCAAAGTTTATGCAGTATGTTTCGGATAATGTGTCAGATATGTATTACTATACCTTCCTTAATAGGGGCATTTTATTGATTTACAAATGCAATAAAAAATAGATTGTATTGACATACCAAAGTTTGTTGAATGATCTCTCTGTTGAATGGGCTCTTTGTTATACAGTGACATAGGAAGTCAGAAGTTATCATACCACAGTATAGTATCTAAATCCGTCAATTGTTTTATTTTTTGTAATCCAAGCAATAACCTCCAAAATAACCTTATTTGTTCTGTGGCTGTCAGAGATGCCAGAACCATTAAAAAGACTTATTTACTATACTAGACCAGGAACTGAAACGAAAAGCAGGAGTAGGGATCTGCCAAAAAGCATGTTAACACACATCCGTGCCTCAGCCTATGATAATCAGAGGTAAACAATCTTATCAGTGACTTGAACAGTGGCACTGGGGTTAAAGAACTGAGAACTCAAGGGAAGGCCTGGAACATTAGTGTTGTGCATCTAGGGCTGGCTTTGTGGCCATGAAGTCTAACCTGCTAGATTCAGTCTAGAGAGGAAAGATGGTCTAGTGGCTAGGGCCCCAGTTTAGAATTTGGATTGACCTGAGTCACTTAGTCTTTGGGCCTTAAATAGAAACAATTATACTTTCCTACCTCAAAGGATTATTCAGATAAATCCATTGAGATTGAGGGGTGCTCAGATATTACAATATGAGGAGGATAGTACCTAAAATAGATAAATAAATGTAAGGATAGTACCTAAATTAGATACAAGTCCAAATTCTTGTTAAGAACCCATCAGAATATCTGGGTATTTGTGATGCTGCACAGAAGCTGCACTTGCTTCCTTCAGGTTTATAATTCTAGAAGTACCGCTCCATTTTACTCTGTGTGTGGTTGTATTGAGAGACAACAAGCGGATACAACACAGAGACAGGGGAGCACAAGGTAAAATAAAACAGCTCTGAAGAGCATGATTAGGTATGGTCACATTGCATGAGATTCCATCTGTTGTCAAAATTTTGTAGGTATTATGGCAAAGGAAAATTTAAGGAGGGATATGAAGGTTAATGAATTGGTGCTAAGGCTATTTATATTAAGTTCCTTCCATGCATAAGAGGCAGCATGAGAGAACATGCAAAGGCTCTTGGAAAATTTGATAAATGAGCAATCAAGACTATTGGTACCATTGGCAGAGCAGAGACAGAAGTCAACATCTTGATAGTGTATAAGAGATGAAAGGTTGGGGATAAACAATGCCTTAAAAGTAAAGACAGTAATTTCTGTTCTACATGGTGGAAAAAGCAGAGCCAGTGGAAGGATATAAAGAGAGGGATGACATAGTCAAAATAATGAGCCAGGAAAATGATCTTTGCAGCAGTGTTTTGCATGCAAAGTGGAGCAATATAGCATTTGTCAAGGTCAGAGAGTAGGAGATTGCAAGAACTGAGACATAAGATGTGAGTCTAGACCACATGATCCATTGTCTACAGTCAAGCCCTAAGATATAACCACATTTGCTCTGATCCCTCAGACAGAGACAGACACCTTCAGGATCTCTATCAAGCATTCTTAAAACTACAGTACCCACCCACAGAATTGAAGAAACAGATTGACAGAGCCAGATGGGTACCCAGAAGTCAATTATTACAGGAGAAACCCACGAGAAAAAAAAAAAAACAGAACACCATTGGTCACCACCTACAACCCCCAAGTCAGACCTCTTCAGCACATCATCAAAGATCTTCAGCCTATTCTTCAAGACGATCCCTCACTCTCTCAAGCCTTGGGAGACAGACCTCTCCTTGCTTATAGACAGCCCCCCCAACCTTAAATGGATACTCACCAGCAACAACAGATCAAACAACAGAAACATTAAAGCAGAAACATATCCCTGCAACAGACCATGTTGCCAACTTTGTTCTCACTACACTAAAGACACCATCACAGGACCAAATCAAGCTACCTACTCCATCATTCAACTGCTCATTCACCTTCTCCTCCACCAATGTGATTTGTGCCATATGTGCTGGAGATGCCCCTCTGCCTTATATATTGGACAAACAGGATAGTCTCTGCGCAAAAGAATCAGTGCACACAAATCTGACATCAAAATTGCAACACTAAAAAACCAATAGGAGAACACTTCAATCTCGCTGCTCACTCCATTGACGACTTGCTAACAGCTGTGTTGAAACAGATGAATAACAAATCACAACTTCAAAGAGAAACTGCAGAACTCGAATTTATATGCAAATTCGACTCAGTTGCCTTGGAGTTAAACAGGGACTATGGATTTTTGTCTTATTACAACAGGTGATTTGACCTCCCTATCCTCTATGTGCTATTCCCCAGTTTTTGAATCCTAACATCTATTTTAATTTGCTGTTATAGCCTGATCTGATCCTATGTCATACACTTCCCTGCATTTAATTTCCTACCATTTTGTAAATTTCCCATCTTCAAAGCATCTGACGAAGTGGGATTTTCTCCCACGAAAGCTCATGCGATAAATAAATCTGTTAGTCTTTAAAAGTGCCACAGGACTCTGTTTGTTAGTCTAGAATAGATGAGTTTTAGCTGCATGAATAATGAATGAAGAAGAAAGGCTAGATCTTAAAGATGCTGTGCAGGTAGAAATGGCAATCTGGGATCTGGGTCTATTGAGAAATGCCTACATTATGTGCCTGAGTGAGAAGGAAGATGGTAGTAATGTCCACCAGAACTGAGAAAGGAAGGTTTCGGGACAGGAAAGGAAATTAGAAGGAAATTAAGAACTCTGTTATGACATATTGAAGTTAACCTGACAACTGGACAGCCACAAGTCAGAAAGAGAAGCAAAGATTTTAGCTTGTCAGGAGACAGGCATAGAGTAGAGAGGTAGATCTGTGAGCAGTCATCTTAGAAATGATAATTTAACTCATGTTTGTGAATGAGGTCAACTATAAAGATATAATGTAGAGGCAGGAGGGAAGGAGGCCAAGGATGTAGCCTTGTGAGACCCCCCCCCCCAATTAAAGTTAGCTGTGGGAATGAGGTGGATCCTTCAAATTAAGCACTGATGGAGTGATGAGAGAAGTAAAGAAAAGAGCAGGAGAGGACAGAGTCATGAGAGGTGATAAGATCTTCCTCTCTTGATCATTCATTATTTTTCAAAATTCCTTTTCTTCATAGCCAAACAGTGTTTTCTTTATACTCTTCTTTCTTAATATAGTAAAGATTGAGACATATTTTAAAACACAGAAATCACCTCAAATTTCCCATCCAACTGGTTACAGGATTTTAATAAGGGGTTTCTGAGAGCCCTTTTTATCGTAGCAGTGGTATGTAATAAATACTGATAACCCATATCGGGCGTTCATATAAACACCAAAAAATGTGTGCCTAAACTATTTGTGAGTGTCCTAATGAGTCTGACAGAACATTATCAATTACAATTACCCCTAAAATCCTTATAACCCTAATAGAAATGAATTATTCTAGTAGACTGATCTCCTGAATTTAATCAAACATCCTAGCATGTTAAATAGTCTTTTCATAGTCCTGTTATACTCTGTGTTTTAGAAAACAATAGACATAAATTAAGGAAGCACACTCTACATTTATTGATATATGCATTACTGTATGATATGATACTCAAGTGAATAGAACAGATCTCTTTTTAGTGTGTGTTGCCAAAATTGCAATAGGTGAGGCATGGGAGGGGTTCACATATTTTTGTTTTGCTTTTATTCCCAGATGCTATACCACAGTACAGTTTAAAGATTGTGCCAACTGTTGTGGGTTTAAAGGTTCTCCTGTAATTATATCAGGCAAAGAGGACAGGGCATGCTTCAACACCAATACTCAACTGTTATGGAAAATCCTTCTTTACCTACTCAGGGCCTGAGCCCAAACTGAGGGCGCTCAACCCCTTGCAGGATTAGCCCTTGACAGCACCAATCTACAGTGCTGCTCAAATGTAATTAAATTATTTAAATATGCAATGAGTTTATTTTAAATCTACTATTGGATATAGCATATTGACCCAGAATTGCATTCTCTAATAAGTACAGTGCATTTTAAAATTTGATTTAAGTAAAGACACCCTTCATCATCATTTACAGGACTAGTAGTATGATAATTTATTAATTTGGCTTTTAAAAAACAAACCAAAAAAACCCAAACCCATTAACAATTACATTCTAACGGAATATATCTCCTCAAATATTTGGCCCACCAAAACAAGGCCCTGCCTTCAACTCAATGGTATTCCTTTGTCTGTGATGTTATAACGTTTGGTTATCACCAAAATTCCCTCTTGGTCACTCTGGATATGCAGGTGAGGCAGTGATCTCAGGGTTAGGTTTAGGCTGAGGACAGGGTTAGGATTATTTTAGGGAGTAGAGCACCAGAAAGATTCCTCTCCTGCAGCACCAAATGAACACTCTGTAGGTTAGATTTTAATGGAAATCTGCTGCCCAGCTGGGCCCGCATTTCACCACTCTGGCCAACTTCTATCTTGCAGACCCCCTGACCTCCACCAGCACATATGCACATAGCTAAATCCCTTGTCTCCAGTCCAGCAACCCTTAGCCAGAGTCCTCCCCACCTTCCCCCTGCCTGATGTTGGTGAAAATAGGAGAATTAGAGCCTGCTTTTCCTGTTTTGACTTTCACCAAAAGCACAGAATTCTGACCATCTGGATGGGGCAAAGGGCCTGGCAGGAGTGTGGGAGCAAGGGGCTTAGCTAGATGTATGGCTCAGTCTACATAAACAACAAAGTACAAGACCCTCTAGTTTCTATAGATAAGAAATGTACAGGACACCTACAAAATGATTCTGATATTGTATCACTATATTAAAAAGTATCAAATATATTGAGTTTAATCCTTAATGCCACACACCCACACCTCTCACTGGAGTCAATGGGACTACAAGAATGCAAGTAATGTTGGACTGGGCCATTTAAAATATAATTGAAAACAAATTCCCTCCTAGTGTACATATTTTGACTCACCTAGAGTTACCCCAACCATGAATTTGCCTCAATATTTCCAAAAGTATCCCCACATCTTCTTACTGCCACTGCTTGGGCTAGCTTTGTTGCACTGTGGTTATTTAGAGGTATTTTATTTCAGGTTTGTTTGTTAAACTCTTCAGACAGCCCTGTCCCCCGTGGAGAGGCAGGCAGCATTTAATAAATAAAGTTCTTTATTTAAAATATAATAGCTCCATATTTTGTGAGGAATAGATTATGGCTGATTTATTTGCTCTTTTAGAAAGTCCCTTATCTACCTTAAATAACCTGATAGCTTGAACACTTCTAGAAAGCAGTGGCAGCCACGTGGCTATTATTCATGATGATAACCCCCCTCTTCCCCCCGGAGGTATGAACACACAGGAGGAGAGTCCCTCAATCAGCTGTTATCAAGGGGGAAGCCTGAAGAGACTCAGCAGGGCAACTTAGGAGTCTGAGCAGAGACGCCACCTTGTTGTTTCAGGATCTGAAGCCTGTTCCAACGCCTTCGCCTGCTGCTGATACGAACTGGGCCAAACAAAACCTTAGCAGCTGCTGACAGCCCTTATCAAAAGTCCCCTAACTTGTTCTCACGCCATTTGGCCAGACGCAAAGGGCACGCAAAGAGGCAGGACCTGTCCCCAGAGTCTGCAGCTCGGGCTTTTGTTTGCTTGAGGAGGATAAAAAACCAACAGCTAGAGGGGGGAGCGCCTCCCCCCGCTGGTCCCCTCTCTCGCTGCGATTCATCCAGGCGTCCAGAGGAACGCTCTGCTCCCAAGCGACCTGCACCACCCCCCAGGCACGCACTGACTGAGTCCCAGGAGAAGGGGGAAAGGAGCCGGCGGCGGCAGGAGGAGGAAGGGAGGGATCGAGGGAGGGAGTAAACTTCAGAGCAGGTGACACTGCATTGGGCTCCCCAGCACTGCCGTGCTTCCTTCTCGCCTGCTCCCCACGGAGGCCAGCCCGGCTGGGAGGGAAGAGAAAGGAGACGGGGACGCTATAAATAAACCCAGCGCCAGAGCGCGCGCCCCAGAGCCCGGCGAGCCCTGGCGACGGGCGGCCAGACGAGAGGGCGGCGCTCAGCCTTCAGCAAGCGGCAAACATGCACGTGAATGGCAAAGTGGCTCTGGTGACCGGTGCGGCGCAGGGCATAGGCAGAGCCTTTGTCCAGGCGCTGCTGGAGAAGGGTGGTAAGGTGAGCGCGCGGGCCCCGGGGAATGAGTTTGGGGCGCGTGTGGGGCACCTCACGCGCCAGACCTGAACCACTCCCACTTTCTGGGGCGCGGGCGGTGGGTCGCTTTTACACAGGCTGCTGCCTTGTACGAGGCCACGAGCCCCTCCCCCAGTTTCGTCGCGCGCTGCAGGTACCTGCAGCTTTCCAGAGCGCGCAGCTGGGCTGTGCAGCCCGGCGCATTAAGGGCCATGGACACGTCTGCTCTCCGGCTGGGGTGTGGGTCTCTCCTGCTCCTCGTCCCTCTGATCTCCCCTTGCCTTACAATGCTATCTTCAAAGCGTCTGACAAAGTGGGATTTTCTCCCACGAAAGCTCATGCGATAAATAAATCTGTTAGTCTTTAAAAGTGCCACAGGACTCTGTTGTCTTTCTACAATAGACTAACACGGCTACCCCTTTGGAATTTGAAATGCTGCCTTTGTTCCTCTCACGTGCGTCACCCCCCTCCTCCTCACACAGGTAGCTCTCGTGGATCGGAACCTCCAAGCCGGCGAGGAGAGCAAGGCTGCGCTGGACGAGCAGTTTGAATCTCAAAGGACTCTCTTCATTCAGTGCGATGTTACAGATCAGGAGCAACTGCAAGGTAAAGAGGGAATCTGACAGCATTATACGCTACTTTAACATGCAGCAACCTGAAAAACTCCTGGGCTACTGAACCTGTAACTGTGCAATTAAGGTTTCTGGAGGGCAGCCTATTTCTGATCACTTGCAAGTGTGACTCAAGTAGAATCCGTCTCTTAACTCTGCAAATGGGAAATACTATTACTAGTGTGTGTGTTTTCGCCCTGTGACTTCACTATTGTAAAGAAAGGATAAGGAAGTCAGTGAGTATTTTGTGATATTTTGCATGAGAGCCTCTGCATCAGATAAGGGGTCTTTTATAAATAATATATTAAAAACTTTAAAGTACAAAGTGTCATGTTTAATGAAGCTTTGGGACAGACTCAAAGTGCATTTTCTCAACATGATAGTGAGAGGTTCTGCTCTGAGTGATCTGCAATAGATACTTGGCAGTGTAGTGGAGCTAATCTAAATTCACACTGCTGTTGCTCAAAGCCAAACCTGGCCTTAAATGCTGAAGATGAAATGTTGCTCTTTAAGATAAGAAATAACTCATAATAGGGCTCTTTAAAATTTAATTTAAACCATTATGGAAAAAGAGCAGTGAATTCTTATTTGTGATTTTGTGCATATTCTCCTGGAATACATCCCATTCTCTGCCGAGCTCTACACAATATTTACTTTTTATGCAGCATTACACAAGAGACATCTCACAAACATTTCATAATAATCACAACATCCCATGAATGTTTGCACAGATTCAGTCAGAGGCAGTGCGTTAGAGAACTTAGTCAGTTTTCTTAATGTTCTTTTTCATGGGTTTCAGTTTTGTTAATGCTCTTTCCATGGGAAATTATGTCAGGCTTAATATAAATACATAGTTTCTGCCTTCTGCTTCATAAATTGTATGAACTGGTTGCCTATGATGTTGATCAATTAATTTTAATTGGCTCTATTAGTTTTAAAGTTTATGGTTACCTACTCTGTAAGCTTTTTACTGACAGTTGTCTTGATATCACAACTTGTTCATTGGGGGCAAAAATACCCTGTGCCACTTCACTGGATCTCTGTATGAATACATTTCTGCCCCTATGAACAGCGCTGTCCCATGGGGGGAGCGGGGCCCAGGGCCAAGTGGCCAATGCAGGCCCCCGCCTGCAGGGGGGGGTGTTGGAGCTGGGGCCGCCTGTGTGGGGGCTGGAGCCGGAGCCGGCTGAAGGGGAGGGAGCCGGCCATGTGGGGCAGGCCGGCCCAGAGGCCAGGCCCCATGTGCTCTGCCCTTGGGCATGCCTGCTCCACCCTGGGGGCGGGGAGGGCCAGCCCAGGGGCCGGGCATAGCCCTCCCACCCCGCTGCCTTCGGCTGGGTGCCAAAGACAGCGGAGCGACCGTGGAAGGAGGGGCTGCGGCACATGCGCGGGCCCCGCACTGCCCCGCTGGGAGTGGGACAGCGCGGGGCCCACGTACCCGCGGGGCCCGGGGCGATAGCCCCGTTCGCAGCCCCCCCCTCCCCCCAGGGACAGCCCTGCCTATGAAACAAGTTGCAGGATCAGGGACACAGTCTGCAATCACACAGTGCACAGTGTTCAGAGTCCAACTATCATATCTGCAGTCGTGGTCATGCTTTTTGCTGTGCAGGCCTCAAAAGTGAGGAGCTCTCTCCCCACAAGACATCTTTATTTTGTCGCAACCTACTTCTGAAAAATCACCCTAAAACCATTTCCCCCTTCCAAACAGTTTTGGAATGATCACCCCTCATTTCCATTTATACCCACCTTCCACTCTTTTTCATGCCTCTTTTTTTGTTCCTGTCATTTGTTTTAATGTGCTTATATTTTTCGGAGGGTGGGATTTTATATTGTGTATAGTCCCAGGAACATTGGTCAGATGGATGTGTATGCAAAATAAATCAATATTAATTATTAAATTACTAATTACCACAGTACTAATAAGGTTTCTTTTTCATATGGACATGTAACAAGGCAGGTCTCCTCCCCACCTCTCAAAGAGGTGGCTATACCCCGAGTCTCTCTTAAGCAGTTTTATTGCCCAGACAAAAACAATTCTTCAATTCACTCTGGCTTTTACTCAGAGGGACTTTTCCCCTTTACCTCTCAGGCTTTCACTGCCTCCTCTCCCAGATGTCTCTGGCAGATCTGCTGTTCGTGCTCCTGTACCCTGTGCACTGCCATCCATCCAGCCAGAGGCCCCTTTTCAAAACAAGTTCCAAAGGGGTAGCCGTGTTAGTCTAGGTCAGCCAAACAAACAAGGAGTCCTCTGGCTTTGACTCTCTTGCCTCAGGGTTAAACAGGGACTAGAGATTTTATTCTCATTACAACAGATGATTTGACCTCATCTTCCTCCATATGCTGTTCCCCAGTGTTTGAATCCTAACACCTATTCTGATTTGCTCTTGCAGCCTGAACTGATCCTGCATCATACATTTCCCTGAATTTAATTTCCTCCCATTCTGTAAATTCCCCATCTTCGAAGTGTCTGACAACGTGGGATTTTCTCCCATGAAAGTTCATGCGATAAATACATTTTTTAGTCTTTAAAAGTGCCACAGGACTCCTTGGGTTTTTTCCAGAACAGTTTCTCTCAAGTTCTCACTCTCTCTCCTTGTAAGGGACTCTACCAGTCCTAATTCACCAGGCCTTTCCCTTTCCCAGGTCAGCTACCCTCTTTTAAAGCATACTCTGCATCATCTGACCAAGCACAGGGTGCACTGACCTGGCTTCCTCTTAAAGAGCTAGTGCTACTCTGTGACAGGACTCTAAACAGATGTGAATTCAGTGAGAGTAGACAAACCTGTTGCCAGCAATAAACTACATAAGCTAATAAACATTTTTTTCAGCACCTCAATATAAACAGTTGAAAAGTATTTGGTTCTTTTCCCAGTGTGGTCAAGATGATTTGTACAATTCTCGGAATAATACATAAATCATTAAGAATAAGCCTAAAGGTTTTTATTATTAATTAATTATTTATTATTATTATTCTGTAAAGATGAAGACTTTGAATGGTAGGTGTCAAGGACAGTGTTACTGGAGCACTTCTTTAGCGAGCAGGGTGAAAAACAAGTGAAGCATAAAGCTAAGTTCTGAAATTGAGATCTAATTAAGCGCCTGATCCTGCATTCACAATCCTGCATTGATTCTGCATGTCCTTAGAGACCGGTTCTGCTCCCACTGAAGTAAAAGAACTTAAATTCACTTTGATAGTGCAAGATTGGGCCCGTAAGGAAAACATGATTAGTGAATGTTAAGTTCAGAGACTGAAAAACAAAATAGGCACAAAACAGAAAAGACAGAAAAGTAAAAATAGAGCCTTAAAATATCAGTTACAAAGGGGTAACCATCTTAGTATAGTTCAGCAAAACAAACAAGGAATCCTGCGGCACTTACAAAGACTAATGAGTGTATTTATCATATGAGCTTTTGTGGGAGAAAATTCCACTCCGTCTAAGAGCCACAGTATTCCTTACTTGTTTTGTTAAAATATCAGAATATTATAGTAAAGGATAATGTCACTAACTCTGAAAGGCAAGGAAAGTTAGATTAATGCAATCTTTGTTTTTACCTGTTTTTAACATGATACAATGCTCTTACGTTTAAAAACAACAATTGGACCATATTCTATCCCTTGTAAAATTGCCATGCAGTGCTCTGCAAGTCTTACCCTAAAACCCGGTGACTCCCCTAAAGTAGAAGATAATGGCTGTGTGGGTACTACATCCATTCCATGTGCGGCCAGAGAAAAGGTGTCTTTCAAGATATCTGATAAGTTTGGGATTTTCATTTAATCAAGTTATTCTTTTATTACAACAATATTTTCATTCAAGAGATTTTTGATATGTAGTATTTGTTTGATGTTTGCCACAGACAAACAATTCAATGGTCCAGTATTCAATGTGATAAATAATGCTTGGAGAGGAAAAAAATAAAAAGAGCAGAGATACTGCTGAAAGCTGTGTTTTTGTTCAAAAAGAATGTTAATGACACTTGTTCCGTGTTTCACGATAAAGCCCTTAAGAACAGTAAATTGCTGGGAAGTACGCACATGTTGCGGTTGAGTCAGATTCTAGCTGTACAGACATCTGTATGCTTTTTTAATGTTTTGTTTTTGAGTGTTTTGCAACTCTGAAAAAACAGTCGCTATGAAGCTACTGTTAGCTTTTTATTCTGAAAACATTGCCACCTTTTGGGTCCCACAAGAGTGTCTATAAGCCACTTGTGGAATTCCCTACTTAGCCAAATTGTTCTAAAGTATGGAAGAATCTGGAATAAGAATCTGAGAATCTGGCCCATTAATTTTAATTCTGAATGATGTACACAAACGCTGTGTAGGTACTTTTTTGACAATAAAAGGAATGAGATTGAAGCTGAGAGGCAATGATTCAGTAATTTTATATATAGTGTATACATCAATTATTCATAAACTGGCACAATTCATTAAGGAATACAGTGAATTACTGATAGTTTAAAGATTTACAATATTTACTAATTACAAGATTAAGTAATTGAATCAATATAATTCAAACACAATCATGAATTTTTTAGACTATGTAAAGATTTTCTTTTATTATAAAGATAAATAGGTCATATCAGATCCTGAATTCCTTGAATACCCACAAACTAAAGGAAGATCAAGCCATAAAGACTTGATTTTAAAAGGTGCTGAGTGAAAAGCTGATGTACTATTCTACCTCCATTAACAGTCTTAAATAGTATTACCGTTAATATTTGTTAAATAATTAGATAAGTGCTGTAAGTATTTGTTAAACATTAACAAAAAGTATGTGTTTAACTAACTCTTTAAAAATGAATTAATACACTTTGAGTAAGGTAGAAAATATAACGACTTGCATTCAATTTGTAACATTTAAAATATACAGAAAACAAGATAGCTAAGGAATGTTCTCCCTTGGATTTTACTATAGGTGCTTTTAAAAACACAGTTGAACATTTTGGAAGGCTGGATATTGTGGTTAATAATGCTGGAGTGAATAATGAAAAGGACTGGGAAAACACTATACAAATTAATTTGGTAAGCATTATCTATTTTAAAATGTTCATATTGTAATATCTAATGCTAAGAATTTAAGTTTCCTTAAGCCTCTTGGAAAATCCTAGTCTATAGTGTTTGATTCCATCTAAAGTAAAGATTAGGAGGAAATAATGTTCCATGGAACACACACATACATCCCTACCTTCCAGTGACATTGATGCCAATAATGCTCAGTGTATGATGTGGCCCTGTACATGCATGAGAATCACTACAGATAATTAAACTCGCACATAAGCCCTTGAGCCCTCCTTAATGGTTTGTTAGTTTGAATTTTCATTATGTACTGTCAAGTTAATTCTTAAGTGCTGTTTTCTCCCCATCTCCACAAACCCACGTCTATAGATGGACTATCAAAAACAGATTCATCCTTGGGCATGTTTTGATAGAAGTGGCAGCAGAAGTTATTTTGTATAATTTGAATTTGTTGATTGTGAAATGAACCTACTGAAGCCAACTTTTAAATCATTGTCTCTCCAAAAGGGGAGTGGAGGAAGTGTACTAAATGAAGTATTTTTACAATTAGTCCTGTAGGTCCAGATCCACAAAGGCTATGTCTACACTTACAAAAGCTAGTTCAAATTAGTTAATTCGAACTAACTAATTCGAATTAATTTTAGTTAGTTCGAATTAAGTTAATTTGAACTGGCATGTTCCGATTGGAATTTAAGTTTGAACTAGCCATGCCCATGCATGGCACTTGCTTAGTTCGAATTAGTCAGTTGCATGAAGGTCAAGCTGCCTATTTGTTCAAACTAAGCAGTTATTTCGAACTAATATGGCCACATTGACTTAATTCAAACTATTTCAAATTAAAGGTTAGTTCGAACTGTGTAATCAAATTTATTAGTTTGAATTAAGGAAGCCCTTAATTCGAACTAATGAAAGCCTAGTGTGGCCAAGGCTTAAGTTAGTTCGAATTAAGCTTCCTTAATTCGAACTTTCAAGTGTAGATATAGCCAAAGAGACTTAGGTGATACAACGCTTGACTTTTAAGCACAGAACACCTCTTCCCACCTCTCATTGGAATACACAAAGCCGGAGTTAGGCTCCTAGACTCCCTCTACATTTCATGGGGAGAGAAAGGTATCTAAGAATGCAATCCACAAAAGTCAGCATGCTCAGTGGGGGGCTGCATATGTCAGCCAATAGTAGATGCTGATGAGAAGAATGTGTCCGAAGGGCTATCCTGCACAGAGAATTAAGTGCCCCTATCCAGGCTGGAGGAACGTGTTTGGTCTCCACAACTGGGAACCTTCACCTGCAGTCAGGCACCTAAGACATATCTTGCAAAAGAGGCAATGATGCAAGCTGAACTGCACACAAAACAGTTGGATGGGGTGGGAACAAGGAGGCGATGCCTGCTCCTTATAACCTTTGGCCCAGGATATGGGAGACACTAATTCAATTCCCTCTTTGTGTAAGGAAAAGAGATTTTGAACAGTGGTTTTGCACCTCTCAGGGGAATGCCCTAATTATCAGACTAAAAAGTCATTCTCACTCTTTGGGTCAATGTAAAAATAATGAAATATGTGAAGTGGATCAGCATAAACAGGAAAGACAGAGGGACTCAACATCAGTGGCACTCATCTAAAAGTTGGGGAAACTCCTGTTCAAATCTCTTCTCCCAATCAGGTAAATGGGGAATTAAATCTGTGAATCCCCTAACCCTACAGGTCTAACACTTATAAAGAAAGCTACTTCCTTTCCCCACTACTTTCTATTTTGTATGGAATTGGGCCTATTCTCAGCACACCTGCTGGTACCAGGCTCTGCACACAAGATAGGCAAAGCAACACCTATCTTCACCTAATTGGAGAATCACAATGGCTATGCCTACACTTGTAAATTTAGGTCGACTTAGCTAAGTCGACTTAACAAAGTCAACTTGAAGTCGACTTTGTTAAGTCGACTTAGCATGTCCACACCTAAATTTTAAGTCAACTTAGGGGGGACCCTACAAAGTCGACCTAGAGCATCCACACTGGATGCCTAGGTCGACTTCTAGGGGCTAGGTGGACCTGGGACTGGACCACGGTGGCAGGGGAGGCACACTTTGCAAAGTGCCAGGGGGCTCAGCCTTTGCCATATTGTACCTGGATACAATGGGGCAAAGGGGGACAGGGACCCTGGCAGGGCATAGGGGCAGGGTGGGCAGGGCTCTGCCTTGCCCTGTGGGGGGGCATGCCAAGCTCTCCCTGTGCCACCCCCCCTCCAGCAGGGAGGGCAGTGGGGGAGTCCTGGAGATCCCTAAGTCGACTTAGAGTCGACTTAGGGCTACTCCATGTCTACACTGACTTAAGTCGACTTTCTAAAGTCGACTTAAGCCAAAAGTCGACTTAAAAGTAGGTTTTATAAAGTCAACTTAACTTTTCCTTAAGTCGACTTAAGCAGCTGCTTAAGTTGACTTAAGGAAAGTGTAGTGTAGACGCAGAGTAAATTAAGTTGACTTAAGCAAGCTTAAGTCGACTTAATTTACAAGTGTAGATGCACCCAATGGGGCTTAAGCATCAGATAAGTGTCTGCCCAGCCACCTATCTGCGGCTGCAGTGCACATTCCCAGAATGAGAAACTTAGGCCCATAAGGGTCTTCTACAGTGAAAATTAGGTGCCTTACCAAACAAGAGTTTTATGGATTTCAGTGATACCTAAATCTGGGGTTTGGTTGCTAAATCCCTTTGTGGATCTGGGCCTTAATCACCTTATAACTTTATGTATAACATGTATATTCAGTATCAATTAAATTCCAAAGGGGTAACCGTGTTAGTCTATTGTAGAAAGACAACAGAGTCCTGTGGCACTTTTAAAGACTAACAGATTTATTTATTTGTCAGTATCAATTAAGTTTGCCTGTCCTGCAGGAGCTTTCAAGCTCTTCAGAATGAATGCCATTGAATTCCTATGTGTTCCTGACAAAAAAAGCAGGGCAGGTGAACTTTTAAGTGACTTATACTGTGCAAAGTTATAGAACGCTCATAGTCATTATGAACCTACACTATAGGTGCAGGATTAATTGTGATTTTTTTTTTTTAAAAAGAGAGAGAAAAGAAGCAGATCAGCATGAAAAACAGACTGACAGCACATCTACAGTTAAAGTCCCATGCTTGTTCTCCCTAGTTCCTGCAAGTCTGTTCACATTGGTATTTGCATCAGACTGGTCTGTCTCAGGAAAGGCTCAGCTGAAGCTCCTGGATAGGGTTCCCAGCTTAAATCATAACCTTACTTTTTTTTCCTTATCACTGTAACCAAATATCACTGTTAACATACTGAACTCTCTATATATTATTTCATCCATCCCATTTCAAGCTTCTATGAATAATGCTAGATTAACCTCCAAGATATTTTTCCTTGTGAACTGATGACAATGAGCGTCTCCCAAGAAAAAACTTAATCACACCATCAGATTGATGCAGAGTCAGTATAAACGGATATGAATGGTCTGAGTTTGAAAGACAGATTCTAATTATGACATCACACAATTAGCTGTGCCCTTATTTTTATGCCTGCAGTTAACTCATGAATTTAAATGATTGTAGTTGTCCATCATATTACCTAATTTGCAGACTCAAAACCAGATAGTCAATACAGTAAAGTACAATTAATTAAATGCCCACAATTATTGTGCATATAAAAATGAAGATGCATTTTAACCATGGGCATATCATTTTGCAAGTAAGTTAAAAGCTTGATCAATGTTCATTTAGAAATTTAGCTTGATAAATGCAGACATTAATTATTAGACAACCATAAGTCTTCAGAATATTTAATTTTGCTTTATGATAGAGGAAGAAGTAACAAGTTTGGTGTGGGCAAACCTGCTGATGTAAAGACATTTGGTGAGCTTATTGATCAAATTACATCTTTGTTACTGCCTGGTGCATCATTATACATGAAAGCAGACCTCTTTGATATGTAATTTACTAAGAGGAATTTATCAAGAGGTGCAATAGGTAGATACATCAGAACCACACAACTAACTGATATGTCAGAGAAGGAAGGATAGTCTGTACCTTTATTCCAAAATTGATTATGCTTCCTAAGATACTCAAAATTAAAGTAGACTGAACCTTGCTGTGTTATCATTGGAGGAGATACCATACTTAATAAGGAAGCCATAGTTGTAGTGATTTTTTTCTGATGAACAGGAGAAATCATCACAAAGCTCCATTGCCTCTCAGTTCTGTTATCTCTCAAAATAATGACTAAGGAGACTACATAACATTAGCACTTCCAGGTTCATTGTTTCTTCAAGACACACTAATTAAAGCTTTCTTTAAGAAACTTCCACCTGGGTCCAAGACATCATTAGAATTGCCATGCTGCATCAGACTATTAGCTGTCATATCTACTACATTGCCTCGAACGGTAGCCAGCACCTAGTGCTTAACAGGAAGTGGAATAAAACTCTACTGTACACTTGGACAGTTATGGAATGTCATATATACGATGAACAGAGATGAGTAAGGGTGTTTGGATTTGGAGCTGGGAATCGTGGCATATTTTTTCGATGTTGATATTCATTTGCTATGTGACCTTGGGCAAGTCACTTATCTAACTTCTTTCAGGAAGGTGTTTCTAGAGCACTAATTACCATAGTTTCTGAGCACCAGGAGATAAATTCTCTCTGCTTCAGCTTGTCTTCATCTTGAGAGCAAGGACAAGAACCTTGATCAACAAGTGGTAGCCAATGAAAAAGATCCCTGTGCCACTGAATTCCATGGATTAACTCTGCTCGATGAAATTGTTTCCCTTTAATAGGTCTACTTTAGGAAGAAAAAACCCCAGTAATGATTAAATCATTTTCCTCTGAAGTCAACAGAAATAGTTACACTGATTTCAATTGCAGTTGGATTGAACTTTACAGAAAAATGCTTTGTTTTGAGGTACTGAGATAAGGAGTCTAATCATAATTCGACTCTCTCAACATACATGATATGTGAGCAGGGACTGCCAAATTAAGCTTTCTACTCTAAAATTTTTGGCTCTTTAGCCCATCTCTAGATACAGTGTCAGCTTTCTTTTGAAGACATGTACAGTCATGGTCACAAATACATTATGCTTGTAATAGTATGAGCTAGAAAAGACCCATAAAGTATCATTGAAAGTGATTACATGTGTTAGCCTCAAATTGATGAAGCATTCTGGTAGGAAAATGTTTGTTCATCACTTTAAATTATGGGTCATGGACTCAATATTTTATTTACCATGCATGTTAAATATTAATCTGCTTTTCTGGCTTGTGAAACCAAGAAATATGAGCTATATTACATAACACCGCTTTTAAACAAATAAGATTGAGAGTTCTCTAATAAAATGTTCATCTGAAATATTTGCCATTAAACAGAAGAACTTAAAACTAATGTTTTAGAACATACAGTTTATCCTCTTCCAAACATTTCTAAACTTGAGTAACTAAGAAAAAGTGTGTGTGTTTGGGAGGAGAAGAGGGGTCTAAGATGCTCCACTAAAAGTTTGGAAACTTAAGTCTGATTTCTTGAATCAAATTAATTTAGGAATTCTTATTCTCTTATTTCACTGGGTGTTCTATGTGTATTTTACTGGCAGCATCAGAAAGCTCAAATATTTCAATTGCCTAATGACAGTTGTTAGAAAGAGAGAGAATTCAAATACATATATAGAATTTGTTCAGGCATGCAAGAGTCTCCTGGCCAGAACTTGAGAGTATCTAGCAGACTTTGTTATATCTGTCATTTTACATTTTTGTCTCACTTATATAAACTATTTATACAAACTAAGGTAAAACGTGTCTGTGAACTGAGATTGGTGAAGTTTTCTCCATTTCTAAATTAAAGTCTGGCTAGTGTCACAGTCCGTCAGGGCTTGATCCTTAAAAGAATTTCAGTAACTTGGTCCTGCAGAGGAAATAACAGAACAGTGCTTAACTAACTCCTGATCATATGAGCTCCAGAAAAATAAGTTACTTTGCTCAGCACCTTTGTGGATCTTCCTTCAGTTTAAAAAGGTGCAACTGGTAGCATTGGCAGTCCATTTGACTCAGTCTTTAGTTCTGGTGTTTTCTTTAAGCTGTTTACACACTACTGCAAAATTTATTTAATAATAAATATAGTCCACTGAAGACAATTGGAATTGTCAAAGAAAATCGAAAGGAAATAAACCTTTTGGGTCCTCTGTTCAGAGGGATCTCAGTAGCCTACCTACACTTGTTAAGGTTGAAGGCTTAAAATCAGGAGATCTAATGAAAATGTTGCAATGGCCATTTGAATATTTCATGACTATACAACCCCATATTTTTTAATACTTTTATATTCTATTCCTACTACAGGCACTCACCACAGTATCAGTTGTGCTAGAAATGTGATATATGTGCTACTTCAGACAGTTAGAAATAAATAAATGTATTGGACATTTAAATCCCTTCAAATCCTAAAATTACAAACTCCACTGCATCAAGTGACATTTATTGGTGCGGGTGAGGGAGGTCTCCTCTGTTTGGTATTCATATGCTTACAGTCTTAAGAGCCCAGGTTTCGCTGTGTGTATTTCAATGAGGCATGTCAGAGTTTTGCCCATCCATCAGTCCTGTCAGATTTTCGCTAACTAAGATATTTATGTGGCCCCCATTGCTGTAACATCTGAAGAATTCAGACTGTTTAATATATTTACCTTTACAGCGCTCTTGTGACATAGGGAAGTGCTAGTATCTTTGTTTTAAAGATGGAGAACCAAGTCACAAAAGGTATGTCTACACTTGCACCTTAGGTTAACTTAATGACGCTTAAGTCGACCTATTAGAATGCCGCATCCACACTGGGCGCTTATGAAGTCGACTTATGCGCTTCCTTAAGTCAACTTAATAACACCACCTCTGAAGGTCGACTTAAGGCTTAAATCGACCTTATTAAGTCAACTTAAAGCCAGTGTGGACAGGTATGTCTACACTACAGGCTCTGTTAAGTTGACTTAACAAGGTCAACTTTAAGTGTAGACGCTCTGTTAAGTTGACTTAACAAGGTCGACTTTAAGTCAATTTAAAGTCGACCTTGTTAAGTCGACTTAACAGAGCCTGTGGTGTAGACATAGCCAAAGAGACCAAGTGACTTGCCCAATGTCACACAAGAAGTCTAAGGTAGAGCAGGGAATTGAATCCCCATTTTCCAAGATCCAGGCTATCACCTTAACAACTGGTCATCTCTTTAGGGGGGAGGGTCTGTTTTAAATCCACTGACCAGCTCCATGGAAGCTGGAATAAAGGAGGCCATCTCCAGACTCAGCTCTGCCATTGTTGCTGGCTCTGCTGTTGCTTCTTTTCCCCAAAGCCTTAGCTCTACTCAAAAATCCCAACTTCACACAGGTAGCAATCTACCACCTCACCATGCACACATTCATACTATAAACCAGGGGTGGCTGAACTAGCTCGTGAGCACTCTTTTACAGTTCAGATAAGGCTCTCAGAGCCACCTATGCTCCCCCTTCTCTGCCTACCAGATTGGGATGGGGAACTTGGAGCTTCTGCCTTGCAGCATTGGGGTGGGGCTAGAGGATTCTACCCAACATGAGGGGTGTCCTGGGGGAGTCAGTAAGTTTGATCACCCCGCTATAAACTCTATGCTCTGAAGTCTTCTGATGGGAAATGAGGAAGAGATAGTCTACTAGCATATGCCCTTAGCCTCTATGATCTCTCCCATTTCCTGTTAACTCTTTCAGTTCTCAGGAGATTCAAACACCCAGTAAAAACAGGAGACTTGGCAAGTCAGCCATTCCCCAGTTACTGCTAAGGATCCTGAGTTTAGAATGCCACCTGTAGTCCAGCATTCAAGCCAGTTTGTAAATAAGAACTCAAGTGGACTCAAGTCAGCAGCGATCTATCCCCTTTTCTGAAAGCTAGTACAGTGTCAAGTGTTTGAAACCCCTGTTTAAAAATTACTTTGAAGACCATCAAATTATACTGGGGATTCTGGAAGGAATCTTGAATTAATACTCATACTAATTCAAATATCCGGTCACCAGTCTGTTGTAAGGGGACCCGATGACATTTTAAGGTGCTGACCTCCTGTCTAGCACCCCTCTATATGCCAGCTGTTTTAGGCCCTGAAACCAGGGCTGAAGCCTTCCATGCATCCCCAGTCACTTATTGTATTATGCCAAATTCAAACCCGCTCCCCCCCATGGGTGCACTGGATTATAGTTTAACTCTTTGAGGACCATGGGTTGGATGAAGTAAGAAAGACAGATGTGCAAAGGGCTTTCTGAGACACAGGCCTGGTCTATACTACGGGGTTAAGAAGGCAGGAGATACGCATTCTGACTTAGTTACTCTTACTTACCGCGCTTTCTTCACTCAGCTGCGTCGACTTGAAGTGTTCTCCTGTTGACACAGCCTTATTCCACATGGAGGGGTAGAGTTACTGAGTTGACCAGAGAGCGCTTCCAGGATCAATTGAGCAGGTCTACACTGGCCGCTCAATCAATCCCTTGGAGCAACACAGTTTTTTCCATATAGACAAGGCACAATAAATTTTACTTTTAAAGCAGTGAAGAGTTACAAATCTTTAGGAAAAATGACAAAAGCCTATACAATTTCTCCATTCGTATCCTTTCTTGTGAGCCCTTTGGCCCACTCTATCTGTTCATCAAGTAGGCCACTCCTAGCCACTGCCTCCTGTGGTCCTTCTGTTGTTGGTCTGTGATTAGCTAGTGAGCGTGAGAGACAGAAAGATTGGACAGATCCTGCCCCTAAATAAGGCTTCCAGCTCTTTGTCACATAACTCCCTGATCAACTTCAGGTGGTTAAAGTCCTCCAGTCAGGTCATTAAAATTCCATTTTTTCCTGGAAATAAAGTGGGAAGATCAGAACTTTTAGCCAATCCATTGTTCTGACAATCACCATTGATAACATGTTACTTGCTTCAAGAAACTTCCAGGTATTCTATAAGTGGCCTTAGTCTGTCCTTGACCACTACAGCTACACATTCAAAGTTCAAGTTATATTCTTCAAAATAGTGATTACAACAGTAAGGGAAGGTCAGAGTTTCATAGTCTTGTTTTTGACTGAAGAAATGAACCCCCTTTTAAAAAAATAATGCTCTCTGAAAAAGATTAAATGGCATATGCAAAGATTTAGACCCTTTCAGGAATCAAGCCAGAAGCCTGCTACATTTAATAAAGACAATTCAGCAGCTACCTAGTACTCTCTCAATAATAAGTAATGCTCCAAAAAGTGTCAGGAGAAACCGAGAGACTAAGGGGTCCTTATGTTTTCCCTAATATGTCAGTTACTTTTCATCTCTGGAGATGACTATTACATTGTTACAATCTTACAGGAGTCCAGGAAATCATTTCTCAACATGAAATATTAGCTTTTCTGTGTAAGAAGGTGTGGTGTTCTATTGCTACAAGGAACTAGAGCAATAAGATTGAATCCTTGGATCATTAAAAATGTCTCATATATTAACCATAAACATTATTTAAATGTAATGGCTGATGATTAATGAGATTTTTGAAGTAGTCAGTTAAAATGGACTCACGTATTTGCACTGGTGCTTTTAAATAAAGCTAGGAAGTTTAAAATGATACAGAATTAGCATGTGAATTTGAATTAAAGGTGATAGGTTTGTCAGTGTACCTAAGTGTCACACAACATTGAATAACTATATTGCTAGAGTCAGGAGGAAATATTAGGCCAGTGGTTTTCAACTTTTTTTCTTGGGACCCAGTTGAAAAAAATACCGTATTTTTCGGACCATAAGACGCACTTTTTTTCCCCCAAAAGTGGGGGGAAAATGAGAATGCATCTTATAGTCCGAATGCTGTCCAGCAAGCAGTGTTCCCGCCAGGGGGCGTTGCTGGATAGCAAAAAGATCCAGGGCTATGGCCCTCCAGCCCACTCCCTGCTAGCCCCTACCCCCTGGCCAAGCCACTAGGCCACTCCCCCAGTTCACAACCCCACACACACTCAAACAAACCCACACCCCTGCCGGACGGGGCAGGCTCGGCTGGGGTTGGCCCCCCTGTGACGCTGTCAGGATTTAAGGAACTATTTATGATATTATTTTGTATTAATATGTGACGCTGTCAGGGTTTAAGGAACCATTTATATTATTTTGTATTAATATTTTATGATTGTTATAATCCATAGGAACTATGCCATGTTTGGTGTCAATAGAAAGGTAATAATTTGTGGGGAATGATTATATAGTTTATGTGTAGGATTTGTATTCATATTAGAAGTTAGGAATATGATTGTTATATTTTAACTTGTGTAAGGCTGGGAAAATTCCCCAGACTGAATGTCTACCTGGCCATTGTCTCCTTAATGGCCCATTAAGGAAGCTCCTCAGTATAATGGGCCGAAGAAGAAAACCTGTTGAGCCACTAGGACTTAAACATGTTTCTGGAACTATTCCTCTGAGACTGAACAAAGGATTGAGGCCCACCCTGGTGCTGGGTGTTTACCAGAGGAAGAAGCCTGCAAACTCCAGAGGAACAAACCTGCAAACTGCTTTTCATGAACTTTAAATCATTTGTATGTATGTGATTCGCTTTGACCCTTTAACATCTCTCATATTTGCTTCTTTCCTTCTCTCTTTCTTTTTCTCTTCGCCTTCCTTTCTCTTTCCTTCCTTTTCTCTTCTTTGCCTTCCTTTCTCTTCCCTTCCTTTTCTCTTCTATTTAGTTTACCGGTACTATTTGGTTCAGAATATTTTTTTCTTGTTTTCCTGCTCTAAAAACTGGGTGCGTCTTATGGTCAGGTGCGTCTTATGGTCCGAAAAATACGGTAATTTATGCCCACGACCCATTGCCTGACGGTCTGTGACCCAATACTGGGTCCCAACCCTAAGTTTGAAAACCACTGTGTTAGGCCTTATTTAGATACAGTATGTCAGCATATTTTCTGTTTAGAGTGATATAGCTAAAACTTTAAAGCCACGGGAGAAGATTACAACAGGAGGCTTTTGGTTTTGTGCTTGTCATTTACAGATAAGTACCAAACCAGCATGTTAATTAGGGTCATTAGTCATGAAATATGGTATGGATTTGAGTCCTCCAACAGCTATATTGTGGTGTTTTGCAGCAATGTGCAATTATTTACTTTGCAAAATAATGGTATGCTGTCAGGGATTTACTTTTGTCTTTATTAGCATGTAGTACTTTGGCACACATGAACTACTGTCATCCAATTCTGTAATTGGGATTGCAGAAGAAACTTTAATATTTCATTAAGACAAGTTTCTACACTCATGATTATAACTTTACTGAATAGTAGCATGGAAAATACATTCTCTGTTGGCAGTTGTATGAGTACAATTGCTTTTATTGGCAGCATACTCTGACCTGTAACACAGTATAATGATGGGTGACATTATATACAAGATATCATTGTGTGTATTTCAGTAAGAAAATTAACATCGGCAAGATGGAGATAGTGGGTTTCATTGTTATGCAGAGAGGTTAGTTTCAGAGCTGCTACTGATATTTTGGTAGCTTTTAGGGGCCAACTGCTGAGGCTTCTGCTTTGCTAATTTTCACTTTACTTTCATAACTGTTCAATTTCTAATTTGAACAGTTTGCTTTTCTTTGTTCTTGAAACTTTTATGGAGAACATCCAAGCTGCCGAATACAATTGTAAATGGATTATTTATCACAAGTCACATCTCCAAGGGCAACATACCTTATCCTTTGACATGATTTCTGCTACATATGATGGATTAGCAGATGTACATAAAAACAATTGGGGAAAAAAAACAACAGGCTTTTAGTGACTTTTTATTTTCAAATGAAAAAAAGAAAATACAGATGAATTCATTAATTTAAGATTTATCATTGATTAAGAGCAGAGGTTCACATTTTTTTCCTCAAAGTATGTAATAAGATTTACCAAACTTCCCTCCTCACATGCTCCCATCAGTCCAACATCAGTGCACTGAAAGTCATATTACAGTAATATGTCTGATTTGGAAGTAATTCCAGGGATGTCTTTTTTCCTTATAATCCAAAACTTGAGACTAGGCTATATAGAAATATGAAGGTCTTTGTTCTTTGGCTCTCTGGCTTTCCATCAACCATATTTTATAGTATTGTGAAGTAATATTTGGGAGACTTTGACTTTCAAATCTCAACCACAGTGTTTCTGGCTGACTCCAAAAGCGGGAGGTCAAAGTTGCATTTCATAAGGGATTAAGTATGAGGAAATATAAGGCTGTGGTGTCCCATGCCAGCAATAGTGGGGAGTACAGCAAAAAAGAGAAACAAAATAATATATTTCAAGCACGTGCTTTTCTCCAGGCAGCTTCTTTTCTGTCGTTTTACAGGGTGTTTTCTTCATTGCAGCATTAATTTGGGAGATCATTGCCTAGGCATGAGCCCCTTGGTTGGCTTTTTCCAAGTGTGAGCAGCTTGCAAAGCCATACTTGAGTGTTTCCATTCAGGTGCATCCACTTTGGTGCTGTGCTGACTTGTGTGTATCACTAGGACTTCTGAGGACAATATCCTATGGATCTTTATGCTACAGTCAGCTGAGATACTCTATGATTCTTTCCTGTGAATTGTAGGACAATTTCTCTATCATTCTGGGCATATAGAGGGAATTGTGAAAAGGCACTATATCAGCACTTGAGTGATTTAGCCTTTGTCCACATTTCAAAGTGCATGGTGTGATTTTCCTCAGCTTGGTCCAAAGGGGAGAGTCACTACCAAAAACTTGCTGGCTTAATTATTAATTTAGTATTAATTTAGTTTAGGAAGATCTGCAATCCTGTGATGTTGATAAAGCACTCAGCTACCCGGGTTTTTTCTGCCATGTGGTGGGCCTTTGGTCTGGTACTCACCTGCAAACTTGAACTCGGGAAGGGTGGAGTGGGAGGAGGAGGAGGAACACAGCTTCAAAGAGTCCCAAGCTATTTCCATTTCCTGTTAATTTATTTTCTGAAATTATCTGGGTGGAATGTTCCCTTTCCACCCTGAAGGCTAAGCAACTTTTCTATGGCAGGATAGGACCTTTACCTGATTTCCTATGGCTGTTTTGCGCTCTGTGCAAGCTATCAGACATATAGAACATTCTTCATCCAGAGTCCCAACTAAGGGAGCTATTAGCAAGTTAACTGCTTTCGTCTTGTATATTTTAACTGCTGTTTATCTCCAGAATAATTATGCCCTAGGGCAGAACAACCAGACATAAATGTATGTTTTAATAATTCCTTTGGGGGTTATAGTTACAATTAATATTAAACAGTCCTACACAATACATTTATTAACAGATATCTCTGAAGATGTATCAAATGCCATTCCCTTAAGAAGTATAAGAAAGAGGTACATAAGCCTTGCTCCTATGAAATACTGAATACTTTCCATTCCCACTGACAGCATTAGGAGCTGACATTGCTAAACACATCAGAAAATTAGGCCCTAACAAAGAAGAGCATGAACAACATGGTGCTGTGAACAGCAGTGGAATGAGAAGGACAGCAAAGCTGCTTCAATTTTCACAAATAT
The DNA here is from genome assembly GCA_007922175.1 of Pelusios castaneus. Lineage (NCBI taxonomy): Eukaryota > Metazoa > Chordata > Testudines > Pelomedusidae > Pelusios > Pelusios castaneus. The sequence continues at coordinate 5,669,656 of ML685769.1, read as the reverse complement.
TAGTGGAGATGTTTGTAAAAAACATATTTGCAGTTGCAAACCTAATAAAATACATATAGTTACAAAAATATTTCTTTTAAGATTGACAAATGTCCAATTTATAACTCACCTACAGTCAAAATCAAAGGCTACCAACTTCAGTGGGTAGTGGCTGCTACGACCTGTAAAGGCTATCTGTTTATTTCTAACATTTCAGCGAATCCTTCTCAATGCTTAGTATCTTCCATATTGGTCATGGAAATCAGTTTGCTACACTGTTGTCTGCTGTTAGGTTTTGACCTATTGGGAGTCTGGTTATTGTTCATTGTCTTTATAACACACTGATTTAGTAGATTTGTTAGTTTCCACACATTCATTTAAAGTAGAAATAAGATCAAACAAACCCTTGGATCAGAACTTAGAGGTTAAAAACCAAATCCAGACATTCTAAATTTGGGAGTATTTAGGTTTAATGTTTATAATCAGCTCATTATTACGAGTTAGTTAGCTATAAACTCTCATCTAAACCTTATTTTAGATCATTTTTAATCTTAAGTACATCTGCAATATGCAGTAGATTCAATTATCGTCCTTTCCTTGAATCTCGTGGCAAAACTCATCTGCAGACTTATTGTGTATTTTGATTAAAGTCAATAATATGCCAGTATTTCCTACTGATTTAAATTTTTCCTTCAGTTAGAGAAATGAGAAATACAAGGATGCATACTACAGTTTTTGTTATGTCTAACCTTGCTGTAGTGACTGTTGCCTTTCATTTGGGATGAATGTAAAGATGACAGACAGAGACAGAGCTTAGACAAGTATGGTGTGTGGTCCTGAGAGAAGACTAGAGCTGTTGGGTCTGGTGTTGACTAAAAAGGTTTGGGCAATAAGCAAAGAAAATTCTCTTGTTTGGTTCCTACTGTGTTCAGGGAAAACAGAGTTGGTACATTTTTTGTAAATAAACCAGATTGCGTCGAAGAAAACACCTCACTATCAGACTCCTATCCTGTTGAACAAAAATGAAAAAATTGTGTGTGTTGTTTTTTTTAAAGCAAACTTTCTCACAGTTGTCCATTGTTTATACTTACCAGTAATACAATCCCTGGAATTTCTTCTTACAAATGGGAAAACTTAAACAAATTAATTTATACTCGAGTGCCTCACATGCTCTTGAGTACCAGAAAAATATTAATAATAGAAAACAAGACTGGTCATGCAGCCTTCTCACATGGCAAAACTCTTATTAAAGCAAATCGGAGCTTTTCCTGAACAAGTACAGTAGGATCTGGATTATGATTTGTACATGAAGTGTTATAATGTGTATCTAAATATTCTACCTTATTTACTATTAAGATAGTTTGTAGCTGCTGAATAAAACATAAAAAGAGCTTACCTTTAAAATCATTCCAACTTGATATCTGCAATTAAAATAATATTACTAAAGTAGGGAAAAAGTACATAATGTTCTCATATTTTAAGAAGGTTGGGGGGGTTGTTTTAGTTTAACTTAGCGACTCCTTACAACATGGTTTTAGTCATAGGCCAACTGTTTTTGACCTTACATTTTTATTATTTTGGGAACTTTCCATCCTCCCTGTACAGCTGATCGTTCAAGCTTTCCCTGCTCAGGACTGGCCACTTAGTCATTTGAACTTCTTAATTTAAAGTGGAATCCTGACAAGAGTGTTAGACCTGAATACTATTTATAAAACTTCTCATTTAAAAAGTGAAAGAATCTTCCTGGCCAGAAGACAACCCTTTTGTGTTTGACTGACTAAATGAAATTGGGAGTATGAAAAATCCCACTGAAATATGAAAATATGATTTAGGGTTTGATTTTGCGAAAAACTGAAGGCCAGAGATGGAATAGCTACAGGGAGAGCTAGGCAAACGTCAGCATTTTTATTATGTTTAATTCAGGGCTCGTTAAAATTGGCTCCCAGCTCATCACCAACAGTTTTATTTTTGGTCACCAGACGATGCTCCTCCCTTGCATTTCCACAGTGGAGCTAGAAACCAGGCTACAAACCCTGGTTGCCATGGCAACCTGGCTCCCGGGTTTTGTCGAGCCCTGATTTAATTAAAAGGAAATAGTTTTAAAATTTATCAGTAAAGCAATAATAGTAATGTTGTGCACTGTCATGAACAGTTCTTCAACCAGGTCCTTATCCTGGAGCCCTGCTATGAGACTGAGTTGTGACTGGAAGAGGAGTGCAGTAATGGATCTTAGTGACACAAAATCAGGCAAGCCCTGAGTATCAATTTTCCTTCCCTCAAATCCTTCTGGAAAAAACCACTTCCCCATGTAACCTTAACTAGCCCATATAAAACATTAACTATTACCATACATCGGTTTATGGATTTTTAATGTTTTACCTTATAGCACTTCTTTGGGTCTTTGATTATGCATTTTGTTTGATCCTTGTATAATCTGTTGGAACTGGTCTTGCTCCTGTTGAAGCCAATGGTAAATCTTCAATTGACTTGAATGGAAAGAATGAGGACTTCAGATTCTAAACTCTTTGGAACAGGTACCATGTCACTTAGCCAAATCCAGGGACATAATAAACATATGAAACATCCATTGGAATCATGGGAATTACAGGGCTCAGGACTTCTCGAGGATTCAGTCAGTTATTTGTGTATTCTTCAATGCAAACCATACCATCTGTGCTTTAAAAATAAGAAAAATGAGTTCCAAGTCCAAAGAAAAGTTTAATTTATTGATATCAATAATTATGTACTTATTTATCTATTTTGTGTTTCATATAGTATTCATTAGTGTTGTTTTTTAGTTTGACTATTTACTCATGATGAAGAAAATAACTCAGTTGCTATAGTTTATTTATGTCAACAGCAATAATGCCTTAATGCTATCTGCTGTGGCTTATTTATTTATATCAAAATTATAAATGAAAACTTCACGGCTCAAGATATGTGAAGAAAAAAGGACATGTTTAGAATTAATTTCCTCTTTATATTTCATATATCAGACTTCCGTGATTAGAGGAACATATATTGGCCTAGAATACATGAGAAAAGGTGATGGAGGGGTAATTATTAATATTTCATCTCTGGCAGGTAAGAAGATCTTGTTTCTAAATACTTGCTCCTTGCTGGCATTTTTTAAAACAAATGAATCCATATTTATTCCTTAATCTTTCCTTTCTGTTTCATGGCCTTTTTGTTGTTTTTTTCATACCTGTACAACATTTGTCTACCAGTGACATCCAAAATGAATAGAAAAGGACAACTATTTTTCCCAGTTCAATCAGTTTATGAATTTATACACCCAGTAATTTCCTACACTATTAGTCTCATATACCACAATGATGAGCGTGGTATAAATATCTAATCTGATAATTTTCCCTTCAAGGTTATCAAATGATCGCAGATTAAGGGAACATCAGCTAAACTTAATTCATTATACTTCACTAATATTTTAGCTTGCAAGTCCAAGTGCAGTGTTTGAAGCATGCTGTGAGTATGAAAGAATAGTCCTCAACATGTATATGCCCAAAAAGGAAACATTTTCATTCTGAGTTTATTTTTCAAAATGTTTAATTTTTATAGTATAAATAAATCAAGAAGAATTAATATAGAAGACAGAAAAGTACCAGAAAATCTTCTATAATGAGCCAAAAATTAATCAGAGGGAAGGAATCTGAGAAAAAGCAGTGCCCTCCCTCTAACCCAGGGGTCAGCAACTGCTGATACACATGCCAAAGCAGATGCATGCACCTATTTACAGCAGCATGCAGGGCTCCCAGCCATGCAGTGCTGTGGCTCCTCCCCCCTGCTGAGGCTTGGGGCCGCAAGAGCTGTGTGCACATCCCCGTCCCCCTTTTCCCTGCTGGCCCTGCCCCGGCACCTGCTGAGGTTTGGGGGTGTGGAGCTGGCATGGGGCCTGGCAAAGGTTGCCAACCCCTGCTCTAACCTTTTGTAAGCCCCATTGTGTTGTACTGGCTCTGTTGATAATCAAGGGTGTGTTTGGATGCGAAATGGTCCCCTTGGCATCATCCCTCAGCAAGGACCTGGGGAACACTTTCAGGAATTAGTGCTGACCCTTTCAGCATTGATTACAGCTCAGTCCCACTCCCTCAGTTTCAAACCACGTGGGGACACTTCAGGGTAAGAAGATAATCTTATATAGAGACTGTAAACTCTTTTGGACAGAGACTGTCTTTTTGTTGCACTTTTACATCATCTACTATAATGGGGTCCTGCTCTATAACTAGGGCTTCTAGGAACTACTGCAATACAGATAATAAAACAAGGATGCACTGTGTTGAGTGGTGGAGGGCAAGGCACTGAGGAGACTGAGCCCTGGTCTACACTGCAGGTGATTTTCGGTAGCAGTCGAACAGAGATACACAAGTTACATAAATAACTTGCATATCTCCCTTTGACTACCTAACACCTACTCACCACGGTGTCTTCAGTGCGCTGAATCAACAGGAAATGCCTTCCCATTGACTCAGCGCTACGTTACTTGCGGGGAGAGGGGTTTTCAGGGATCAATCTTCCCAATCGATTGAGCGGGTCTTCACAGACCCGCTCAATCGATTGGGAAGATTGATCTGATGGTGTCGAATTTGCCACCATCAGTGAAGACCTGCCTTCAGTGAGTGTAGAGAGCAGCATGGATTGGGTGTTGCCCTGTGGATGCCCAGAGTTCCAAGATCAGAATATCTGCAATCTTAGGAAACCAAATCACCCCTGTGACATCATATAGCAGAACTGTGAGAGTTTAAATTCATGATTTTACACATACACACACACCATCCTGATCCAAATGCCTGTTAAAGTAAACGAGATTTTTTCCATCAACTCCAACAAGCATTGGATCAGGCCCAAAATATCAACAGGAAGGAGACAGATTTTTATAACACAAGGGACCATCAACCCTAGAGAAAGATTAAACAGTTTCGCACATCATATAAACATTTAAAAGAAGGGCAAAGGTAGAGTACTGTATTGTTGCAGTGTGGGGCCTGAGTCACCAGTGAACGAGTCTTGCCTCCACCAGGCTTGCAGGATGTGAACTTTTCCCAGTGCTTTACAAAATGATTTGACTTTTAAGACCTAGGATCCCAACCTTCTTGGGTATCGATAAGCTTTTACAAATGTCTTTTTAATTAATCAATTAAAGTTTTACTTATTTACTTTTACATTTTTTAAAATGTGATCTTGGTGCTCTAATGGTTATGACTATTTCCACTTTCAGTAACAAAGTGTACTATGTTCTGTTTACTTTGACATAGCAGGAGTTTAGCAGTTGTTTCCAAGGTCATCAGAATAAGCAGATTATAGAAGTCGACAAGGGGGTTTTTTCCCTCCTATTTGTATGCTGTTATTATATTTTCCTTTGCTATCTAAGAGTCACTGCACACATGGCACTCCCCCACTGAGCTGTCGTTTAACACTCACTAGAGTGAATTTTCTTTTTTCAGCAGAGTTAACTTTTGTTGACCAGGAACAAACTCTTTCTCTATCAATTTTGTTTTTCTTTTCAATTCTCTTTAAGTTTTCGTCAGAGAGGCTCTGCACATAGCAAGTATCTTTGTCTTGCATTGTGTGAAATAAGAATAGTCATGTTTAATGCTTATATAACACTCTGCATTTGAAGTCCTGTATAGATATTATCTAATTAGGCTTCGGTTCTGTTGGAATTTTGCCACTGTTTTTAATTAGAGAAGGTGCAAACCCTAGAGCTCAGTCTTGCAAGGTGAAGTCAATGGTACTTCTCACATTCCCTACATTAAATGCTTTGCTGGATTGGGGCCAGAGTGCACAAATCCTTAACGGATCAAGGCCTTGTTCATTACAACTGTTCTGTGAGGTAGGTATGAGTTAGGAAACAGAGGCAGGCAGCAGAAAATTGATTTGCCTGAGGCCACACAGGAAGTCTTTGCCACAAGACGGATTAGAACTGAAAAGCACCTTACTCCTAACCATTCACTTATCCCTGTTAAATATGGGGAATCTCAAGGCTATAAAACTTCTGATAACTTTCAAAAGAGTTATACATTCATATCAAGAGGAAATTGCACCATTAAATCTCTCAGACAATGAGAGTTTTGTGTGTGTGGTTGCAGAACTGGCCTCCACTTGACATTTAAAGAGAGTAAGACATTTTAAGGCCTCTTGTATGAAACTGTTGTAGTATAGTTTTGATGTTTTTGATTTCTGTATAAATGGGTTTTATACTAACCCAGAGAGAATGAACACAATTTTAAGTTTATCTGCTAAGGCTGAAAACAAAAACCAAAGAGAATGGCTTGGTTGGCTGGGTTTTTGTTGTTTGGTTTTTTGTTTTTAATTTTGTGATTTTGGCAGATTTTATGCTTTCATGAAGTTTGTGGTATAAATTAGACCCTTTGAGTCATCTGGGTTCTGAAAAGATAAATCAAAATATATTTATAGATGACTTAAAAGGAGGTACAATTGTTAGTGTAAGAACATACTGACTTGTTAAGCTCTATGACGTTAAGGCCAGAAGAGACCACCACCACCAAATCATCCAGTCTGACTTCAGTATATCACAAACCATCAACAACATCCAGCACCCACATGCTAAACCCAACAACCAAAATTAAACCAGCCTACAGCAGACTAAGCTATTGTGTGCCACAGGCAGTTAAAAGGAAAGATTGATATTCCCCAGTGCTTGAGGCTCCTGCAATAGCAGGGAAATGAAGTGAGGTGTATGCAGATGATCCCTGCAAGTAACCCACACTCCAAAATGGTATTTTTCCACAGGATGCTTCTCCTGAAGACAATGCATTATTTCAGAATGCACACCTATTTAGGCCCTGATCTGGCAAACACACATGCTGAAGTTTGCTACCATAAATTGATTTCAGTGGAAGACTTATGGAAGTAAAGTTAAACAGGCATACATGTGATGGTAGGATTGGATTTTAGGGTCAATACTTTAAAAATGAATGTTTGCTCTCAGACAAGAAAGGGAAAAAAGGGTTGTTATGACCAGAAGTCAGGGTAAAAGCTCTGGGAAACATAAGCTAACATGAATGGATTAGGACTTTAATTTTACTGCTTGTAAGTATCCTGGAAGGAATGTACCTAGGGACTACTGCCAAGCTGGTACCTATCTGGGGTAAACAGGAACTCCTATAGTAAAACAAACAAGGAGTCCTGTAGCACTTTTAAAGACTAACACATTTATTTATCCTAAGTCTACACAAGGAGAGTGAATTGTGTTCAAACCTTTGCCTCTGGTGAATCCTCTCTTTCATCATTAGCCCATAATACAGGTAGAGGGCCATCAACTCAATTTGTTTTCTTTGTTAGACCTCTGTTGATTCAAAAGAGCCTTTGAGCTTCAAACCATATTCCATATTGCAAGGCAATTGTGTTTATCCAGCTTTTGTCTGGAGAGAAAAAGGAGCATTTAGTTTTGTTCTGCAGCTTGGAACATTCTACTTTTTTAGATGGCATTATAACAATTATTCACTTTTAAAAAAATAATTATATATATGTTTGTTAGGTTTTTTTTAATAAAACACAGAAACAAGCATGGCAAAAAGTCTGGGGCACTGGAGAAAATTGTCAACATGTTAAAACAATAGTTGATAGTTTTCTTCTAAATAAATTATATGTTTTCCCCAAAACTTGTCCTTGATCATTTTCACAAAAGCTATTTTATAATCAGTGTAAATTTAGCAAGGCAAAAGTGAGTTTGTGACATACAAGGATCCATACAATCTACACAAATTAAGTGTGTCTGTGTGTGAGAGAGAGAGAAAGAGATAGAGACAGCAGAATTTGGCCCTTAACCTTTGCAATCTATTAAGCCATGCTCACCCAGATATGAAGTTTAATTGTTAAGTTGACTTAAGTTAACTTAATTTACCCTGCGTCTACACTACAGTTTTCTTAAGTCGACTTAAGCAGCTTGCTTAAGTCGACTTAAGGAAAATAAAGTCGACTTGATGGAAATGAAGTCGACTTTATAAAACCTCCTTTCCACTAGATCTAAGGCTTAAGTCAACTCCCTAGAGTCGACTTAAGCCAGTGTAGCTGTGGGGTAGCCCTAAGTCGACTTAGGGCTATCCCAAGGCTACACCAATGCCCTCCCTGCTGGGGAGGGGCACAGGGGGAGCCTGGCATGTCCCCCCACAGGGCAGGGCAGAGCCCTGCCCCTATGCCTGCCAGGGTCCCTGACCCCCTTTGCCCTATTGTACCTAGGTACAATGGGGCAAAGGCTGAGCCCCCTGGCATTGGGCAAGGGGTGCCCTCCTGCCCCCGTGGACCTGCCCTAGGTCTCCCTAACCCCACAAAGTCGACCTAGAGCGTCCGGTGTGGATGCTCTAGGTCGACTTTGTAAGTTCCCCTTTAAGTCGGCTTTAATTTTCAGTGTGGACACACTAAGTCGACTTAAATACACAAGTGTAGACATAGCCATAGTGCCTGTCCTTTGGGAAATATACCTAGGACAGAATGCTTAATTGTGTATTCACCAAATCTGTTCAATAAACTGAAAGAAAATGGCACTATCAACCAATATATCTCTGAGATATGGCCTTTACCTCTAATGCTAATTTCCCAATTTGTTGACCATGAAATTTAAAGTATTGACCATGACAAATAAACAAACACATTTAGTTAGAAGTCTGACTTCATGTCTAAAATGGTAATGAGTGATCTGGACACTTTAACAACAAAGTGACTGGAGTATAAACCAAGAGGAGCAGCTCTCTCAGTCAGCTTGCAAAGAAATCAAGACAAGAGAAAATGAAAGGAAAATTTGTTCTGACTTATATGCTTAGCGCAACTATCTTTTGACATCTAAGTGAGGCTTTCTGCTACCTTCCACTTAATTCTCAGCTAGGTATTTTTAAAATGTATTTTCTGATTTTATCTATTCTTTCTTTCTCTCTCTGTGTGTCTCTAATAAACAGTAGCTTACTTAAATGCAAAGAATCCAAAAACTTCTTAAGTCCTTCCTTTGGATTCCTAATGCATCCTGTCTTGTCCCTACCTTTTCTATTGTAAATTCATAATGATTGGCTTTATCTTTATTCTGTGTACAGCACATTGTGGTACTAAACAAATCACCACCACTGCTACTGGGTTATGATTGATAACATTGATGATAACTAGTGCTGACTTTTTATTGCAAGAAATGCTGTATTCTTGGAGAACAAACCCAAGCAGGAATAAACTCATTGACAGCTCTCCAGAGTCATAAAACAGCAGAGTTTAGAAAGGTCTGTGGTTCCTGCTTATAGAGATGTCATAGATGGAGGTCCAGAAGTAGAGGAACCTTCTTACTTTATAGGTGCCAGCGTACAATGATCTATTGTAACAACTTCCAAAAGCATCCAAATGCTGGGTCTTTCAATCTGAGATGAGGAATTGCATACATTTAAAAGAGCACCACCATTCGTTATAATACACCATTCATCCTCCCTCACCCACCCCCGCCAAGGTAAATAGTGCTAATAAAAGTGCTATTTTCATTGGATCAATGTTGCATAGAAAGAAAGAAAGAAAGAAAGAAAGAAAGAAAGAAAGAAAGAAAGAAAGAAAGAAAGAAAGAAAGAAAGGTCTTAAACACTGAAATATTGTTTTTCATATCAGTGTTGTAATTATGATGCTGTGCCTTATCAGAAAATTATTTCCTTTGGATGAAATTGACTCCAAAGCAGAGAGCACACACAAGGCCCTATGTACCAGTTAATCTCTACAGCAATCCCACTTTAAGGACTTGACTGGTGCATAGATCCTTGCATGTGTCCTCTACACGGTGATGAACCCTGTGTAAATGATATTATTTACAAAAAAACAAAAGGGAAAAACAAATAATTGTTTGTTTGTTTGTTTTTTAATTGGGGTGATTTTCATTAGTCAGAGCTAACAATGAGCATTAGTGCAGTAACTTCAGCATCCAAGTTTTATGACATCTTTCAGGAATGCATTCGAGTTTTATCTCTCAAATTTAGGACAGGCTGTGCTTTGCTGCTTATTGTTATATAATTTGCAGCTGGAGTTTACGGTCCCTTTGCATTATGATTTGATCATTCTGCCTGCTAGCATGCTTGTGACTGAAATGCCTGTAGTGTTGTGGAAGTTGCTAGCATAAGTACATAGATTTATTATCTGTCTGTCATCTCTTGATTATCCCACTGCCAATCCATACTCAATTTGTCAAAAATTGAATTCCTAATCTTTCCTCCCAAGCCCTTTCCCACTTCCTTCCTCTATTGGAGCTGATAATACTGCCCCCACCCCACTCCCACTGTCATCACACAGAGACACAACCTATGCATCATTTTCATTTTGCTTCTCTTCTTTTTCAAGCATAGCCAAATCAGGTTGGTTCTTTCCTCCTCACAATGATCCCCACAAAAATCCAATCCTTGCTCTCCATACAACTAAAACATATGTCCATACCTTGAGTATTAGCACCCATCTCTCTTTGACTTCCCCAAAACACTTCTTGCTACATTCCCAAGTGTACAAAATGTCATGACAAAAATCAGCTATCTAGCCAGCTGCCCCGAAAGTCTTTCCCTTTCTGAGTCTGTCCACTTTCTTCCTATTTTACAATAGTGCCCAGAAGCTAACTGAGAATGGGGCGTATTTGTGGTTAACATAATAGAAACAGATACCTGTGTTTTCCAGTGCAACTGCCATCATTGGTGTGTAAAATGACTTCCCTGTCTCATTCAAAACACTCCTTAAAGTTTGCTCATTCTATCATTAACAGAAGATCATCATTAAATAAAATAAATTCTTAAACTGCTCTCGCATGGTACCTCAAGTCTGAATTGTTTTGTCTATGTAGATTGGAAGCTATTTGGAACACATCATTCTCTGTGCTTTGTACATCACTAACCACGCTGCCAAGCACTTTATAAATAATAGTAATGGTTAACAGAAAGAGCTGCATATTGACTGTGCTCTGTGCTGCTCTGTTGGCCACTGATCTTCATCTCTCTCTTTTTTCCTTGGAGAAAAAGCTTCATATCTCAGTTGGGACTCTGTCATAACTCCACAGAGTTAAGATGTGCATTTCTTTCCTCAGTGGTGTATTACAGAGATAATGTTAGGTTCAGATTCAATTACAATAGATGAAAGAAACTCTGTTATTCTTTCTCAGAGTCATTATAAATGTTCTTTTCCAGAAGACCAATTTATACTTAACACCTGTTGTATAAGTATCAGTAATGGACATTTATATAGCATGCTACAAGTACATGGAGACTAATAGAACAAGAAACTGCAGAGCCCCTGCTCTGAAATCTTCTTCTTTATTATTTTCTCCGAGTCCCTTTTCTCTCTCTCTCACTCCAAGTCACACCTTATTTCAGAGAATTGTAGAAAGGTAGGACTGGAAGGGACCTCAGTATGTCAGATAGTGCAGCCCTTCTTCACTGAGGCAGGACTAAGTTTTATCATTGCTGACAGGTGTTTGCCTAAATTGTTTTTAAAAAACTTCTATCAATGGAAATTCCACAGTCTCCCTAGGTAATTTGTTTCAGAGCTTAACTACTCTTGCAGTTAGGATGTGTTTCCTAATTCCTAACCTAAATCTCCCTTGCTACAATTTAAGCCTTTTCTTATTGTCCAGTCCACAGTGGACAAGGAGGACAATTTATCACACTCCTCTTTATAGCAACCTTTTACATACTTGAAGACTTATGTCCCCCTCAGTCCTCCTTCTCCAGACTAAGCACACCCATTTTTTTTCAATTGTTCTTCGTAGGTCATGTTTTCTAGACATTCAGTCATTTTTGCTGCTCTTTGTTGCTCTTTTCTGGCTCTTTCTCTAGTTTTTCTAGATTGTTCCTGAAGTTTGGTGCCTAGAAAAAGACACAGTACTCCAACTGAGGCTTTATCAGTGCTGAATAAAGAGTAAGAATGATTTTTCATGTCTTGTTTGCAACACCGCTGTGAATACATCCCAGAATGTTTTTTTTTTTTTGTTTTTTTTTGCAACAGCATTACACTGTTGACTCATATTTAATTTGTGATCCACTATAACCCCCTCATCCTTTTCTGCAGTAGTCCTTCCTATGTAGTCACTTACCATTTTATATTAGTACAGTCGATCATTTCTGTAAGTTTAGTACTTGGCATTTGTCCATTGTATTTCAGACCATGTTTTTTTTAGTTTGTCAAGATCATTTTAAATTCTAATCCTATCCTCCAAAGCATTTGCAACCCCTCCAGCTTGGTATCATCCACAAATGTTGTAAGTGCACTCGCTATACTATTATGCAAATAATTTATGGAAAGAGGGAATTGAACCAGACCCAGGACAGATCCCTGCAGTACTCCACTCAACATGCCCTTCCAGCTAGACTGTGAACCATACTCTTTTCCGATTCTTCTCTTCCCTGCTTGTTCTTTTCTGGGGATTTTTTTGGCTGGTCTTTTACTCTCTTTTTTCCCAATTTGCCCTCAAAATTACAGCTAGAATTAAGGAATTTTAACTATTAGTGACTGCTAAATTTGATTATGCATTTGTTATAAACTCAGCAGGTGTTGATCATTAATGTGAACATTCAACCGTCTTTTCATTTTTAAAGGACTCATGCCTGCTGCACACCAACCAGTATACTCTGCTACTAAGCATGGCATAATTGGATTCACACGGTCTATGGCGGTGAGTATATGTAGCCAAAACATTAGCAGCAGTTCCTTGAGAACATGCTTACTTGTTATGTTCCTCTCTGTAGTCATGAAGGTTAAGCCTAAAGAAGTGTTGGGTGGGTATTTGTTTGTTTTGTTCTAACAAAAGCTTTTAAGGTGATAGCTGGAGACTCCTTCCTTTCACAGGGGGAATCCAAGAAGATGACAATCGGTAAGTAGATTTGGGGTTTGTAATCGTTACACGGTTACGGCAAAGAGGGTGGTGTAGCAAAAGGATGAGGACAATCAAATGGACAACCTTGAAAAAACCATTTAGTTTTGTAGTTTGTCCATCTGTAAATTAGAAATGATCATATTTACATAATAAGTGGGTGCTGCAATACAAATTGGTAACGGTGTGGAAAGTTACTTGAATATGAAAAGCTCTCCCCATTATTTAGGTTAACTCAGATATTCTTATTGCTTAGCATTTGTGAGTTAATAAAAAGGAAAGCCTCCATTTCAGGATGGGGCCCTATTTTGCTGGGTGTCATATATAGGAATAAGCAACTCCTGCCACAAGAAACTTCTAGTCTAATTTATGACAAGATACCCAGTGGAGGGAAAGAGTCTGAGAAAGTATGAGAGTAACAATAATAAAATTATGTATTTACCATGTACTTATTATGTATAGACCAGTTATGTGCACAGCTTGAGGATAACTTCCTACAAGATTTCTAGTCATATTTCTAGTCCAAAGTAGTTGATATATATCTCCAAACTTTGAAAGTGTTTCCCCAAATCTCTAAACCTTCTAAGGTTAATTATTCCAGATCATTTTGGGAATAGGAGTCATACACCACACACTGACCTTAGTCTGCACATGACACAGTCTATAATTTAATTTTTATTATGTATTTTAAAAATACATAATTATACCATTTGAACAACAAAGAAACAGTGATAAAATGAGAGCATGTGCCATCTCCTAAAGAGTAAAAGAAAATAAAACACAGGAAAAACAAAATAGGATCTAAAAATATTTACCAGGTAACTGAGAAGGTGCAGCCTGACACAGGTGGATACAAATTAGAATTTTTAGGACTCTAGTGGATTGCCTATCGCAGAGTTAGAGGACAAGTTCCTAAAAAAAATTCTCGATAACTCTAATAAAAAGGCAAACAGCAGATTAGACAATATAGTGGTGAACAGGCAGACAAAATATTTTTATAAGAGAAAAATCAAAATTTGCTGGGGGTATTTTTTAAGAGGTCAGTTGCTTCTTGTGTATAAGATTGTGTCGTTATACTGCCATAATGCAGATAGTTGTAGCTACTGGTGCTGATGAGAAAAACTTAAACAAAACAAAACAAAAATCCCTGTTTTAAAGAAAGGATATGTTCAGATTTCTGTCATAATAATCCTCAGTAAAATATATGATATATACAACGTCTTGCCTTGCTAAAGAGTATATTGCTCAATCTTTTCCTGAAACATATAAATACCAATACGACCACCATTTTCTTAACTGGTAATGATGCCAAGTCTACCAAAATCTTGGGGTACATGCTAATTTTTTGCTAGTGACTTGAAGTAGTCTTGTTCAGGAGCTACTAGCATAATTGTTCACCTTACTTTTGCATTGAGGGGAGTGAAACTCCTTTTTAATGGTCTTCATTCCCTTCACATCAACCTCTCTCAACCATATACATTAATTTCTGCTCTGAGTACCAATTTTGTGTAAAACAGAAATATATCTCACACACAGACACACACACAAGGGTATAAGTAGATCAGGATCCCCCGTCGTGGGGCCCCCCCCCCCCCCGCGCAGCCTTTTTACGCTATGCTAATTGCAAAATCAACCATTGATAAATAAGGAGTTAATATGATACTATTAGTTTCGCCGAGTGTGTCAAACAACAGGTTTACTAGTCTTTTTAAAGGCTCACAAAATTCTGAAAATGAACACTTAATATGTCTCATGCTTTTGTAGATGGCGCCTCAAATGCGAAATTATGGTGTGCGACTAAATACAATTTGTCCAGGTTTTGTTAACACACCAATTCTTCAGTCAATTGATAACGAAGAGAATATGGGACAATATTATGAATACAAGGATGAGATCAAAGATATGATGAAGTTCTATGGTGTGATGGAGTAAGTAAAGCTACACTTAATATTGTTTTGTCTTCTATAGTTGAAGGGAAAGTAAATAGTAATACCACAACAAGCAGCATAACCACTGTCTGTACTGTATTTCTGCACAAACCCCAAGGGAGACAAAAAGAACACAACTGAAGGAAAGGGACTCAAAATGGTTTTGTCCATGCTGTTGTTGTTGTTGTCCCTTTCAACCTAAGCAACTAGTCAAGTGTCAGGGCCTTCGTGATGTTCCACTTGGAAGTAGAACTTGACTGAGTCTGGTATTATCTTTGATGCTATCTTGTTTATTTACTAAGAATGTACAAAATCCTGTATCTATGAACACAAAAGGAATCAGGTAACAGGAAACAACTGTTTTTCTTCACAACAGGAAGAACACTCTTCTCAGCCTGCACCTCTAACACAAAAATCTCTCCCAAAGTCTCTTCCAGGGTCAGACACCATGCTCTCAGCTGCTCCTTTAGGCTGTCTGTGTCATTGTGAGACTCCCACCTTCCTGTCTTCTCAGTTGCTATGTGTTCTCCTTCTCACTTGCACACACAGCAAAACCTCTACAGTGACTCAGTCCAAACATCTGGAAGGGTTCACGATCCCCTTTTGCCTTAGGTGTGCGGTTGTGGTTAACTTGTACTGACAATTTGTTAACTGAATGATGTGTTCACATCCAGTCTCAAAGACAGATAGCACTATGTTGGTTTGCCCAGTCTTTTTCAAATGTCACTTACTTTCACCGAGTAGTACTGAAGCTTTACATTCAGTAGTGCAAATTAAATAGGGCAAAATTCTCCTCTACAGTTTGCACTGTAGTCTGGTTAATAGTGTCAGTGGAAGCATGCCTAGAAAACAAGAGCAGAATACACAACAGAGGAGATTTGAAGAGGGTAGTACTGAGTGAAGAATTTTTCCGTAGTATTTTTCACGGGGAACTTTAATAGGAAGCCAAGGGGCAGCAAAATGTCTGAAGTATTTACCAATAACTAGACCTATAAGAGATAATTTGCAAAAGTTGCAGGTATATATTTTTGCATGTCCAAATTATGACAACCCCATATCCTTTCTGAAATGTTCTTGCTACTTCTGTTATAGTTCCAGAAGTCTTGAAAGTAGAGCTGTGCAAATAATGGATGGTTCAGTTTGCAAGATTTTATTCATACCTGTACTTATCCTTGCTTTAGCACCTATTTTTTCTACAATATTCAAGGCACTCTGCTATCAGACTAAGATGACCAAGAAGGTATTATGTGCCATGTTTTATTTTCAAAATTGAAAATCATTTATTTTTCTGTAGCCCATCGCTAATTGCCAAAGGACTGATAAAGATCATTGAAGATGATGCTCTAAATGGTGAGGTTATGAAGATTACAGCATCCAAGGGGATTCATTTCGAAGAATACAGTACACTTGCTTTTCAATCAGAAAGGATATAAATCTTATTGTTATTTTGACTTAAATTAGTGTAAAAATGTGTTTTAAGCAACATTTTTTTGAAAAAAGAATGTAATTTGTATTCAAAGAGTGGCATGATTTGAACTCTTAAATGCAATAATGTACAGTTGAGAGAAACTTGTATAGTAATATGATTTCTTACATTGATTTTAAAAGCTGCTGTTAATATTCTTTATTTGGTAGAAATAGCATATTGCTCAGCAGCTACTCAATGGTAATAGGGATCAGCTTCTGACCATTGGTAATTACGTGTACATCCCGAGCTGTTCTCCTCCTGACTTCGTGTGGCACTACAGGCATTCCTTGCTTCAGTTGCCCTTCAGTCAATGCCCTTAGGAACTTCACACCAATCAAAAGGGGTAGAAGATGAAATTCCCTTAATGGGGTTCTCGTTTATTAAATACAAAGAAACTTGAACTAGAATCTCTCCCCTTGGCCTCACAAATCACAGCCCTTCTCCTTGGCTATGTCTACACTTACTAAAATTAGTTCGAATTAGTTAGTTCGAACTAACTAATTTGAACTAATTTTAGTAAGTTCCAAGTAGCTTAATTCGAACTAGAAAAAATTAGTTCGAACTAAGCAAATGCCATTCATGGGACTTGCTTAGTTCGAATTAGCGATCCCCATTCATTTAAATGGGCCGGTTAGTTCGAACTAAGAAATTAGTTCGAATTAACATGGCCACATTGGTTAATTCGAACTAGTTAGTTCGAATTAACCCTTACTTCTAATGCCCTATTCAAAGTTATTAGTTTGAATTAAGGAAGCCCTTAATTCAAACTAATTAAAGTTAGTTTGAATTAAGCCTCCTTAATTCGAACTAACTTGCCAGTGTGGACATAGCCCTTGGGACTTGTTTCCTTTCAGTCCTGGTTTCTCTGGCCTGTAGTCTCTCCTCCTTGGGGCCTGTTTCTCTCTCGGAGCTTCTCCCTCTTGTGACACCTCTTCTTTCTGTGAGCATCACCCTGCAATTGATACCTGATGACCTTTTGTAGGGCTCACGTGCTGGTTACTCAGTTAACTGTTTAGATTCTATTAGAAGTAGCCTGGATCCAGGTTTCCCTTAAAAGAGCAGCAATCCCTGGATGTTATAATTATCTCTAACTGGCATACTTTACATGAATATTAAGTGTATTCCGGAGGCTCTGAGTTACCATGGTTGAGCTACTTGATTTACCATTGACTGCTATAGTGTAGTAACCCATTCTCACACACGTCTTTGTGGCAGGAGTTCAGTTCAGAACCTGTTTTACTACAGAATACAAATACAGCCATAAGGAAGCAATTACTTTTTTCCTTATTGCATCAGATAGCAAGTCATAAGGTTCAAAATTCTCCCATCGGTTATTCCTGTGTAACTGCATTGATGTTGCATATGGTACAAGGCAGCACAGATTTTGCCTCTTAGATTCCAGTTATTTATAAAATAGTTTCAAAGATTTTTTTTTGTTTTATTTATAAACTCTCTCTATAGATGAATAACTATTTTGTCACTTTGTCACAAAGAAGGTGCTAGAAATCTGAGTTTTTGTATTATCATCTTTAAATTTAATTTTTACAATGCCACTCTTGCTCCTTAATTAAGACCTCAGTTGTTCAGGAAAAGAGTTTAAACCTCCATTTTGGCATCAAAATATGTATTCTTGAATACATTATTTTATATAATAATTATAAAGAAAGATAACCTTAAAATATGTTTTGTACAATTTAAGCAACCTTGGATTTTCTGGGCCAAATTCTGTCCTGTATTACCCATGCAGCACCAATGACTGTGTGCTGTGATCAAGCATGAATGCCTGATCACCACAAACTTTCTCCCTGTTAGTACTTTGGGATCAGGACTTAAAGGAAAATAAGAAACTAAGTTAGAAATGAGACGATATCCTAACACAGTAATTACATAGTATCAAACTCTAAAATTAAAAGAAAGGGCTTTAAAGCATGATCTTTTGGGAGAGGGAAAAAAGTTAGGGTTTTGGTTTTATTGTTTTTAAATTTGTATAAAAAATAGAGAAAAGTTCAGTTATTTTAAAAAGTTATTGTGGAAAAGACTATGCAATCCCACAAAGTGCCAGATTAGATATTCTGTAGCCATAGGCATTTATTAAAGATATATGCCACGCCTTTGATTGTAACCGGAATTAAACTAACACTATGTTTTAATTGAATTATTTAAATTGTAGAAGGGAAAGTGGTATTTGCTACTATACTTTTGTATTGTACTTGAGCAAAATGCCCATTAACTTCACTGCAAGTTTGGACAAACCGAATGCATAATCGGACCTTTATTATGTATTTATCTAATATGTGTAATAAACTAGGAATGAAGATGATACTATTAGCTGTACTGGGAACAATTCATTAAGATGCTGTCTGATTATGGACAGGTGCATTTAGGCTTTGGGGGGGCAAATTTACTAAGAGTGCAAACTATCACCATTCCATTTTCTTCACCAAGTTGTGCCTGTTTACAAATTGGCCTCAAAATCCTTAGATTTGATTGCACTTTGTTATTAAGTGGTAGCCAGAGATGTTTTGTAGGTCTTTTTATGATAGTTTTTAGGTTCTTTTATGTGACTAAGTAGTAGACAGAATAGCCTATGTTTATTCTCCACATGTAACTATGTGTGTCTTTTTCTGTGGTGTCTGTAGAAATATTGCCTCAGTGTGAGCAGCTCCCCATCTTCTCTTAGACAGTAACACAAGTCATTTGAGGTGTAAAATCCTCAGTTACAGAATAGTGTGATCATAAGGTATTAATATCAGTGAAGACATATAAATGAAATTAAAATGAAAAGTGGCTTATTTCATTGAATCACCAAGGTCTGTACTATTATATTTTCTATTGAATAAAGGGAGGAGGCATCAGAGGGGGAATTCACTGCGTAATTCAGAGAAAAAACATCTTTGCTTTTGGAAGGATTTCTGAGCATATCTGCCTCTTAATTGCCCTCAAAGCCTAAAAATGGAAGTGTATGCAATAAACATTCCAGTTTCTTTTATTTACAGATTCAAAAAATAGATTTTAAGGACTAGGAGCAACTACAGGGATATGTTAAATGAACTTGTCTTTTTGATACAATATTGTCCTGTATTCATTTTGCCTGTAATTATATTTTGTATGTTTGAAATTTTAAAAAAAGATGTACTTTTAAATGTAATAAAAATAATTTAAAGTTATACTGGAGTGTTTCTTCCTTATAAAGGGAGTTTTGAAAGAGCTGAGAAAGAAGGAATGAGGAGCCAAGGAAAGAGCAGAGAAAAAAAGATCAAGCATCAGTGCTCTCCCCTCTCTTTTCTTCTTTTCCCCTTCTGGCTATGTAAAAACTTGCAATTCAACATTTTTAAAACCTATTTCAAATCTTTGAATTGTGCCCCAACCAGTAACATCAGCACCTTCCATACACCTTTACAAATCTTTAAAATAGCCTCTCACTTCTCTCTCTATATAGCATAAAAATCCAAGAACTAATATTCCACTGCTGTGACTTACATGCCTGGATAAATTTCACTGGTATCAGAGAGTATTTTAAACCTTGCCTACAAGATAATAAGAGACTTGGCTATTTACCAACACTTGCCTGTGTAAGGCAAAAACTGATGTAAAACTTAAAATAGTCAATATGCTTCATTAGGCAGATAAGCAATCTTAAAAACTTTTGTTCCTTTCCTTATCTAGAAATATTTCAGTGTAAGTAGTTTATAAACAAAAAAAGGTTTATTGACAATCATATTATGTTCAAACTATATAACTAGTACAAACCACAGAAATTTAGACC
This sequence comes from Pelusios castaneus, assembly GCA_007922175.1. Taxonomy (NCBI): domain Eukaryota; kingdom Metazoa; phylum Chordata; order Testudines; family Pelomedusidae; genus Pelusios; species Pelusios castaneus. The sequence continues at coordinate 5,649,677 of ML685769.1, read as the reverse complement.
AGTGGTTAGATTTTCAAAAGAACTCAGTTAATTGCAGCTACCACTGAGAACATGATTAGTTCAGAAAATACTTGATTATATATAATTTCATTACATACATCAGTGACATTATCTCCTTGATTGCTGCATTCATCTCTGTCATTATGTTTCACAAAAAGAAATATTGAAAAGATTGAGATGGTTAGTGGGAGTGGTCCTGCTTTTAGCAGGGGGTTGGACTAGATGACATTGTGAAGTCCCTTCCAACCCTATTATTCTATGATTCTATGGTACCACTAAAAGTGGCTAGGACTGAAGACTCTAAATAATGAAATAGGTCAAACAGACAGTCCTCTATTTATCTTTTATATAAAACAGGAGCAAAGAGGAACTCAAGGCAACAAATGTAAAACTAATAAAAGCTGCTCTTTTGCCAAATGCATAATAAGCCTGTGAAACACTCTGCCACAAGATAATAGTGAGATCCTGATTTTTAAAAGATTGAAAAAATGATTAAACATTTCTAAAGATAATATCTGAAATTATGTGAGACAAAGTAAAAATGTATATATCCCCATGTTTCAGGATTAAAGACAATCTTAATTAGACTGTTTTTAGCAAGAAGCTTCTATAGACAGTTTATTCTAGAATTGTTTATAATGAGGTTTATTGCACTTTTCTCTAAAGCAGTTGGAACTGGCCACCGCCAGAACCAGAATGATTTCGATCAGTGGTTTTCAAACCATGGGTTGGGATCTGTTGACTATGTTCAGATCGCAGGGTACTGGATCACGGTGTCCCTTGCTGCTGTCGCCGCAAGACTGGAATGCATTTCAGAAAGATGTAATTGTTGGGTCATGGGCATAAATATTTTTTCCAACTGGGTCCTGAGAAAAAAAGTTTGAAAACCAATGATTTAGAGGACCACTAGTCTGATCTACTGGATATTTCTAACCATGCCTATCTTTAAATAATTAACTTATTAAACAATTGCTGTTTTCCAGCTCAGCTCAGGACTAACTCATTTGATGTATATTAGCCTTCAGGAATCATGAAGGCTAAGATTGTTAGCAAGCATTTTAATAAGGTACTGTCACAGATAGCACCAAATCATATAGGAAAAGGAAATAAAGCCACTGCCTCATAATAAATCATTATTGAGAAAAGGAAAAGAAACTGAATCAGGACGTTTGTCACTTGGAAAGTGCTTAAGTGTTGTTGGCAAGTGTGGGGACTAGGTGAGTGCCAGGGAAGAGTTCTTTGATTGTATTTTCTGATGTTATTCTCAAAAGCTAGTTTTATCATATATAATAAGTGGGCTGGGCAAAGCTCTTAGCTCAAATTCTAGGGAAAGGAAGGTTAGTATATGGCCACATATATGGCAAAAAAATCAACTTTATATGGACTACTTTGGGAAGTTATCAATGCCTTAGAACATAAAGCAACATAATCTACATAATAAATCAGAGAAGCAGTTTTAGCTCGGATACAGCCAATAAGGGGAGAGCAATAACCAAGGCCTGGTGTATTCCATGGACCCAAAATTGTAGAGCAAAGTCACTACATTCTACTGCAGCTTCAGGTAAAGAGTTTTAGATTAATATATTGAATATTAAAATGAACACCACAATCAGTATGGTGGCTCCTATACTATTTATTTTTATATTAAACATATTCAGAATGTCATCTTTAGGTTTCAGATTCAACAATGCAGTTCACACTTAAGAGGTTGCCTTAGAAAACCTGCAGACATTATTGCATCACATATATTCAGGTCACATTTTCAAGGTTGTTTCCCCCCACCCCCAGCAACCATGACATCTAGAAACAAATTGGCTTTCAGATAAAAGCTGAGGGAGCAAAATTGTGTGGCAAGAGGTGAATTATGTTAAGGGCCAGTTCAACCACTAGGCAAACTAAGCAGTCATATAGAGTGACAAAATTTTGGGAGCAACAAAATAATGAACTATTCATGAAACCAAATATGTAAATAGTCTTCAGCACTGAGAATGAAAGGTCAATGAAGCATGTACAGTCGGTATCAAAATATTCTCTTTTTCATGTAAAATAAATGTGTAAAGTTAATTGTTAACTGTAAATTTAATTGTAAAGTTAATTGCAGGGGCACAAGGTTGAATATCTCGCACTGGCTCTGATTATGTTGCCACAGAATATACAACCTAGTAATAACCTTAATGACAAGCAGTCATGTAGAATGTAGCGCTCAATTTAGCACTGGGTATAGATTCCTGAATTTGAAAAAACTAATTAGATTAGTAAGTGTTTAAAAGACACATACTGTTTAAAACTAGGGTAACTTAAAAAGAAGTTGGATTTCTACAGTTTATTTTCATTAAGACAGATTACTTTGGTTTGGTTTGGGTTTTTTAGTGTTGAAGATCCTCATACTATAATACATATGTTTCTAAATATATAATATGGGGGAATATATTGATACACAAGGTCAGATAATATTCAGCTCAGATACGATAGGTTTTGGTTCATTTTGCAACTCAGAATAATAAATACCTACCTCACATGTTCCTTTTAACAATGCAGTGAAATGTTTATTTTGATAAGCGTGTTTGGTTGTAGCATATTTAGATCTTACGTGTTTTTTACCTGCCTGTTTAGCACTTTCTAATCATAGCTTTTTAAAAAAATTATTTATTTAACTTCACTTTATGCTTTACAAAGTTGACATGACATTAAGCTGTTCCTTCACTTTCTTTGAACCATCTGAACTGCTGGATTAGAGCCCAACACTGTCAAGATTTCATTATGAAAAGCAAATACATGGAAAGTTCGCAGCAATTCAGAGGTGTCCCTCTGAGTTATAAAAACAACAGAGCCCTGTGGCACTTTTAAAGACTAACCGATTTATTTATCGCATGAGCTTTCATGGGAGAAAATCCCATTTCGTCAGACACTTTGAAGATGAGGTAAACTAGTTGTTTGCATTTGGAAAGGAAGATGATGTCTGTTTGGATCTGTGCAAGTTGTTTCATGAAGTTGATGAAGGCTGTATTCAGTGCCTTCCCTGTAGTCAAATTCCAAAGGGGTAGCCGTGTTAGTCTATTGTAGAAAGACAACAGAGTCCTGTAGCACTTATAAAGACTAACAGATTTATTTATCGCATGAGCTTTTGTGGGAGAAAATCCCACTTCAAAGCATCTGACGAAGTGGGATTTTTTCCCACGAAAGCTCATGCGATAAATAAATCTGTTAGTCTTTAAAAGTGCCACAGGACTCTTTGTTTTTCTACAATAGACTAACACGGCTACCCCTTTGGAATTTGACTACCTGTGAGTTATGTTCAGCATTGAAGGAAGGAAGTCATTATCTGGAAAACCAGGGCCCTATCCTGGCAGGTTGGCCCTTAGTGCTTACTCACATATCTAACTATTCTCTTCAGCATTCAGGACTGCAGCATATAATAAAAAAATATAACTGCTGAATTTTTCTAGCTTGATTTGGCTTCATTGTATTTGGCACAGAAGAAGAAAGGGCAGTGCTTCCTGTACTACAAGGGAGCTGAAAGTAGGAACAACTGTGCACTGTATTCTCAGCAATCCATTGATGGCTTGCTGTACTGAACAACCATATAAATAACAGACCGCCAGTTCTAGATCTTCTGTAGATCCATTATTGACTCTGTGTTATTTATAAGATTGTTCAATACAAAAAAGCCATCAACGCTTGCCATTATAAAGACAGGATTTGACCCAGTGTTTTACATCCAAATTGTCTAAGCCAGTGGTTCTTAACTTTTACTGCAGGCCGTACCCCTTTGGTTCTGAAATATGTTCTCGAAACCCTTATCAAAAATCATTGAAGTAGGTCATTTCTTTAAACCTAAGATATTTGGCATGTCTCGCACTCCCAGAAAGGACATCTCACACCCCCAGGGTGTTCATGCACTCCAGTTAAGAACCACTGGTCTAAGCAATTAATAGGACTGAGCCAGATGTAGTGAAAAAAGAAACCAAATTAATCAGGTATTTCTAGGACACTCTTCACCTTAGATCTTAATACAACAATTATGATTTGTACATAACTGTCCATAGCAATTTCTGCTCTTTACCAATCTATGTTCTGCAGCCTGGTTTATTTTTTTCCTCCTTATGCTCACTTTCTTTGATGTTTTAATTGCTTATCATTGAGTACTGTGGAAAAGCTTTTGCAAAAACCCTAACCCAAAGTGAATCTTGCAATATGCTGTGTTAGAACTTAGACTGTAACAAAACACTTTCTTTAGATCAGTAGTTCTACAGATGCTCGATTTATGGCACCTAAAATTCAGTCTTTCAGGCTTCATCATATGTACCTTAATTGTACCATCCAAGAGAAATGAAGCTCTTTCAGTGGTGACATGAATGGAAAGTGGCCTCAGATGTATATCTGGGATCCAGCAACGGAGCCACGGTCATTACAGAATATGGTCAGTGAAAGACAAAAGCTGTCATATTGCAAAAACCTATTGGCTATGTCAACACTTGTAAATTTAGGTCGACTTTAGCTAAGTGGACTTAGTTAAGTCAACTTAGCATGTCTACACCTAAATTTTAAGTCAACTTAGGGGGGACCTTACAAAGTCGACCTAGAGCGTCCACACTGGATGCCTAGGTCGACTTCTGGGGGCTAGGGGGACCTTGGGCAGGTCCACGGTGGCAGTGGGGGCACCCCTTGCCAAGTGCCAGGGGGCTCAGCCTTTGCCCCATTGTACCTGGGTACAATGGGGCAAAGGGGGACAGGGACCCTGGCAAGGCATGGGGCAGGGTGGGCAGGGCTCTGCCCTGCCTTTTGGGGGACTTAATTTACAAGTGTAGATGCACCCATTGCTACGAAGTGGTCACAACTACAAATCAACTAAAAAACTCTACAACAAAATTGCATGTAAACTCTCTAGCTAGCATTATGGTGAAAGTCATATTAACTGTAAATAATTTATAGGGCATTAGCTGAAGAGGTTTGTTATCAATTAAATAGGCAGTTGGCTAAGGTCAGCAATGTATATTAAAGTAAAGGTAGCTTTGGAATTCCCTTTCTAGCTAACTAAGAAACATTCTCCTATGAGTTTATAAAAGCATTCAACAATTTTATGCACTATCTTAAATATAAATTAAGAGGTATAGTGAATCCTTCTAGCATAGTTGAGTTACCTTAAAATACTACAACTTCCACCAAAGCAAACAGGAGTGATTTGAATACTGGGTTATTAATTAATGTTTACTAATTGCTAGCCCTGTTTATTCACTTATTTTAATTTTTTCTTTTTTAATTTCATGTCAGTCAAGACGTTTGAAAAGATATTCTCAGCATAAAAAATGCAACATACAATGTTACTTTTCCAACCCCAGCTACTTATCATTAAAATTAGTTCTGGCAAAGCAACCCCCTCACTCTTGACAGGTAGCAGCTGTTTCCTCTGGTGCAATGGGTCTGGGGTAGATCTGCCTCACCCTGGACAACTCCTTTTGGCTTCTCCCCTCAGCACTTCTCATTTAGTGTGTTCTAGGTGGGCCTGGATTCAGGCCTATGGAGCATCATTCCGTCCCACGGGGAAAGAGTGTGTTGATCAGTCTATATTGCCCTGGGCCCTCCTTGAAGAGCTACCTGTTTGAGGCTCCCTTAGTGGGACTCTGGATGTAGTGGTCTCGCCCTGGGGGGGGCAGGGCCGGGGGTTGGAGCCATAGTAGCCCTTCCCCCACACTGGTTTTGGGGCCGGCTTTTTCCTTGCTGCTCCCCTTCTGGGGAGAAGTGCTATCTCCTGTATTGAGAGGAGGAGGAGGAGAACCTCCTGCTGCTCCTGCTCCTGCTGCAAGCCTCCTGAAATCTTCTCTGCTCCCTCCCCCCCTCTCTAGCAGAGATGGGGCTTTAATAGACCTGGCGTAGCCATTGACTATGCTCAGGTGACTCTAACTGACCTGCAGCCTCCTTCCTGCCTGCATGGCCTCCAGCATCCTAGGGCTGACATGCCTCCCCTCACGTACCCATTTGTGGCCACCTGGCCTGACTTTACTACATAGTCTACACATAACAAGTATGAAAATCCATTGGTATTTTTAATCAATGGCTCTGACAGTGATTTATAATGCTAGAAATGGATATTTCAATCTTAAAGCAGAAACACAAATCGTTATAATAGACGTAAATAGAATTTGATTTAGAAATCTTGATTTAGATGATATTAGTGGCTTGATTATAATCCAAGATTTTGAAGTGCAATCATTACAACTGCATTCCTAAAGCCTACCTTAATTTGGTAACTCATAACTATTTTATAAATCTTAATACATTTTTGCTATCTCATAATTCTTTAAAGACCATCGTTACAAATGAGGTACATAAAAAATTCCAATCTGCCTGCTGCAATCTGATTCAGTAGCTTTGTTTATACTACAGCTGCCAAGTCTTTTGAATCACTAAGTCAAACTGTGACATGCCCGCTTGTATAATTTGTATTTATTGGCAGGATTTGAAGATTCTGAAAACTTGTTGTTGGATGTGTAATTCTAGTCAAATATCCAATATTGAAACAAATGTACAAATGTGTTTAAAAACTGTAGATCAACATTCACTCAATCCAGTGCATGTAAATGTAATTTACTCCTTCCTGGCTCCAAATTCAGGAAGAAGATTCACCCTAGGTGCACCAGACAGAGAATCTACTACCCAACTGCCCACCTACTTCAGAGTTTCTACCTAGAGAGAGAATCCACCAGAACTCACGCATTCCCTGCTACAAAGTGCCCACTAGAGAGGGAGATGAATCTCACTGCATCTTAGACTTCAAGCGTCATTTCAGGTATGTCTACACAGCATTTTGGAGCAAGCCTACCTCCCCAGGTTGACAGACAGGCTAATGGGGCCCACAGTAGCACTCTATAAACAGTTGTGTAGACAGTTCTTTGAAGCTGCAACTCGCACTGGAGTTCAGGGTCTGAAGCATGCTCTTACCTCTCCTTTGTCAAGACCACTTATTTTGGAGGAGGATGGGCTGGCTCAAAACCCATTCCCACAAGGAAGGAGGCTGTGGCTGCTGACCTCAGCTGCAGCCATATACTCTGGTGGTCTTTCCATTACTTGAGGGTCCCCATAGTTCATTCTACGATGAACTAGCACTTAACCTCATGGTCTTTCCTTTAATTATTTTTTCTACTTGATGTGCATAGCAAGGTTGTGTACAGTGGTTTTCAGGTTTCTAAATGGTCTAGGCAGCAAACACAATTGACTTCTGCAGTTAATAGAACAGATCCTAGGACAGAAAAGAAAAACAAAACTTCTCTAGATATCATTAGATATCAATAGTTTCCAACTATTACTTAAAGGGCAAGGGGAGAGGAGTATTGACTAAACAGTCTCTCCCCACAACCTAATTATGTGTTATCAAATTAAAGTATTATACTTTGAAGTATTAGATTAGGTATCCTAATAAATCTTAAATCCAAAACTAAGATTAGTATATTTAAAAAAACATTTACCGTATTTTTCGGACTATAAGACGCACTTTTTTCCCCCCAAAAGTGGGGGGGGAATGAGGGTGCGTCTTATAGTGCGAATACGGTACAGCAAGCAGTGTTCCCTTTGTAAGTAACAAGCTTAATTGTAGCCTCCACAGAACATAAGGAAGACACTTAACAAGCATTGATAGTCTCCACAGAAAACCAAAGAGAAGCCCTAATCTCCTCAGGACAGAGTCGTTAGTCTTTAAAAGTGCCACAGGACTCTAATGTCTTAAGACAAAAGGATATCTGGCACAGAAGTTCATCAGGAATGTGAAATCAACATAACCTGTTTACCTCTAACTTTTAAACTCTTGCTTTCTTTACGCATGCTTAATGAACTTATAAATATTACTTTTACCACCCCTGAAGGGCAACAGAGTCCTGTGGCACGTTTAAAGACTAACAGATTTATTTATCGCATGAGCTTTCGTGGGAGAAGATCCCACTTCGTCAGACGCTTTGAAGATAGGAAAGTTACAGAGTGGGAGGAAATTAAATGCAGGGGAGTGTATGACATAGCATCAGGTCAGGCTGTAACAGCAAATCAAAATAGGTGTTAGGATTCAAACACTGGGGAACAGCACATAGAGGAGGGGGAGGTCAAATCACTAGTTGTAATGTGAGAAAAATCCTGAAAAAAAAACCTGAAAAAACCTGAAAAAAAACCCTGAAAAAAAATCCTGAAAAAAAAACCCTGAAGGGGTCATTGCTCATTATAATGGTCATAGGATGTATGTAGTAGGGGGGAAACATGTTGAGGGGATATATGTAGTAGGCGGATTCGGAAGACTGTAAACTCTCTTGTTCTGACCCAATTAGAACAAAGAGGAGGGATCTTGCGGCCAGGTATAGGGTTTAAATAATGGTAAAATTCAATTCAAAGGTGTGCCTATTTACTATGGACACCCTCTTTTTGCAAATTAATAAAGGTAGTGCTGCTTGAATTCTTGTTGGTTAATTGTTTAAGTTGTCTACCACACCTTTAAGCTGCGGGCACGCGGCCGCAGAGCGGCCGTCGCACCCCCCCCCCCCCGCGCAGCAGTCAGGGACCCCCGCGCAGCCCGGCAGCCCCCGCTGCTCCCTCCAACCCCCGGGGCCACGGCTTTGCCGCGGCACACCCAGCGTGCGCCCGGCCTCTGGGCTGGCCCTCCTCGCCCCCAGGGTGGGACAGGCAGGCTCAGGCTCGGGTCCGGAGCGCAAGCCTGCCTGCCTGCCCCACGCGGCCGAGCCAGAGGGGTGGCTGCGGCAGCGGGGGGCTCCCGGACTCCCACCCGCCGACCGCCTCCTTCCCAGCCTGGAGTTGGGGCTGGGGCCGGGGTAATCCACGGCCCCGGCCTCCCAGCACGGGGCCGGGATCAGCCTCCGGGGCTGGGGTGTGCTCCCCCCCACCGGTGGCTTCCCAGGGCCGCGGTAGGGTCCTCCCCCGCCGGCGGCCTTGGCTGGCTTTCTTCCTTTCTCCCTTCTCTTCTTTCCTTCCCCTTTCTTCTTTTTCTTCCTTCTTTCTCTCCCTTCCTTCTTTCTCTCCCTTCCTTCTCTTTTTTCTTTCTCCCTTCCTTTTTCTTTCCTTCTTTCTCTTCTTTGCCTGCCTTCTTTTTTCTTCCTCTCTTTCTCTTCCTTCTTTCTCTTTTTTCCTTATTTGTCTTCCTTTTTTCTCTCTCTTTTTTCCTTCCTCTTTCATCTTTCTCTTCCTTTTTCTTTATTTCCTCTTCCTTCCTTCCTCTTCCTGTTTCCTCTTCTTTCTCTTTCTTTGCTTCCTTCCCTTCTCTTCCTTCTCTTTTTTCTTTCTCTTTCTTTTCTTCTTTTTTCTTTGTTTCTCTTCCTTCCTTCTTTCTCTCCCTTTCTCTTCCTTCCTTCTCTTTTCTTTCTCCCTTCCTTTTTCTTTCCCTCTTTTGCTTTCCTTTTTCTTTCCTTCTTTCTCTTCTTTGCCTTCTTTTCTCTTCTTTGCCTTCCCTTTTCTTTGTTTTCCTGCTCTAAAAACTGGGTGCGTCTTATGGTCAGGTGCGTCTTATGGTCCGAAAAATACGGTATTTATATTATAGTTATACAATCAGGTTCTTAATTAGCAAAGTCAATTTCTTATAATTCTTATTTCTCTATAGACAGAGATCCTGTGTTACTATCATTGTAAAAAGTCGGTTTATATTTATTTTGTTACATCTTTGGAAAAGAAATACTATTTCCATTTTAGAAAGAAAAACCAAAGAAATAATGAAAGAACTTCATAATGAAGTTTTAGCAAAACATGTCACTTCATTATTTGAGAACTTAGAACATTTGAAACACTTTGTTATTTTCTTAGCAGGTAGGAAACCAATTCCCAGATTAAATGTTCTGTTATAAATTCACTTTCTGTCTTGGAACTAATACATTCATTTGCCTTGCAGAAAGAATTTTCAGCATTATCTCTGACCTGCACTTGTGTAGCTTATTTTCCACAAACCCATAAACTATTTTAAGCACGGGAACTGACTTTGGTACTGTGTGTCAAGATGACATGAATGGCATATTTTGCCATTAAGAAGTGATTGTATTTTGCTGTCATTGAACCTTGGAGGAAGAGACTAATACTTTCTTTTAAAAATTATTTGCCAGTAATTTATGCTAATACAACATTAATAATCATGTTTCAATATGGAAGATATTTTGAAACAAAGGAAATCACTAGGGCTATGTCTACACTTGAAAAGTTAGGTCGACTGTATGAAGACAACTTAACAAGGTCGACTTTAAGTCAACTTAAAGTGGACCTTATTGAGTCGACTTAACAAGAGTCAACTTAACTTTTCAAGTGTAGATGTGGCCCCTTTTTGGCCTTATTAAGTCGACTTAACATTTTAAGTCGACTTAAAAAGGTCCAACTAGGCACAACTCCACGTCTCCGCTGGCTTAAGTCGATTTAATAAAGTCGACTTAAGTGCTAGTTCAAATTAAAACGAGGTGTTATTAATTCAAACTAACTTTTCCTTAATTCGACTTAAGGAGCAGCTTAAGTCAAATTAAGGAAAGCCCAGTGTAGACGCGGAGTAAATTAAGTCGACTTAATTTGTAAGTGTAGACGCACCCTAGGAGAGAACTAGGTTCACTTCTTTGTACTACTATTCAAGAATCCAGTAACACATAGGTGTACTGGTATTTTTCTACCCTTCATTTGTCTTGAATTTCAAGAATTAAATAAATAACGCTCTCAGTTCTTTCCCCCATTGTGATATACTGTTGTGTTTAGTCTTTTCTTTTAAAACCATGCATTGTTCTTTGTTTGAACACTCAAACGATGACTAGTCACAACTCCTTTCACATGACTGAAGTGCTTTGAAGACAAACCATAATAGCAAAATACAGACAAACAAAAATATTAAATATTAACCGAAGGAAAACTACAATGACCAATTTTTTCACAAGGCTCTTAATTTGGCCTCCAGTTTTCTGGCCTCATATCGCACATGAGAGCCAGAAATCTGTACCTAATTCAATAATATACAATATATTGTAAATAAATGTACACTATTGTTTGTGCTTAGAAGAAAAAACCCTACTCTGGCCCACTAAATTCGAGCCTAGTCCAGCCCACTAGATACTGGGCTATGCTTATGTGCCCTTCATAAAGGGCTCTGCAATCTAGTGACAATCTGCAAACCAGAATCCATCTTGGTTTCCTATCATTCCAAAGCTCTTCTGCTTCTGCTCTATCTCTCTCAAAAACAAGCAGACACATAACTCAGGTCTGCCTCTTCCTCCTTCCCCAAAGCAGAATAGGTTGCTCAGAAATCCTTTGCCCTGTTCCTTCTCCTTTCCATTCCTTGTCAAATCCCATTTCCTTTTCCCTGCACCCCAAATTCCCTCAAACAGGCTGTCCCCCAGAGATCTCGACCTCCTGTGACTACTCTTCTTACTACAGTCTTCCTATCCCACAAGCCTCAACTTCCTCTCCTCCACTGGATTGCTCTGCAGGATCAAAATGCTCGGAAGGTAAACAGTATTATCCAGTGGTCTCCACCAATTTAAAAAAACATGGGGACTGAAACTTTGTGATACACCAGCTAAACATTTACATAAGCAATAGTCCTCTGAAAAAGCAGAGAACTTTTTCAGTCTGTTTACTGAGAACTCTTATCTCAGAATTTCTCACGCGTTTCACTAAACAGACAGCTGGTAGTTACCACTCTGCTATGAAACAGTCTACAGAGAAAAAAAAAAATTTTTCATCACAACAGTGAGAGAGCCTGTAATTATTACTTTGCAGGCCTCTGCTAACTTTTCCACAAGCTAGTCACACCATTAGAAAGACCCTCACTGTATTAAAGTATGTAGGCTATTTCCACAGCCATCGAATTTTAACTATTAAAATCATTCATGGGACACGATGATCACATTTTACACTATACCGCCGGCATTTTCTTTCCCACAGTGCCTACCACATCCTTCAGGAAAATCCATCTACCCACATATCTAATAGAAACTCTGAGGATTCTATACATTTTTCTGCTTTTCCCTTTTCATCCTTGGTGCCCCAGACTAAGGGACAACAAGACAGGACCTAAAATAGAGTCTTGAAGCCAGTCTCCATACAGCTCTCTGTAGATAGCATGTTGATAGGTGTGGCATATACAGTTGTTAAATAAACTCCTTTTGTCCCCCAATTAAGTTCTGCAACTTTATATTTTTCTTCAAGCATCTACTCACATCCATTCTAATGTAGGTGTGTACATGCTTTGGTGCATGGTTTTCTGGAAAGCTTTTTGCTCTTAGCCTGTCCTGGTAGGGTCAACATCCAATGCCCCCTGGGGTCCCATGCATCAGTTGTTTCCCTTCATCTAAAATGATAGTGCTTTTAGAACAAAAGTACATGTTTTGCCCTTTGTATTTGGAAACATACCAATTGGAAATATTTAGGTGTAGTTTGATGAACAAGCCAGCATAAAATTAAAGACAATAAATAATGAATCATGAATATTAATATTTACAACTTAATTCTTCATGGTTAGGAGAAATGTATAAGGCATCAGAAACTACACAAAATAAAAATGAAGACTAATGATTATGCAATAAGCTCAGCTAAAAAAATAAGATCATATGATACTACCTCAAGTTAGCAACAACAAGCTGTGAAATGCAAGTTTGCACATGAAAAATTAATGCATTTAAGACAACAGTAAAATCCAACAGTAACTTGGGCACCATATAGCACTAATAAATCACTTTTAAATACAGACAATGTAGAAATAAACAGGCTTATGGCCACAAGTAAAACAATATGTCAGTATAAGAACTCCTATTCAAAAGAATGTAGGAGAAAAGTTTCCTGAGACAGCATCATTGGGCGAACCACAAATAAAAGTGTAACTTCGCCTATTATTCAAGGATGATAGAATTTGCAGAAAAAGAGATTATTCCAGAGGGTTTTGGGGGAGGTTGAAAGGAAATTTCTGGTGAGACAAATGGCCTTCATGTTGGCTTAATATTGGTTTGGCTGAATTAATTTGTTTCATATGTATGATTTTTAAATGATTCTGGTCAGTCCACCAATAAATTGTTTGAGTGCCTAAAGTTTCAGATTGGTTTTTTGTTGTTACTTAAATATAAAGGGACTAGAGAGAAATAAAGAAATAATTCAAATGAATAAACAGATTGTTGAGCATAGTTGAGTGTTAAGGAAAATGCACTATTAATTATTAATTATTTTTAATATTCAGAAAACATAAAATGGATTTCCTTTGGGGAAAGGCATGCTGTCTCAGTGCTGATTATTCCACGAAGATGACATTTTACTTTTATTTTTCAACTTGTGTTGAAAAAATGATTAACAATGAAAAATTATTCATTTTTATGAATTCAACCAAAAGACTTTCATCACTTCATTGCAATTTTTTATCCTAAAATATGGATACCTCAAATCCTACTCCACATAGGTACCTAAAAGGAGCAGAAAGGCATTTAACAAGCTATGTCCTACACGCAGTATAAACCATACTTACAACCGAGACAAGCAAATGTTGGATCCTAAACTCTTTCACTCCACTTTCCCCATTAAAAAGTCCCAGAAGAAAAATGACTAATGTGTTGTGGCCAGAAGAAATATCAAATTATTATCACTTGACTCCACCCTGTTTCTCCTGAAGATGTGCTAGCAAAAAGGAAACCAAGATGAAGAGAGAGAAGAAATTGCATTGTGTACATAGCTCAAGGTTCTTGTCTCTGGTTCCTTTTATTTGCCAGCACATTTTTGGGGGGATGGGGGCGGGAAGACTTTGTATAATAATTAATCTTCTGCTCATGGTGGCATGGGCAGATTAACACACAGGCCTATGGGGCCCATGCCCAGGAGCCCACACAATCTGGGGGCCCTCTGCCCTGCAGTGCTGGGAAGGGGGAGTGGGGCCACCCTGTGTGCGCCAATTGGCCCCACTGCCCAGGAGGGCCAACCAGCCAGGCCGGCCTCTGGTCCTAGGACCTCTCAACAGTGCCAGCCCACCGGCAGGGGGCAGGACCCCAGGTAAGGGCGAGTGAGGCCCCTGGCAGGGGGGCAGGCACTGATGGGGTAGGTCCAGAGGCCCAGAAGCCCCTGATCTGCCGCTGGCTGGTGGCAGGATCCAGCTCTGGAACCGCCGCTGCTGGCAGGAGCACATCCCGGCCGGGATCTAAAGTCACCAGCGGTGGCGCTATCTGGCCCCAGTTGGGGACCAGGAGCCACTGCCAGTGGCAGAATCCAGCTGCAGCCCCAGTGGCAGGAGCTGAATCGGGTCAGCGGGGGACAGGGGAGCTGGATCTTTGGAGCTGCTTTCCTCAAGGCAAACTCAAAAATATGCCCATGCCTACTCTCACCTTTCTTGCATGGATCTTTTGCACTAGACTTTTTTGTTTAGCTTTCCTTACTTAAAAATAAAATTGATCTAAACTGACAGTAACTTTCTCTCTTCTCTATGTATGGAAAACATAGCTGAGAAAATATAGGAATTACCAGGTGGTCCATCTAGTCAAGTATCCTGTCTCTGACACAGGTCAGTATCAGATACTTAGTTAAGGATGGAAGAAATCTCGTTGTAGGCAGTTACAAGATATCTTATCACCATGCCCTTCAAAGGGCACGTATTCATGCAGAGGGACAAGGAAGGGATTTGGGTAATAGAACAAAACTCCCTATCTGGGACTGCAAGGAGGAAGACACACCTCCTGCTGTAGGGCGAGGGCACCCTGCTGCTGAATGGCTCTTGTTGCAGCACAGGAAGCCATCTGCAGCCTACTGTCACAGGAGTGAGTAAGCAGGACCACCACAGAGGTGTTGCAGAGGGCTCCTTACTGCAGGGTCACTGATACATGATTCCTGCAGGTGCAAGAATGGCTGCAGTCCTGGTGAGGCAGAGCAGACACATCAAGCCAGAGCTGTGAGGAGAACCTGCCTCTGGCCATGTAGGAGACCACTTCACTGCTGAATGGCTGTTGCCCTCTCAGTTATCCAGAACCCCAATTATCCAAATAAAATCCATGTCCCCATGATGGGGTATTCAAACCCCACAGTGGGAATCCAGGGATTAAGGTCTCATTCCGGGCCCAGCTAGCATTTCACCAACACACCTGCAGCAAATGCTCCATCAGGTAGAGCACTTAAGAGAAAGAAGTGGCTCATTTGGGTGGTGGGCTTGTAAGAAAACTGGCTGGCACCCCCTAGCTCCAGCAGAGCAGAAGCAGGCCCTGATTCCAGCACCACTGCCCCAAATAAGTGTCTCCCTGACAGAAGAGAGGCCCCTAATCCTGAGACAACCAGAGGAAGGAGGGATAGCTTCCTCCCGCTTCCCCTCCGACGAATCCTGGGCATTAAGAATCCCCTCCCCACAACACCCAGACTACAGTGCAGCCACTAAGCAATGCTCCTCTCGCAACCCTCAAAGGGGGGAGAGGAGGGTCATCCATCCATACAGTCACTCATTCTAGTCAGATAATCAGGAGTATACTGAATATACTTTATCAGTGACTGTTCTTAACCATACTGATGGTCAATATTTATTTAAACCCTATTAAGCTTTTGGCCTCAATGGCAGATGAAGACATCTGCCGACATAAAGGATACCAAAGGTATGTCTTATTTCCCCTTCATTAAAGGAAAGGAGTCCTTCTTTCCTTTCTTTATCTTGCCTAATGGTAAGAGGCTGTGCTCAGCCCAAGCTAGGAGCAAATGAACTGTTAGCTCAGGGCTGCTGTCAGTAGCAGACAAAACTAACATAATTTTAAGTTCATTTTCTCTCTCATTCCATGACATCACAGTGAGCAGGAAGTACAGTAGTGCGTGTTTGACAATGATTTAAAAAAAAAAAAAAGACAACCCTAAAAATAGGTTGTTCCTTAGCAGTTACAATGTAAATTACCTTCCTGAACACAGTGTTGCTTCTTAGAAACTGACTTAACCTGAGTAACCAAAGTCCTTCTGATCTTTGTAAACATGCATATATTTGGGAACAAATGCATACTATGAAACAAACAGAAAAACTATTTCCAGGTTTTTCCAGTGCAATCTATATTCTGTTTACCTCTGAGAGAGACTCCATCTTCAAAACACACAAGGAGTCTTGTGGCACTTTTAAAAACTAACAAATTTATTTTTCGCATGAGCTTTCATGGGCAAAGTCCCACTTTGTCAGATGCCAGAGTGGAAAAAACTTACATTGAAAAAAAACTTACAGTAGGGGAGTGAAAGATAAATCCTGTGATTACATTCCACTGCATCAGGTCAGATTACTTCAGCAAACCTTCAACAGAGTCCATTTCTATGGCTCATTGGACTATAAAAGAGAGAAACAAAGAACACCAAGCTTTCTTTTTGCCTAAGACAAAGAAACTGAGCACTTTGTCTTTGGGGAGAGATCCTGACCAGAGTGGTGGTCAGCCATCTTGCTGGAAGAAATGTATGATAAGAATCTTACCCAATACCTAGACAGAAGCTTGTTAAAGTCTTGGTGTTAGAAAGCATTTTTTTTCATTTTTATTTGTTTATAACTAGTTCAATCTTTATCACTTATACTTGATCTCACATAAAATGTTGCTTGGCAATTATATCAACTTGGTTTACTTTTAATCTAAGACACACACATGCTGTGTTTGAGCTGAAGTGATTATTAATGCCAGTTAAAGTGGGAAAGAGTGCATTTTCTCTTGGTAGAAGAGCAAATTAACCATATTATTTCTCTGAATGGTCCTGGAGAGTAGTGGACATTGCAAAACACATGGTTTGGGGAAGTTTGGCACCTGAGGGATATTGGGATCATTTTGCCAAGTGTAACCAAAGCTGTAAAATCTAGGCAGTGATTATGAAATATGTTTTCCCATTGCCTTGTAACAGTGTTACCGTTCTCCCATCTTCTAATGTGCTCTGTGAATCATTCCATTTTTCCCTCCATTTAATTTATTTATCCAATACTCTTCTCCTTTCTATACACTTTCTTTTCCATGCAAACAGGCACTAATACTGCTGTGGTATATCCAAATAACCACTACATATAAAATATAGGTTAAACTCTGTGGGGATTAAAAGGGAGGGGATTGGGGGGTTCCCTAACTCGAGGTTTTCTGCCATGTTAGATCATGATTCCTTCCAGAGGGCAGCTCGCTTACTCACCAGATCAGTAGTCGGGGTCACCAGTGTTGTCAGAGGCTCCTGGTGTGGTGCTCTGCTTTCTCCCATGTTGGTATTACTCGGCTGCGTGCATGTGTTCCTCTAAGGGCTGCCCCAGCTCCTGCAGATAGCTAACACAGCAGACCCGAAGAGAACCCCCAATAACCACAGAGTCTAGTAAGGTACGAAGGCACGTCGACCAGGTTTATTGTCACGATGGATACAGTAGCAGTTCCCTTGGAGTGCTCTAAGACTCATCCAAGGGCACACTACGGACACTGACCCTAGGACAATGGACTCGGCTCAGTCAGTGGCGGGACTTTCCACTGCCCCCTAGGCCGGACCCCGAACACACCCCAGAAATACATTTTTATACACCTAGTCAGACAACTTTCACAATGCTTCTAACGTATTAAGGTTCAACCCCTTAATGTAGTTAGGTGCCGCCTATTACCTTGTTCATGTTGGTTCTCACTATCCATCATGTTCCTGTTACTGAGATGGGTCAGCCTGTTCTTCCTTATCTATGGAATGTTTCCTGGGCGTCTTGGTACCTGGTTTATAGAATGTGTTTAGTTATTGTTTCTGTAACATTTATCCTCTTCTTGCCAACTTTCCTGACGTACCTTGGTTTGGGAATGTCTTGACATTACTTTGGTTCAGGCTAGAGGCCTTATACTGGGCCTGTAACTGCTAAGGGCCTTGTACTGGGCCTGTACCTACTACACAATATACTTGATGTACTTGTTAAGACCTCAAAGCACAAAAATAGGCCACACCTCACTCTTCAACTGGAAACACAGGAAGTAATATGAGCTGAATCTTTTTCCCCAGTGCTGACAAGGAACCTCCTCTATAGCTCCTATAACACTTAAAGTGTGCACCTGCTAAAGAGCAGTGACTCATGAGAGGGTCCCTGAAAAAGGACCATTTGTCCACAGTTATAAGTTCCCTAAGCACCAAAGAAGTGAGACACCTAGCCACTGTAAAAACAGAACAAAAGGACAACATTCTTTCTGCTGTGTAATCACAAGTATAACAACGTAAGTATGTTTGTGTATTAATAATATATTATAGCAATGTCCTTTAAATACTTTTTTTAAAACTTTGAACTGCTCTAATACAATAAAAATAGCCAACTCCTGTATCAAGAGTTTAACATCTCAAAGAACATCCCAAAAGGTATATCCTATTTAGTCCCCACAATTCACAGTTGTGTTCAGTTATCTGCATCCTCTTCTGCATCAACTGCCTTTTTTTTTTTTGATAAATATTTGACTAACTCAATATCTCCTCACTCTGCCAAAAGAGAAAGTCTTGTTTTGAGCTACCTCCACTTTACCTGGCTATAACAAGGATACAGGTATGTTCCTACTTTGAAATGTATATTTATTTGGAAGAAATTCCCCAACTGTTCAGCCCTGTTGGTGGAAGGTGGAAATAGGGGAGGAGGGACCCTGTGGATTAAACTGTCCTTATTCTCCTTTTAGAAATTCTATAATTCTCCAGATAATCCATTAGTGGGATAAGTAGTTTACAATTTTCAGATCTTTTCTTCAGCTCAGCCCAACCCTGCAGTATCTTCTTGAATAAAGAGACTCATATAAATATTGGCATACCACAAAACTCTGCAACTCACCTCCCTTCCCAGACTCTGATCAGAAGTTTATTGTATACACAGATGTTTCAAACTATTGACTGAGGAATGCTTATCCAGGAAGCCACAAATGGGAAAGATCTACCCCATTAATTATATAAGCTGTAAACGTCCCAGAGATGGGGGCTTTTGCCATTCTGTGAAATGTTCATATGATTGTAAGAGATGTTTTTCCACAATACATGAATGCAGTAAGCTTTAATACAAGACTGTACTACTAAATTTTCAGATGAACCAACAACAGATGGAAACATGTTACAGCAGCACAGGTCTCTGACCATCTGATACAACAGTCACTTACAATCATGTCAATGCTAACTGAACAGTTGACATAACCTTTGAAAGAGGGTGTGGAGGAATGGCTCATCTTGGGGAGACATATTGCTTTCTTGGTAAATTAGCTTTTTTTGTGAAATTTTATCTATGTTAAATGGACTGGATTCATCTCCCCCAATATTATCATCACATCTGTCTGTGAAAAACAAGTATTTTGTAAGTGAATAACAGCCCCTCAAACTTGCGAGGTAAACAAAATGTTTGTATCTGAGAAGCAGTTGACTTCAGCTCACAATTCTAAGTCCTGACTGCACTGGAATATACGGAAAACCTCTCTTTGGCTTCAGTGAAGACAATATTATGCCCACAATATCTAAAAGATTTAGTATAAGCAGGTCTAGTGGGAAAAAACAAACTCCAATTTATTTTTCCTGGAAAGTGGATAGATGAGACATAACTACTTAGATAGCTTTGTGAGAGATTTTCCAAAAGGCTTACACTAATAGAGAGACAAACAACAGAGTCCTGCGGCACTTTTAAAGACTAACTGATTTATTTATCGCATGAGCTTTCATGGGAGAAAATCCCACTTTGTCAGATGCTTTGAAGTGCCTTCAAAGCATCTTACAAAGTGGGATTTTCTCCCACGAAAGCTCATGCGATAAATAAATCTGTTAGTCTTTAAAAGTGCCACAGGACTCTGTTGTTTTTCTGCAATAGACTTTAACACGACTACCCCTTTGGAACTTGTCTAACAGACAGAATTACTTCTTCTGCAGTTATTGAACTGATAGTAAGAGTAAATTTGCTTGAGGCAGACTACAAGGTTACATGCGCTTATTTAAAATTTTATTTATTTCACTTGTACTATATGAATATTTGTCCTTGTGAATAACAATTAGTTGTTTTAAATGTGCTTCCCAATTGAGTAGTGTGAATCAATTAAAGCCTGATTGCTCATCCATGCCTGGGATGTATAAAAAGGAGAGATCATGAAGGATCTTAAGCCTACATCATAGCACTCTTGCACTGATTAGGAGGGGCTAAATAAGATGTAGAGCATAAAAATTGAATCCTTAGGAAGAACAAACTCAATCAGATTGTGAATCTGAACATGCTGGCTGTTGCTTTGTAATAGAAACCTACTGAATTTATTTAGCCTTAAGCCAAATGTGGTCTTTGTATTGACCATTACTGTACAATATGTAGGTTTTCCTTTAAGCCTTATTTTAGTTCAGAAACTGTATGACTGTTAATTTTTTTAACATACTACAAGGCTTTTTCTTGGTGCTTATTTACATTAATAAAATATACATCAAGGATTAAAGCCTATGTGGGCTCTGATAGCCAACACAATCAATGGTGTGAGCACTTAAACATGTAAGAGCAGCTTGGAACAGAACAGAGCTCAGTGAGAGAAGAAACTTGATGGAATGAAATACTTTAAGCTAACCAGCCCATAGACCAGATCCTCAGCTGGTGTAAATGTAAAGTGCCAATTTATAGCAAAAGAGGCTGCAGCTTACTCCATAATATTTCAGCTGCTTTCTTACATTGTTGTTGCAGAATCGGAAATAAAATGAAAGAAAGTGAATCAAAGGATGCCGTGTTTGTGAAAAATAACATGGCAAGCAGGGAAGTTGGAAAAGAAATTAAAAAAAACAAACAATGGGATGGTGTGAGTCTTTCTATTACTACCTGCCAAGTAAAAAGGCAGAGTAAAATGGACACCCAGGTGTTAAGATAAATTCAATAGAAACAGAGGCAGAATCAGCTGTTGTAGTAGCAACAGGCTTTTTTAAAAAGTAGACTCTGTTGCTGTAATATTAGCAATAGAAGAAGATGATAGCATGGCAACCATATTAAATGGCATCTCTTTACATATCTACTAAAAATCCACTATGTCGTTGCTTGGACAGTAGTCTACCAACAACTATTTTCCTCTCTTTCCCCAGTATTCTACAGTGTGAGTTTGTTACTCTGAAAACAGAACTAAAGATGTACATCAACATAATGTTTATTAGTCATTTCTCTTTATTTGAGAAGGTGAATCATCTTTTGGCTCCTAAAACTCTGAGTCAGTCTGAGCCAATCCTGAGCTGACTCATGCTTCACTATTAATTATTATTATTAAGAAGACTATAATGAAATAACCCAGTCTATATAACCAATGTTTTAGTACGGTTAGATGTGATTCATCCTAATCAATTTATATACCAATGAACAGTTCATACCAGTATCTCATTTGTGCTTTTCAATTTATATTTCAGTGAGGTACGGGAAATAGAAAATTAGGAAAATCTGAAATATTGCTATTGAAAACTGAAATTAAAAATTGATAGTGCTGTTGATAGCTGTCAAACATGCTTTGAACTTAATTATATCTTTAAGATTCCTAGACATCTGCACAATCAAGCAAAATGTTACTAGCTTTGGCTATATAACTAGAGTGTCATACTTGCAAGCTAGTATTTGGAACACAAATTAATCAGAGATGAACAGAAGCAGGAGTTGTTTTGCAAAACCTCCTTTGTTGGGTTTTTAGGGCTAGTTTGGATCCAACAGAGAAGGTAAAACTCAGAATTTCCATTTTGCAGGAAAATTAGAGATTTTATCAGTTAGAATGAAATCAAATTTTCTTGGAATTTCAACTTCTGGGCACTCCAAAATTTCCTTTTCACTGCAGAATATTTGGGGCTGCCAGAAATAAAGGTGCAGTGATCCCCAAGCATGATGGCTTTAAGCTACAACAGAAAGCTCAAAACCACAATTGCTAACTCAGTAGATTCCTTTCAAGGAGACCTCTGACCATGTAAAGGAGCTACAGAGTGCACTGTATTATGATAGAAATGCAAACATGGAAGCATCCTGCTGAGAAAAATGTAAAAAATAATATATTATTGGTTTCTTTGTCCTCTTATTTGTCATCTGATTCTTTCACAGGCAGCTGGTATTAGTGACTCCTTACTTTGTTGTAGTCAATGGAACAAAAATGTCAAAAAATTTAAAATCCACACTTACATGGTTAAGGAAATAACTAAGGAGAAAAGCAAACATGGAAGGGTAGGGACGGCAAAAGAAACCAAAAGAAGTCAAATCAAAATATGGAACCATAAAGATGAGCTTCAAACCATAGAGAAATCAGTTTTGTCACCTTTAAAAGTGGGCCTCAGAAGGGATAATAATTTAATTGGATAATTCCCGAACTTTGAGGAATCAGTCATCATTGCCAACTCTGACAATTTCTTTGTAAGTGATATGATTTCAACCAGAGCTGGAGCCAGTCTGGTGACTATTTAAGGACTGAGTTACCAACACTGGAGGCCAGGAACTAATTTTTTTCGGAAGCCCCCTTTTTGTGAACATGGTATTAATGAAAGCTGAAAACTACGCAGCTTATGACAATCAACAAGCCATGTATATTACTGAATAAACACAAAAAGAAAATTGAAGACAATGAGTAGATTATATACTGCCTGAATATACATCAAAACAAGACTAAAATGAAATGCTGCATGTTTAAACTGGAATCTTGTAAGCTTTAAGTACTGCAAATTCAGTTACTTTATGCTCAAATGAGTGTGTGTGAAGTAAACTGCATTCGGCTGACATGATAGCAAGAGCGTTAAGCTTTGCTTCTACCATAGTCAAACAAAAATTATTTTTATTCAGGCAATCTCAGAGAACAATTGCTCTGTTTCAAAGTCAAATAGAGTCTTCATGCAATGAAAATATTTGGGAAGACATTACTCTGATCTTTATCATGCAAAAATGTGATGATTCCAGTAGCACTCTTATCCAGCAAGTCACAATATCTTACAAATGCTGAAAATTGATGCATTTCAGCAAAAAAGATCAGGATTTAGATCATTTAGCAAGCACTGATTAATACCAGAGTGCACATTTTCATCACTTCTTCACTTTGTACTTAATCAGTAGATAGAAGGAAGCCAAACCATGTGGACACTTCAGCATAACATTCACTTATTTTTAGTTCTGAACTTAGCTTGTTGGGAATAACAAAAACACAACCTCAAATTTCCTTCTTTCTCAAAGTACAGTGTCACTTCTGCCATCTAGAAATTTTTCCTTCACAATACTTTTGTGGTAGGACTCATAACATCACTTCCCAATTTTGTTGTTTGTTCCTCAAACTGAGACTGTAAGCTTGTGACAAATTCTTTAAAGGAAGTCAGCTAATTAACAGCAAAGACAAGTTCCAGCCTTGGTTTTTGAAGTTTTTAGTTTTGTCAAACCTTTCTAGTATCACATTCCATAGGAATGGATAAATAAATGGAGTTAGCAGTTTCCATAAATGGAGTTTGCAGCTGCAGTACAATAAACATGAAACTCAAAGGAAGAGAAATTTTCAATGGCATTGTCCATTGTTTCTTTCAAACAATGTTGAATTCCCTCATAGTTCACTACGATTGTTGTACAAGATTCACCATGACAGGACCATCTCATATCTGAAAAGTTTTTTTAAGAAAAGATTTCCATGTTCACTTTTGGTAAGATTGTTGCACAGAAGCTTCCTCTGATTAGGCAAAACTGCAAAATTAAAAAAAAAAGTTTCTGAACAAGACTGAAAACATGTATGGCTTCCATGGAAGAATCAATGCTGCAAGTTTCAATTAAGTTCAGAGAATAAGCTGTGCACAGCACTTAGGCTATGTCTACACTTGTTAATTTAAGTCGACTTTAACTAAGTCGACTTAACTAAGTCAATTTAAAGTCGACTTAGTTAAGTCGACTTAGTGTGTCTACACTTAAAATTAAAGTCAACTTAAAGGGGAACTTACAAAATCGACCTAGAGCATCCACACTAGATGCTCTAGGTTCAACTTTGTGAGGCTAGGGGAGAATGCAACAAGGGGGATGTTGTGGTGGGTGTCTGCTACAGACCGCCAGACCAGAAAGAGGAGGTGGATGAGGCGTTCTATGGACAACTAACAGAAGTTTCCAGATCGTCGCAGGCCCTGGTTCTTATGGGGGACTTCAATTATCCTGATGTCTGCTGGGAAGATAATACAGCAGTGCACAGGCAATCCAGGAAGTTTTTGGAGAATATTGAGGACAACTTCCTAGTACAAATGCTGGAGGAACCAACTAGGGGCCTTGCACCTCTAGACCTATTGCTCACAAACAGAGAAGAATTGATTGGGGAAGTAGAAGTAAATGGCAACCTGGGCAGCAGCGACCATGAGATGGTAGAGTTCAGGATCCTGATCAATGGAAGGAAGGAAAGAAGCAGAACACACACCCTGGACTTCAGAAAAGCAGATTTTGGCTCCCTTAGGGAGCTGATGGGCAGGGTCCCATGGGAAGCTGATCTGAAGGGGAAAGGTGTCCAAGACAGCTGGCTGTATTTTAAAGAAACCCTGTTAAAGGCACAGGAAGATAACATTCCGATGTGCAGAAAGAACAGCAAATGTGGACGGCGACCAGCGTGGCTTAGCAGGGAACTCTGCGGGGAGCTGAAACATAAAAGGGAAGCTTACAAGAAGTGGAAGCTTGGACAGATGACAAGGGAGGCGTATAAAGATATTGCTCGGGACTGCAGGGATCAAATCAGAAAGGCCAAAGGACAATTGGAGTTGCAGCTAGCAAGAGATGTGAAGGATAACAGAAAGGGGTTCTATAAGTATATCAGCAACAAGAAAAGGATCAGAGGTGGTGTAGGTCCCTTACTGAATGGGGCAGGCATCCTCGTGGAGGATGATGCGGAAAAGGCTGAAGTACTCAATGCTTTTTTTACTTCAGTCTTCACAGGGCGGGCCAGCTCCCAGGCTACTACACAGGGTAACGCGGACTGGAGAGAAGAGTGGCCCTCGGTGATGGAAAGTCAGGTTAGGGAACACTTAATGAAATTGGATGTGCACAAGTCCATGGGGCCAGATGAACTGCATCCGAGGGTGCTGAGGGAGTTGGGGGAAGTGATTGCAGAGCCGCTGGCCATTATCTTTGAGAACTCGTGGCGAACGGGGGTGGTCCCGGAGGATTGGAAAAAGGCAAATATAGTACCTATCTTTAAGAAAGGGAAAAAGGAGGATCCGGGGAACTACAGACCGGTCAGCCTCACCTCAATCCCTGGGAAAATCATGGAGCAGGTCCTCAAGGAATCCATCCTGAAACACTTGGAGGAAAATAGAGTGATCAGGAACAGTCAACATGGATTCACCAAGGGCAAATCGTGCCTGACCAACCTGATTTCCTTCTATGATGAGATGACTGGATTTGTGGATGCGGGAAGAGCCGTTGACGTGATATACCTTGACTTTAGCAAGGCTTTTGATACGGTTTCCCACAGCATTCTCGTCGGCAAGTTAAGGAAGTATGGGTTGGACGAGTGGACCGTAAGGTGGATCGAAAACTGGTTAGATCAACGGGCTCAGCGGGTAGGAATCAATGGCTCGATGTCTGGTTGGCAACCGGTAACGAGTGGAGTGCCCCAGGGGTCGGTCCTGGGGCCGGTTCTATTCAACATCTTCATTAATGATCTTGATGATGGAATAGACTGCGTGCTTAGTAAGTTTGCAGATGACACCAAGTTGGGGGGAATGGTAGATACTCTGGAGGGCAGGGACAGGATCCAGGGAGACCTGGACAAATTGGAACACTGGGCTGTAAGAAACCTCATGAGGTTCAACAAAGACAAGTGCAAAGTCCTGCATTTAGGACGGAAAAATCCCATGCACTGCTACAGGCTGGGGACCGATCAGCTAAGTAGCAGCGCTGTAGAAAAGGACTTGGGAGTTATGGTGGATGGGAAGATGAATATGAGCCAACAGTGTGCCCTTGTTGCCGAAAAGGCCAATGGCATATTAGGCTGCATCAGTAGGAGTATTGCCAGCAGATCGAGGGATGTGATAATTCCCCTCTATTCGACACTAGTCAGGCCGCATCTGGAATACTGTGTCCAGTTTTGGGCTCCCCACTACAGAAAGGATGTGGACAAATTAGAAAGAATCCAGCGGAGGGCAACAAAAATGATTAGGGGGCTGGGGCACATGACTTATGAGAAGAGACTGAAGGAACTAGGCTTATTTAGTCTACAGAAGAGAAGACTGAGGGGAGATTTGATAGC
>ML685769.1:5551251-5621403 GCA_007922175.1 Pelusios castaneus | reverse complement strand
AAGTCGACTTAGTTAAGTCGACTTAGTGTGTCTACACTTAAAATTAAAGTCAACTTAAAGGGGAACTTACAAAATCGACCTAGAGCATCCACACTAGATGCTCTAGGTTCAACTTTGTGGGGCTAGGGGAGAATGCAACAAGGGGGATGTTGTGGTGGGTGTCTGCTACAGACCTCCAGACCAGAAAGAGGAGGTGGATGAGGCGTTCTATGGACAACTAACAGAAGTTTCCAGATCGTCGCAGGCCCTGGTTCTTATGGGGGACTTCAATTATCCTGATGTCTGCTGGGAAGATAATACAGCAGTGCACAGGCAATCCAGGAAGTTTTTGGAGAATATTGAGGACAACTTCCTAGTACAAATGCTGGAGGAACCAACTAGGGGCCTTGCACCTCTAGACCTATTGCTCACAAACAGAGAAGAATTGATCGGGGAAGTAGAAGTAAATGGCAACCTGGGCAGCAGCGACCATGAGATGGTAGAGTTCAGGATCCTGATCAATGGAAGGAAGGAAAGAAGCAGAACACACACCCTGGACTTCAGAAAAGCAGATTTTGGCTCCCTTAGGGAGCTGATGGGCAGGGTCCCATGGGAGGCTGATCTGAAGGGGAAAGGTGTCCAAGACAGCTGGCTGTATTTTAAAGAAACCCTGTTAAAGGCACAGGAAGATAACATTCCGATGTGCAGAAAGAACAGCAAATGTGGACGGCGACCAGCGTGGCTTAGCAGGGAACTCTGCGGGGAGCTGAAACATAAAAGGGAAGCTTACAAGAAGTGGAAGCTTGGACAGATGATAAGGGAGGCGTATAAAGATATTGCTCGGGACTGCAGGGATCAAATCAGAAAGGCCAAAGGACAATTGGAGTTGCAGCTAGCAAGAGATGTGAAGGATAACAGAAAGGGGTTCTATAAGTATATCAGCAACAAGAAAAGGATCAGAGGTGGTGTAGGTCCCTTACTGAATGGGGCAGGCATCCTCGTGGAGGATGATGCGGAAAAGGCTGAAGTACTCAATGCTTTTTTTTACTTCAGTCTTCACAGGGCGGGCCAGCTCCCAGGCTACTACACGGGGTAACGCGGACTGGAGAGAAGAGTGGCCCTCGGTGATGGAAAGTCAGGTTAGGGAACACTTAATGAAATTGGATGTGCACAAGTCCATGGGGCCAGATGAACTGCATCCGAGGGTGCTGAGGGAGTTGGGGGAAGTGATTGCAGAGCCGCTGGCCATTATCTTTGAGAACTCGTGGCGAACGGGGGTGGTCCCGGAGGATTGGAAAAAGGCAAATATAGTACCTATCTTTAAGAAAGGGAAAAAGGAGGATCCGGGGAACTACAGACCGGTCAGCCTCACCTCAATCCCTGGGAAAATCATGGAGCAGGTCCTCAAGGAATCCATCCTGAAACACTTGGAGGAAAATAGAGTGATCAGGAACAGTCAACATGGATTCACCAAGGGCAAATCGTGCCTGACCAGCCTGATTTCCTTCTATGATGAGATGACTGGATTTGTGGATGCGGGAAGAGCCGTTGACGTGATATACCTTGACTTTAGCAAGGCTTTTGATACGGTTTCCCACAGCATTCTCGTCGGTAAGTTAAGGAAGTATGGGTTGGACGAGTGGACCATAAGGTGGATCAAAAACTGGTTAGATCAACGGGCTCAGCAGGTAGGAATCAATGGCTCGATGTCTGGTTGGCAACCGGTAACGAGTGGAGTGCCCCAGGGGTCGGTCCTGGGGCCGGTTCTATTCAACATCTTCATTAATGATCTTGATGATGGAATAGACTGCGTGCTTAGTAAGTTTGCAGATGACACCAAGTTGGGGGGAATGGTAGATACTCTGGAGGGCAGGGACAGGATCCAGGGAGACCTGGACAAATTGGAACACTGGGCTGTAAGAAACCTCATGAGGTTCAACAAAGACAAGTGCAAAGTCCTGCATTTAGGACGGAAAAATCCCATGCACTGCTACAGGCTGGGGACCGATCAGCTAAGTAGCAGCGCTGTAGAAAAGGACTTGGGAGTTATGGTGGATGGGAAGATGAATATGAGCCAACAGTGTGCCCTTGTTGCCGAAAAGGCCAATGGCATATTAGGCTGCATCAGTAGGAGTATTGCCAGCAGATCGAGGGATGTGATAATTCCCCTCTATTCGACACTAGTCAGGCCGCATCTGGAATACTGTGTCCAGTTTTGGGCTCCCCACTACAGAAAGGATGTGGACAAATTAGAAAGAGTCCAGCGGAGGGCAACAAAAATGATTAGGGGGCTGGGGCACATGACTTATGAGAAGAGACTGAAGGAACTAGGCTTATTTAGTCTACAGAAGAGAAGACTGAGGGGAGATTTGATAGCAACCTTCAACTACTTGAAGGGTTGCTCCAAAGAGGAGGGAGCTAGGCTGTTCTCAAGGGTAACAGAGGACAGAACAAGGAGCAATGGTTTCAAATTACAGCTGGGGAGGTCAAGGTTGGATATTAGGAAAAACTTTCTCACTAGGAGGGTGGTGAAGCATTGGAATGCTCTATCTAGGGAGGTGGTAGAATCTTCATCTTTGGAGATTTTTAAGGCTCGGTTAGACAAAACCCTGGCTGGGATAATTTAGGGGGAGTGGTCCTGCTTTTTAGCAGGGGGTTGGACTAGATGACCTCGTGAGGTCCCTTGCAACACTATTATTCTATGATTCTATGATTCTATGACCTTGGGCAGGTCCACGGTGGCAGGGGGGGCACCTCTTGTGTACAATGGGGAAAAGGGGGACAGGGACCCTGGCAGGGCATGTGGGCAGGGTGTCATGCTGTCTGCATTTAGGGAAGCATTTATGATATTTTCTATTTGTATCTCATATAATCTATAGGAACTATGTCATGTTTGGTATCAATAGAAAGGTAGTAATTTGCTGGGAATGATTATATAGTTTATGTCTAGGAATTGTATTTATATTAGAAGTTAATTAGTTAGGAATTTGGTGTTATATCTATACTTTAACTTGTGTCGTTCTGGAGAAATGCCCTAGACAGGAGGCTGTCAACAACCATTGTGTCCTTAATGGCTCATCAGGTTTCTCCCTTTGGCCCGTTGTAACTGAGAGCTTCCTTAACATTAAGGAGACAATGGTTGTAATGTTGGACATGCACAAGTCTATGGGGCCAGATGAACTGCATCCAAGGCTGCTGAGGGAGTTGGCTGAAGTGATTGCAGAGCCGCTGGCCATTATCTCTGAAAACTCATGGTGAACAGGGGAGGTCCTGAAGGATTGGAAAAAGGCAAATATAGTACCTATCTTCAAGAAAGGGAAAAAAGGAGTATCTGGGGAACTACAGACCGGTCAGCCTCACCTCAATCCCTGGAAAGCTCATGGGGCAGATCCTCAAAGAATCTATACTGAAACACTTGGAGGAAAATAGAGTGATCAGGAACAGTCAGCATTGATTCACTAAGAGCAAATCGTGCCTGACCAACCTGATTGCCTTCTATGATGAGATGACTGGATTTGTGGATGCGGGAAGAGCTGTTGACGTGATATACCTCGACTTTAGGAAGGCTTTTGATACGATTTCCCACAGCATTCTCATCGGCAAGTTAAGGAAGTATGGGTTGGATGAGTGGACTGTAAGGTGGATAGAAAACTGGCTAGATCACCGGACTCAGCAGGTAGGAATCAATGGCTCAATGTATAGTTGGCAACTAGTAATGAGTGGAGTGCCCCAGGGGTCGGTCCTGGGACTGGTTCTGTTCAACATCTTCATTAATGATCTCAATGGTGGGATAGATTACGTGCTTAGTAAGTTGGCGGATGACATCAAGCTGGAGGGAATGGTAGACACGCTGGAGGGCAGGGACAGGATCCAAGGATACTTAAAACTGGGCCAAAAGAAACCTCATGAGGTTCAACAAGGGCAAGTGCAAATTCCTGCACTTAGGTCAGAAAAATCCCATGCACTGCTACAGGCTGGGGACCAATTGGCTAAGTAGCAGCACTGTAGAAAAGGACCTGGGAGTTATGGTGGACGGGAAGCTGGATATGAGCCAACAGTGTGCCCTTGTTGCCAAAAAGGCCAATGGCATATCGGGCTGCATCAGTACGAGTGTTGCCAGCAGATCAAGGGATGTGATTATTCCACTCTATTCAGCACTGGTGAGGCCGCATCTGGAATACTGTGTCCAGTTTTGGGCTCCCCACTACAGAAAGGATGTGGACAAATTAGAAAGAGTCCAGCGGAGGGCAACGAAAATGATTAGGGGGCTGGGGCACATGACTTACGGGGAGAGACTGAAGGAACTAGGCTTATTTAGTCTGTAGAAGAGAAGACTGAGGGGGGATTTGATAGCAAGCTTCAACTACTTGAAGGGGTGTTCCAAAAAGGAGGGAGCTAGGCTGTTCTCGATAGTAACAAAGGACAGAACAAGGAGCAATGGTTTCAAGTGACAGCTGGGAAGGTCAAGGTTGGATATTAGGAAAAACTTTCTCACTAGGAGTGTGGTGACACATTGGAATGGGTTACCTAGGGAGGTGGTGGAATCTTTGGAGATATTTAAGGTCCGGTTAGACAAAACCCTGGCTGGGATGATTTAGAGGGAGTGGTCCTGTTTTTAGCAGGGGGTTGGACTGGATGACCTCATGAGGTCCCTTCCAGCCCTATGATTCTATGTCCTAACTGTTAAACCATGTTCAGCAATAAGCTTACCAGCCATCAAAATATGCCTTAAAATGTTCTTCCAGTTAGTAGTTTGTGATAGAAGCAGCTGTACTGGCTCCCTGTTGATGTAATTCTTGCCTTGAAAATGTGTTAGCCATGGAACCGCAATATTCCACACTGGTTTTCATGAGAACAAGTCTTCCTCCTTCCTCCATAATCAGAAAAGTCTGCGGTTATAAAGTGCTAAGATTATTAGGTAATAAAAATGGGAAAAAATGGAATACGATTCCTGTGGATTTAGAATACCCCAACCAATACCTCTGACAACACTCTTCTTTTGATAGTTTTCCTTCAAAAAGAGGAGGTGAATGATACATTTCTGATGTTTGTACTGCCACTCCAAAGCTATACATTTGTCACTGTGATTCTTAAAACACAGAGCAGACCTTTCTTGATAATCTGGATGCAAAACTTCGCCATTATCAAAGCAGGCCACGTAGCTAGATCTTGCTCTGTGCTAACTGCAACATTATCCTCTTCATCACCAATATTCTCTCTTTCTGTACTGGCAGGCAGAAGGAAAAGTGGCCCATCTCCTCACTTTTGTTCTTGATTTCAGGAACACTTGCCTTTTCTTTTGCCTTTTCCCAAGGAAACAAGTTTATGTGTGTATCTTCAATTATCAGTTTCTGAGAAAGAGGATCCAGCATCTTTGAAAGATGATTCTGAAGCAGTACTATCAGAGCAATAGTTAGTAAATTTGGGTAATTTTAATTATTATAATTTTCTCTCTTTCTAATTTGGGCTTTCCTTTTCACTGCTCCACTTGGAAATTGCTAACTGGACATCCCATTGAAGGAGATTAAAGCAATACTAAGGAAATATGGGGCAGTGCAGCCATTAGTAGCCGTGACTGGTGATGAGTACTGCCACCTCAAATGCCTGGTGTCAGCAACTGAAAGTCGGAAAAAAATGAGTAAATTTTACCTGTAAAGTCTTAAGAAACTGGGGCAAAATCAGCATGAGCAGGAGGCATAAGATATCTGGGGGGTTTTTTTGGTTTTTTTTTTTGGTCTTTTCTTTTTAGAGAGACAGCATGAATATCCTCAGAATCTCCCTTGTATATAGTGTGTATTTCAAGGACTGGTGCCTCCTTTCCCCTCGGGAAACCAAAGGTCTGTGGCCGCAGTCCTTTGTAGGACTACTGAGGAGCTAAACCTCCCCTGAAAGGGTGGAACACAGACAGTGACATGGCCAAAGGGCCAAGCCATGAAGATGACACTGTGGTTTCTAAGGCTATGTCTACACTTGGCCAAATAAGTCGACTTAGCGTGTCCACACTATGAAATTAAGTCGACTTAAAGTGGACCTTGCCAAATCGACTTAGAGCATCCACACTGGATGCCTAAGTCGACTTGTAGGGACTAGGTGGACCTGGGACTGGTCCATGGTGGCAGGGGGGCACCCCTTTCAAAATGCCAGGGGGCTCAGTATTTGCCCCATTGTACCTGGGTACAATGGGGGCTGAGCAGGACAGGGACAGGGGCAGGGTATAGGAGCGGGGTGGGCAGGGCTGTGTCCTGCCCTGTGGGTGGGCATGCCAGGCTCTGTCTGTGCCAGCCACCCTGGCAGGGAGGTCAGTGGGGGAGCCCTGGGGGCCCTTTAAGTCGACTTAAAGTCAATTTAGGGCTAATCCACGTCTATACTGGCTAAGTCGACTTAATAAAGTTGACTTAGCCAGTAAAGTCGACTTTACACTAGGTTTTATAAAGTCAACTTAAAATTTCTTTAAGTCGACTTAAGCAGCAGCTTAAGTCAACTTAAGGAAATTGTAATGTAGACACAGAGTAAATTAAGTCAATTTAAGCAGGCTTAAGTCGACTTAATTTACAAGTGTAGATGCACCCTATGGCTGCAAGAGGATCGGCAGGCAGACAGGAAAGAGAGAGTGATGGTGTGCAAACTATAGACAGGTGCTGGAAAAGGTGTTGGCTCAAGCTAATCCCCAGAGTACCAGACAGTGGCATCAGTCTGGCACTGAGTGATGTGCCCCATGACAACTCTTCAGTTGTCACCTTCCCCTACCCTTGTTCAGGCGTTCACATCTCCTCGTAGCATTTATGTCCATGAGGCTTTGTCCACGCAAAATTCCAGTTCCAAAATCTCTGTTTTAAGTAACTTTGCATTATATTCTTCCTCACACCCCCTTCCCAATTTTCCTCCTGAATTCAGGTCCCATTCCCCTTATTATTTGATGCATCCTTTGTTATCCTGATGTACAGTCATTTATAAAAGACAGTGAAAAAAATAAAATTAAATGAACCAAATAAAAAAATTAAACCAACAAAAAAAAAAAAATCAGTCCAAATGCAGACAATGGTTAAAGTACTCTATTATCAGTGCTCTTTTGCAAGAAAATTAAGGGCCAAATTCACAGTTGGAGTAAATCAGTATAGTCGCAAATCTAGCCCATAATGTCAACTGAAGGAGGACATATTGGATTAGACAGACAAATCAGGATTAATCTGATTAATGTGTTTCAGCCATTTTAAGCCCCTGTTTGCTGTTTTAGAAGAAATCAAATTTGGAATTAAAAGAACATAAATCATAGCTCTTGGTCCTTTTTATGACTCATTTAGTCCAAACATTCAAAGCAGAGAAGAATCAGTTGAATAAAACAGCAAGATTATAAGACCTTGGAGACAAATCTATGCATGTTTTACATTGACAGAGCATTATGTGCACTATTATATGGATATATGTGCCTCCAGCACTGCCAATGTACTGCACATTTGATAAATGCAAACTATTTGCCTAACCACTCCTGTCTGAGATTCCAATAAGCAGATACAAGTGGTAGCCAAGGAAAGAAACCAGGCCTCTAAATTTGATTAAAATAGAATGACAAAGTAGGTTGTAACAATGTGGGAATTATACAGACAGTTCATGGAATGACCTAATTAAGTAACATAAATGTTTTGAGATAAACAATTTGCCATAGAATATGCTGGCACTGACTTGACTGTATAAGTAATACCTTGGGATTTACATACACCGCCAATAGAATAAACTGGCATCAATCCAATTAAACACATTGAATTACACTGGCTGCTTAGAGATTAGATTGCTTCTATCCCTGTGATCCTAACTCTCAAAAACCCTCCCACATTTACAGTGATGAGACTTCCTGTACCATCCCCCCAAATGCAACTATGGGCCTGATCCTGAGAGAGTTTGAGCCCCTATTACTCCCACTGTCTTAAACAGGGGATACACAAGCTCAACACTTTTCAGGATCAACTCCAATGTTAACAGTCTTTTTGCCTAGTATTGTAATCCTTTCAGGGGCTTACACTGGGGTGTCCTCCCAAAAATCCCACTAATTCTAAAGCTTTCACAAAGTAACACGGACTACATCAGTGGTTTTCAAAATTAGGGTCTGGACCTAGTAGTGGGTCACAGATCCTCAGGCACTGAAAGATGTCTTTGTTGGGTCGTGGGCATAAATAATTTTTTTCAACTGGGTCCCGAGAAAAAAAGTTTGAAAATCACTGGACTACACGACTGATTCCCTGCCAAGCCTGTGACTGGCACTGTCATTAAGATCAACCCACCTATGTGTAAATGAAACATTCTGTGGCTGTTTAATCCTTTGCATCCTAACCCTAAAAAAAAGCTGAGTGCCATGAGTTCCCATTACAAAGAGTAAAGTTATGGGTTCTCAGTATGTTGTACAAACAGGCCTTTCAAAAAGATACTAGTTTGGAAAGGAAGGAACATTGTTTCCTTCTGATATGTGCTGTCACCTTTCTCCTTCAGTCCATCTGTCGCGGCGGCTCACAGTACTTCACACTTTGACTGGCTTGTTCATACTGAAATCTAAGGCCTGCAGTGCCCCTGGTGAGGTCTATTGGGCCAGTTTTCCCATTGGTTTAGGTAGCTATTTTCAGCTAACCACAGATTCACAATGAGTTATTATCCATGAGTAACTTAGATCGTAAATTCTTCAGAGCAGGAACTGTCTGGGGTCTCCAGTCGCTACTGTAATACGAATAAATAGAAACATTAATAGCTAGATTGAAGGGTGAACGTATAGGTGCCGATGACTTCTCCAGATTCCAGCACTGGCTGTCCACCATAGTTTTCTTGGAGTAAGCCACAGCTTCAGAAGCCAATGCACTTGTACAGCCAGCACAACAAAGCAATTACCACAGTCAATATAGTGTGACCAGGATCCAACTGACCATTCAAACAGCCAATCAATATATTTGGCTGAGCATTCTCACTCAGTGCTGGGATTATAGAATAGACAAAGTCTGATCAATTCTTACTCTTCTTTGACTGGATTTCAAACCCTGGCTAAGTGGCTTTTCTAGCATACCAAGCAACACTCCCCTACATAAAACAATTGCACTACTCATGGGTATCTTGCCGGTGTAAATGCCTTGGAGGCCTCAGTCCATCCCTAAAGTCCAGGTAGCTTCAGCTGTGCAAAGCAGAAAAGAAAGAGACTAGCAGTACAAATGTAATTAAACTTAACTAGGATTTCAAAGATGCAATGTAATTTTTTGTGCATCATTACAACATTTCCCAGTCTCTATGTAGACTAGCTGCTTAACATTTCAACAAACATAGTAACACTACAAAATTGCCCAGCCTTTTCACTTGAACAGAAACTGGCCAGGCTGTGATGGGAGGTGTGAGGGGAATAAAATGAAACTGAAGGAGGTCAATGCTTCCGAATTCTGGTTTTCCATTAGTGCTGTACCATGAATACTTAGTAGAAGGAATTAGGAGAAGGGATTAGATAGCTACAGTTAAGAGTGTGCTTAAATGGCTTCTCCAGTATATATTTTATTTACTGAATTTATTCATACCTGATCTCTCCAAATTTGTCTCACTATCACACTTTATTTTGTAACAGTCACCTCATCTCTTCCCCTCCCACCATCACAAACACGTATAATTTTTTATTTCCTAATGATTCTAATTATTGAGACAAATAAGAATAATGCAACAGAAATATTGCACAGCCTGAGTGTGTTCAGAATCCTACTTAGGCAAAGCCCATGTCCTGCCTACTACCACTGACCAGGAGTTGACCTTTATTCTTTTCCAAGTGTGTGTTTACCTTTTTAGGTGCTAGGGAACATTTTCTATCAAAGTCAGGAAAATGAAGTAATATTTTACGAACAGGAAAACCACTTATCTTAATTGAAAATGCTTGAGTACTCTGGGTGTAAAAGTTGGTTGGAACACAGATTAAATGGCTTAATTTCATTTCCCATTAGAATGAAATGGCAGTGGCCAGTGTGTGTGCAGTACAGGATGCCAGAAGAGCTGTTTACTATGAATGCAGAAACCACTTGGCTGGGAGGAGGAGTGGGGGGAAGAGTTGCAGTAAATTGAATTTTAGAAACTCTTTTTTCACTATTTAATTGTTCCTTGAGGTACGTCACAGGATATTGTACAGAACTACTCCTGGAACACTTTTGCATTTTCCTTTGCTATTTGTTAAGAGATATGAACAATTTTCTCAAAGTACAGAGAGTACATTAAAGGCAGAGATGGGAGGGTAAGAATACAATGTACATTTACACAAGAACAGTGACTAAGAAACCTGTCTCTCATATCATCATTTTGGGGAAGGCTGATTTTAAATACTGATAAAGAAGTAGGAGAGAGAATTAATGAATAAAGGGTACTTGCTATGTTCTTATGAAAATGAAGAACTGCTACTAAGAACTGCTCAAGCAGTCAAAAATATAACTGTATGCACATGTTAGGCTGCAAAATTTTACTTATCTCAGTATTTTGGAGGTGCCACAATATTGTACATCACTCGGTGTGTGCTAAGGTTCCAGACAAAATGCACAAAATTAAGTCTGTAATGGGTAAGATACAGGCCTTTGCATATATTTGAGAATGATTAAAAAAAGATGCTAAGAGAAAGGCATAGCCTTGTATCATAACTATTTCAGAGATTTTGTACTTTGTATATAAATTATTTCCTTTGCCTCCCTGTTAGAAATAAGTTATCACACCAACATCTGTCTGATTAGATACTAAATAAAGGGCTACTATTATGACTTAATCACTGAGTAATTTCTATAAAGCTTTTTTAGGTAAGATAGAAGTTACACCAGTGGTTCCCAACCTGTGGCCCAGGGGCCCATGAGGACTTTCAAAGTGGCCCGCGGCTTCCCTTTTGGCTGCAAGAGGGCGTTGCTGCCTAAGGATGCAGGCAGAGTGCGTTGTGTGAGGCTAAAAGACCGGTGTAGGCTCCTTGCTGCAGCCAGTGCTTACCTCCGTTTGGCTGTAGCAGGGAACGTGGCAAAATGCTCTGCCTGGGTCCATAGGCGCTGGGTCCCTACTGGAGCCAGAGGGAGGGGAGCGCTGATCTTCTGTCCCCTGGCTGCCAAAGAGAGCCACTGCCTAGGGATCCAGGTGGAGCGCACAGTGCTAGAGGACACATGCAGTTCCCTTGCTGCAGCAAGGGAGATGGGAGGTCACTGAGGAAGCTGCCTCCTCGCTGAACTACTTCCGTCTGGCTTCGGGGAGGGAGGAAAGGGGGGCAGAGGGGCATCCTGCTGGCAGAAATTGGCACCCCTTGAGGATTGTAAAAGTGATTTCTGTGGCTCTTGAGCCATAAAGGTTAGGAACCACTGAGTTATCCCATATAAACTAAAGATTATTATTACACCTAATGTGATGTTGTGAGTGCTATAAAGTTTTTATTGCCATTTGTTTGCCACATTAAATGTGGCAGAGCCCAAAGTGAGTCATCTAAGGGCTTTCCAAACCCTTTCCAAAGCTTTATAGCACTTTACACCATCATACTTGCTGTTTGACATGAATAGTTGGTTCCATCTTTATTCCTTCTCCCCCTCTTCTCTTTTCCCCCTTTGAAGTACTTTAATAACAGCAGAAATAACCACGTCACGGGTGTGGTTTTTGCTTGGCGTTGCTGATAAGTGCAGTATGCAGTCCACTTATGGAATGATTTTTAATCATGGTTTCGGAAACATAAGGACCTGATCATGCATTGCCTGGGACCCCACACCTTACAGTGAAATCAGTTATAGTTCTCCGTACACCACACGATTTCACACAGTGGTATATGCAATATATAAACAGGGGGTGACATTCACAAAAGTACAAGTGCACAAAGCCCAATAGACAGACTTTGTGCACATAACAAAGCAGGACCCTGCCCAGTTCAGGTCTGTCTGTACTCATTATTCAGCCAATGGCCTAAAATAGCATCAGCTTTCTCTCTGCACTCCTTAGTGGGGATTTAGGGCTACTGGTTGCAATCAAACACAGCTCATATGACCCCTTTCTTGGCCTTCCACTAATGTTCCCCTTGGCACCAGACTAGTTAAGACCACATGAACCCTAATTCCAAGCCAAAAGGGTGCAAATACATCCTTGCATGGCTGCTGTTCCCATGGCCCTCCACTCAAGGGTACTGTAGGACTTCTATGGCATAGACCCAAGTAAATTTCATCCAGAAAACCAAACCTACTGACAATGCTCAGTCCATAGACACATATATATCATATACATACAGGTAACCAAACAGGCAACTTTATACACAGATAAAGGAGTGCTGATTACTTCATGGCAAGCATAAGTTTGTTTTCTAGTTGTTGAATTATACATCACATGTCTACATAACCTTATTCAAAGTCCACCTATTTCCTAGATCTCAAAATAATGTAAAAAAATATACTTCTAAAAATGAAATTCATAAGCATAATACCCCATTTCTTACTCAATAAGACATAACAAGAAAATTCTAAAACATCTGTGATCATGAGAAATTGTCTACCACTTTTCATAGTAGTTAGGGTAATATATACCCCCATTTTCAGGTTAAATTTCAACTTGAGTCATTTAATTCTGGCTAGCTAAAATTATTGTTTCACCTAGAGAAAGTACTTCTCCCTTCCTCTCTCAAAAATGTCTTATTAACAGTACCATCCATTATTTATTATTATTTATTACCTATGCAGTAGCTCCGGCAAGCGGGTGCCAGGTAATTTACAGATCTTATGAACACATGACATCTTCACTGAATAGCTTACAGATCAACCCTGCAAGCCTAATATGAGTGATCCCTTTCAACTCAATTTCCAAAGGGGTAGCCATGTTAGTCTATTGTAGAAAAACAAACAGAGTCCTGTGGCACTTTTAAAGATTAACAGATTTATTTATTGCATGAGCTTTCATGGGTAAAAATCCCACTTCGTCAGACGCTTTGAAGATGGGAAACTTACAGAATGGGAGGAAATTAAATGCAGGGAAGTGTATGTGAACTGATTTTTTAAAATAACTAACATCTCTTGACCTCGGGGTGCAAAGAGAGAAGAGTGATGTTTATGAAGGATTTTTGAAAGAAGAGTATTTGTTTAAACATGTATTTTGAAAAAAAAAATCTTTTTATGTTCAATTCCTCCCCCCTTTTCCTCATATCTTATAGATCTTGTCTTTTTGTAAACTAATATGCTAGTGGAATAATGGATATACAGCCTTACTCAGGTTCCCTGATTTTCATTTTTAAGGTAGTCTGTACATTTGTCCAACTGGATTCCCTCTTTTTATTCCTCCCCATCTGTAGACTTCTCTCTGGTTCCAAACCAACAAGGAGTAGTGAATGCACCTGTAAGCTGTGCAAAGATTCACTTCCGGGTGAGATAAATAATAAAGCCAGCAGGAGCTGTACTATCAGCATCATTTCCATGATGGCCAGAGGAGTCCACCAAAAAGGAAAATGAAATGCAGTCTCCACTGCTTCCTCAAATCTACTTAACATTTTAGAGGTCATAACATTAAGGTCGGGCTTTCTCTTTTTTCGTGCTGTGATTTACAGGATTTCAAAGCCCTTCAAGTGACTTTTAAAAGGGTTGAAAAGTGGAGCTTCTCAGATGCCACACAAACAAAGTCACATAAGTAATGAAGTTCAGAAGATGCCCATATTCTCTAATTGAATTTAGGCCATAAAGAGAATAAAATATACAAAAATGCAAAAGACAGCATAATCTGTGGATAGTTACTTTTTACAACACCCATTTTTCCTGAATAAGTTGCACCCATGAGAACATTTGTGATATGTGGATATCACTTCAAAAATAGCCTCAGTGAAAGGATCCATAAGAAGGGCTCCCATCCAGTAATCTTGATAGAAGGAGGTATGCCATAAGGAAATAAAATTTCACAGTAGTCGAATTATTCACTAATTCACCACTGACAAATAATGAATCAAGAGCAAAAACTGACAATTTTTCACAGCCACACCCAGAGGGAAATACAGCTGGAACCCATGAGTAAGAGACTAGGACATGAGTGATTATGCTAGTGGTTGATGCAGGAGTAACACCTAATGATTGTAGCAGGAGTCAGTAGCCAGGAATATGAAACCAGGGTCTGTGCTAGGTTAGTGAGACAAGACTGGGGTCAAAGCAGGAGTTATTGCAGCCACAGGAAAATGCTTTGAACAAATACCAACCTGTGCTAAAGAGCTGGTCTTCTAAATCATCCAACCAGTCAGGTGATACAGCCGATCTGATCACCTACTATAGGCTATCTGTCCTCGATAGGTTTCCAGAGACTAGCTCTGCTGAAGGACCTGATTCCTGACACAAGCGGACCATCATACAATAGAACTACTTTTTCTAAGTACTAGAACTGGCTGAGATTTTGGATCTACGAATTCCAGATCAGAAGAAAGGGTTAATGTAGGCCTATGTTAGAGAGATTGCTAATCACAAAGACATCTGGATTGATAGATTATATGTACTAACACATGGCCTATACTTTTATTTATAAATTCAGAACAGATGCTTACCATATAAGCCTTTGAAGTCTGACTATGCTTTCTTTTCAACGTGGTACCATGTTGCACTCTTTCACACCATTGTTTGGTAGCTTTATATAGTATCATTGTTTTGCATTTCTCTGCATAATTGTGTTGGAAAGCCATGGATTTTTTTTTTCTGTTCCTGTAAGACAGAAAAGGCTCCTGTTTATTCAAATATGCAAATACATTTGTCACTAAAATACCTCTTAATTAGTCAATGGATGCCAATTTTTTTGCTTTCAGTCTGAAGATTCAAAATGGTGATCAAGGAAGGCGGTTATATTTATAAAGGCCAGTTTCTAAGTTAAAAATTGACTCTGACAGCATGGCATGTAAAATTCACTTTGTATAATATAGACCTACACATGCATACACACATGGAAGCTGTGAGCTGAAAGAGCCTTTGGGGGAGTAAAGGTAAGTTAATAAACCCATCATGTATTCCACCAAGCCCTAGAAAAAAGCAAAAATTTTGGGTGTGTTCCTGGGTGTATTGAGAAACAGCTTCCTGCAAGAAAAGACATCCTCTCCAAATTATTACTATTACTATGTATTTGCATTGCATTTACACATAAGATAGCCCTTACAAAACAGGGCCCCACTGTGCTAGGTGCTGTACAAACAGAACAAAAAATATGGTCTTTACCCCAAGCAGCTGACAATCAAAACTAGTGGGAATGTATCAATACTTTTTAACAAAAAAAAGGGGCAGACATCCTTTGTCGCAGTTTCTTTACAATTTGAGCACTCCCTACAGTAGAATTCAGTAGAAGAGCGGTGTAAGGTTCCATCCTCTCCCCGTGTCATTTTTCTTAACAGCTGGTGAATTACCGGTGTAAAATCCCTCAAGCTAGTATGTTATAGTGTTACTTTATGCCTCTTTGTTTCTGAAAAGACGAAATGGGTAGTACCGACAGCCATCTTCTAAAAGTCACCAAAAGAGGTTTTAGAAATCCCCTGAAGATTTAACAGCGGGTCAATGTTATGCTCTCACTGGGTATCTGCTGGGCAGTAAGCATATGTTACACAGCTGGGAAAAAGTTGTCAATTTTTGTAAAGCACAATTTTGGGGTTTTAGTATTTTCCAAGTTACACTATTGAATAAAGTAGGAGATTTATGCAACTTTCATATGAAAGCTGGGAAATCATTAAGTGCAGATAAATTTAACAAGCCTGCTAGGAGACTTGCACAGTTTTCCACCAGAAATAAAAAAGATATGAATCACTGTGAAAAAATCAGGGCGGACAAATTTGGACAAATCTGGTAAGCACTCATTTTTTCACTCCTATTGCCAGCACTGTAATTTCCTTCTCCCTCACTCCTCTCCCCATCAAATTGGAAACTTTTATGGAGAACATTGACAGTGATGTACATTTGCACTGATTTTATCTTTTGAATGGACCTGGAATTTTACTAACAGTACCAGGGCTCTCGTTTTACCTTACTACACTACAAAACCAATAGGAGAACACTTCAATCTCTCTGCTCACTCCATTGATGACTTGCTAATAGCTGTGCAGAAACAGATGAATAACAAATCACAGCTTCAAAGAGAAACTGCAGAACTCAAACTTACCGTATATGCAAATTTGACTCAGTTGCCTTGCGGTTAAACAGGGACTATGGATTTTTCTCTCACCTTTCTCTATTTGACCTCACCTTCCTCTATGTGCTGTTCCCCAGTGTTTGAATCCTAACACTTATTTTGATTTGCTGTTACAGCCTGACCTGATCCTATGTCATACACTCCCCTGCATTTAATTTCCTCCCATTCTGTAAGTGTCTCATCTTCAAAGCATCTGATGAAGTGGGATTTTCTCCCACGAAAGCTCATGCAATAAATAAATCTGTTAGTCTTTTAAAGTGCCACAGGACTGTTGTTTTTCTACAATAGACTAACACGGCTACCCCTTTGGAATTATACTCCCTCAGCATTTCACATGGGTAAAGCATGATACATTGCCACTCAGATTTGCAGTAGCCGCCTCTGCATACACCGAGCTGAAGGGGCAGCTGAAACAAACCTGAGTGGTACTGTGACCTTGTGCTCCAGGTCACAACTCTACTTGGTTTGGACGGCCTCTCAAACCACAGACTCAGGGCAAACTGCCTACCCCTATGGGTAGCCCTGAGTATGTGAAATGTTCCACTTCAACTAGGACTGGAAGCACTGGGGGATCAAAATGAGACAGTTTTACCACCTGGGACTTTTGGAAGGTCCACCTTCCTATATAAAGAGAGAGAATCCCTGTGCCAAAGAACTGATAGCCCATACTGCCATAAAGGGTAGACAGAGAGAATCAATAGAAGATTTTGTAATGATTTACATTTTTTAAAATGAAAGATGTAGTGACCCAAACCAGCTTTAGTGGGAACTGCAGGAACTCAATGCCTTTCATGGTCTGTCTGGTTGTAATCATAATAGAAATACATTATTAAATAGGCATTTTATAGTTGTATCCGGCTAACTTAAATAAGCAAAAATACTACCTTGCCTAGCAGAACCGTATTTGCATGCTTAACTGAGCAGACTGGAGT
This sequence comes from Pelusios castaneus, assembly GCA_007922175.1. Lineage (NCBI taxonomy): Eukaryota > Metazoa > Chordata > Testudines > Pelomedusidae > Pelusios > Pelusios castaneus. The sequence goes on along the minus strand of ML685769.1, from coordinate 5,604,361 downwards.
AAAAAAACCAAAAACATGCCTGCACTGCCACCTTGTGGTGGAGGTGAATTTATGTAGATTTGTTATTACTTTTGCTGCATCCCAGGATGATCCGCATTTCAAGTGGAATGATTCCCGCTCTCAAAAAGTTATCTTTTTCCTGTGTGAAAGACTGTATGGGGAAAAGGTCCCCCTTTTAAGGGACAGGCTGGACCATACAATGGGTAGCATGAAGATAATCAAGTAGGCAGCAGGCCCAGCTCTGCTGACATGAACAGGAACCAGAAGCAAAGAAAGAGGGTGAGGAAAGGGAAAGAAAGACTTGGAACCCAGAAAGGCTGGGATGCAATGGGTGGCAGTTACTCTCTCAGAATCTAGGAGACAAATCTAAACTGACTCGGAGACGTGGACGTGGACTGTATGTTTGGAAGCCCTGAACCAGGTCCAGGTTATCTGTGTGTTACAATGGTTCCTATCCTTGAAACCTGATTAGATGGGATCAAGGTATGTTGTTAAAAATGTGTTAGCTTCTCCTTGCACAGAGTGGATAAAGTGAATCGATGATCAACTTGGGGAAGCGAAGGCGGAATACATGTACAGCGCCACACCAGACTGCAAGGAGTTTCTCAGGGACTGCCTGAACATTTACAGCCCATTTGAGCTTGTTGGTCAATGTATTAAGTTTTCAAAGTGTCATATTTAAAGTGGAAATCTTAGAAATTAGTTTCATAATAAAGAATATTCATAATGATAATATTTTTTAAGCACTGAGCAGCACAATCTGCACTATACAAGGTACAAAGGAAGACACAGGGCCTGCTCTGAATATAATTTATTTTAAAATCTATAATTTAAAAAGTCTAACTCTACTAGTGACTGGGGGAAGCACCATCGGATCCACACTTATTGTGTCTCAATCATCACTTCATTAAGTGGGATTTTACGCACACACACAAAATCCCCCACCCCTCTGCAAATTCATCTTGCAGTCTGACTTCATATGAACTGTCACCAGTAATAAAGATTTTGCAGATTAAATTGGGCCATAAGTAAGGCCATACTTTATTCATGATATTGAGAATTCCATAATATTAGGCTTCCACTGCAATTTTTATTTTAATTAACTTATTTGCACAGTCCACAATTTTGGATATATTTGAGTATCCAAGTAATATGCAATGCCTGTAAAATGTAAAAAGTTAAAGTGACTGGACTTGATTTCTAGGCCAGTTAAGACTTTAGGGGTTTTTTTTCTTTTAATGAATAATATAATTGCAGTAAAATGTTTATTCAAAAAAATATTGGGAATAATACAATACATGGGCATTTACAATGTTCCAGCACATTTTTTAAAGCGAATAGGTTTATTCTGACTTTTCCAAGTTACTGCTATTAATAGAGGTCTGCGATTTTTCATGTCCTGTCTGTAACTCATCCGCAGTTACTTGAGGATCATCCTCTGATTCAAATTGGGCATTAGCCCTAAGTGACATTAGTAAAACATATATTGTCTTTATCTGGAGCTACAGAGATGTTACTTATTAGAATTTAGAGTCAGCTTGTGTGTACCCTTTTCTGTATATATGTGGGCAGAGAAGGGGGGAAAGAACTGTGCAAGGAGCCTTCATCACCTACTTGGATATGCCCTGCATAAAACCTTATAACAAAACACAACCCTTCCCAGGGGTTAAAGTAAGGGGGAACACACTGGAATGCCATTCCAGGGCCCACAATTTTTAGGAGCCAGTGTTCTGAGCCCCCTAAAAATAGAAAAGCCAGGCAGAACGTTGTGTTCCGGTGCGTTCCACACAGGGGACCCAGAAAAGCCGCAGACTCTGGCGGAACACTTGTTCCACCCTGTCCTGCTGCGGCCAAGCTAGGGAGTTTCAAATTTCCTGCCCTGAGCATGCTCAGCTGAGCAACCTTAAGTCGACTTCATTTACCAGTGTAGACGCAGCCTGTATGAGCTGCTTGGTGATCATATGCAGCCCTCTATAGCAACTTGAAAAAAATCAACTGATTTCTCACTAGAAGGGAAAGATAAAGCAAAATTTGCTGACATGGCAAAAAATCTGGAGAATCCAGTTTTTGTTAAAAACTTGGGTCTCAAGCTTGATGCTCTGGAGGAACTTGCAGACCTGTCCTTGGCATTGCAAAAGTCTGATGTACCATTATCTACAGCAAGCAAGTTGATAAGTTGACAAGTTCAGGTGTTTATAGCTCGTAGAGAGTGTGATTCAGTGTTCTACCAAGAGGCTTGTGAGTCAGTTGCTGAGGTTGCTTTAACGGTGTATGTGTAAACATGTCTGTGGATGCTGGCAAGCAAAATGAAATTTCTAAATGTCAGTTTTACCAGGCCTTCGCGAACTGTATGAATGCTAGATTGTTGCCAGATTCAGAAAAACATCTACGGTGCTGTTGAAGCACTTGACTCAGGACGTTTCACTACAGAGCTGTCACTGGAATTTGGTGAAAGTGCCATAAAATTTTTGTGTTCCAAGTTTGGCATTGCATTTAAGTAAGTGTAATGTACATATTGGGACTATAAAGATCACAATACTTACTATGTTATGCGGTGTTTGCTAGTTTGTGACAATAATTGCTATAGCCATAAATGTCATATAAAATTATAAATATTTTTATGGAGCGATAACAGATGCATATGGTACTGAGAAGTGGTTGCAAATGCATACCTAGGGTGGGGCCTGCACATGTATGTAGGGAGCCCGGACAATACGGGAAGGGGGCCCAGAGATTAGGAGCATTCTGGGGCCTGGCAAATTATACTTTAACCACTGACCCTTCCACTCAGGGATGTGTAATGACTTCTTCTTCCATTCAAACTAAGAGGTACATACAGCCCCAAAACCATGAAATGTGCCATGCATGTTGAGGAAGAACTCTGAAGGGTAATTTTGCCAAAGCTGACTGCCTCTCAAAGCTCCCCACAGGGTGGTGTGGCTTCATGTTGCTACCAACTCAGGACTGTCCTTAAATGGCACAACCGAGGCCTTAATAAACAATTCTACTGATGATGAACAAGCAGGAAAAGAATCCAGCTCAATCTCTCTCAGCTGCAGTGACTGCAGGGCTACACTAATCTTTCAAGTAAGCAGATCAGTGGAAGAAGATCGGAACTTTTTGGGGAAAGAGGGGTGTCAATGTACTGGGAGACTGAAGATGGTGCTAATTTAGAGTGTCATTTATACTGCCATTTTAAGAATGGATTGGTGGCAGAGAACTGTATTGGGAAGGGCTAGTGTTTGTGAACTCAAGGAAATAAGGGAGTATTAAGGTGTATCTGAAGGAAAATAGGTGTCTGGTTCACTGGGCTAGGAGTGAGTGCATAAAAGGCAGCACAGAATAAGTTACCCAAACATGAGGCAGAGGAAGATACAAAAGGAAAGGTGAGGTGGATTTGCTGGTAGAGCAAAGGGGATGAGAAAGTGAGTAATGAGAAATTAGGGCAGAGATGCAGGCAAGCAGGGGGTTGTGCCTTAAAAATGAGAAAGAGAAACTTTGAACTGTGTACCGAAAATGAAAGGAAGCCCTAATGGAGAATACTGAAGAGGGAATGAAGTGATCTGCGTGCTGGGCAAAGAAGATTTTCGATGTTGCATTCTAGATAGACTGGAGGGACCCAAGATGGGAAAGGGGAAATCCAGAAAGAAGGAGAAGGTGGCAGTAGTCCAAGTGAGAAACAACCCAAGGCACCTTAATCATGGGGACAAGAAATGGGGTGATTTATTTTTAATCTTTTAAACCTGGGTGAATACCAAGCCCAAGAGAATCTAACTGTATTCTTGTATTGAAAAATGCATTTGCTTTGACTATATTTATGGCCCTTTGTATTTACTTTCCATGAATAGTCAACCAACTGAGTTTAATTTGCATGAATGCCAATGGAAAGCTAATTTTAATGTTGCATCCAAGTAATCCCAGAAATGACTAGAAACAGTATTTTTTGATGCAGCAGTGAAAGAGTTCTCCAAATGCCTTGCCAAAATCCTCACTCAAAGAAAATTAAAGGATCAAACAAGGCTCTTACCTATAGCTGTCTAGTGAGTATGATATGACTACATATTTCATACAAATGCTTTGTGAATGAGATGAGAGAAAATCATGTATAAAATTTATACCCAGTCACTCAGTCTTACAATAGCCAACATTTTCCAGGAATGATGTGTATGTTAAGGCCTGTGTAGCCCAAAAATGAAAAGCTTTACAATTTTCTAAAATTACGTGATTATCTTCCACATTTCTCTAATATTTAGAGATCTACTGGCTGAAACAGGGAATGACCAAGCTAGTTAGTGAGTAAGCTGTGTTGGACCTGTAAATTAAATAAAGAAAATAAGAGATGGAAAGAAGAAACGAGTTTTCATGATTTTGTTGAAGAAATCAGAAACTAATCAAGCTGTGTTCAAAAGATTTATGAACAGTAGCAATCTTTGACATGTGCTTCACATTTCTTGTCAAACTTGTATTTCATGTGGCTCCACATTTTGTAACCAATGTTCACAGCTACAGCAATTTTGCAAAAGCTAAGATGTGGGTCCAAATTCTGCTCTCATTTAGCTATGACAACATAAAACTGGAGTAACTCCATTAAAGTGAATGGTGTTACATCAGTGCATATCTATTATAAGTCAGGGCAGATTTGTTCCCTAAGATTCCAAATATTAAAAACACACAAAAATGATAACAAGAGTATTTTAAGTAAGACACGAGAAGTAATTCTTCCGCTCTATTACACACTGATTAGGCCTCAACTGGAGTACTCTGTCCATTTCTGGGAGCCACATTTCAGGAAAGATGTAGACAAATTGGAGAAAGTCCAAAGAAGAGCAACAAGAATGATTAAAGGTCTGGAACACTTGACTTATGAGAGAAGACTGAAAGAGCTGGGTTTGTTTAGTCCGGAGAAGAGGAGACAGAGGGGACATAGTCTTCAAGTACCTAAAAGGTTGTTACGAGGAGGAGAGAGAAAAAATTGTTCTCCTTCACTGCCAATGATAGGACAAGAAGCAATGGACTTAAATTACGGCAAGGGAGGTTTAAGCTGGACTTTAGGATTTTTTTTCCCAACTATCAGGGGCTGTGTCTACACTGGCAAGTTAGTTCGAATTAAGGAGGCTTAATTCGAACTAACTTAAGCCTTGGCTACAGTAGGCTTTCATTAGTTCGAATTAAGGGCTTCCTTAATTCAAACTAATACATTAGTTTATACTTTTCAAAGTAAGGGTTAATTCGAACTAATTAGTTTGAATTAACCCAATGTGGCCATGTTAATTCAAGCTCAGTGCTTAGTTTGAACTAACCAGCACATTGAGCTCAATGCAATTGACTAATTCAAACTAAGCAAGTGCCATGCATGGCACTTGCTTAGTTTGAACTAAAATTTGCTAGTTTGAATTAAGTTAATTCGAACTAACTAAAATTGGTTTGAATTAGTTAGTGCGAATTAACTAATTTGAACTAACTTTGGTAAGTGTAGACATAGCCAGGGTAATTAACCACTGGAATAAACTGCCTAACCAGGTTGTGGAATCTCCATCATTGGAAGTTTTTAACAGCAGACATACACCTGTCAGGGATGGTATAAGAGGGTACTTGGTCCTGCCATGAGTGCAGGGGACTGAACTCAATGACCTCTCATGGTCCCTTCCAGTTTCTATGATTATATGATTCTATGATAAATAGGAAACCGTTGTTTGCAAATAATTATATTGTCTCCTGATGAAATACCACTCCTTACACCACAACAATCATAGTGTGATAAGATATAATAGGTACAGTTCACCACAATCTAAGACAAGAGCAGGCAACAAGTTACACAACTTTGCGAACTTGCATGTATGACTTTAATAAATAGCTCAAAACCACAGCCAATGAAACAGCTGTTTTCAGAGTCTGGAATTACTCCACCATTTGACCCCCCCCCCTCCCCCAAATCAGTTTGGTATATGTATGACTGTGTCCTGAACTACAGTACCTTTCCCATAATAGCCCTCTGAGAGCACAGCCTAACACTCTTGAGATGTCAAAGAGCATGGAACATTTTATTGAGACGTCATCACATTATCGTCCACAGCAGAAAAACTACTCAACTTTGTAAGATTCAGAGTTCTGCCAAGAGGGCCATTTTGGAATGTTTTCCAAAAAAACCCCCAAAGGCCCTCTGTCAAATAAGGGGCCCTGGAGATTAGCAGAAAAAGAGTTAACAATGATACAGTTTGAGATATTTGAGAGAGAAGACAGTGCTGGCTAACTGGGGCTTCCTTGCTGGTGAATTAACTAAAAGAGAAAAAAAAGAGACTCAACATTGTTCCTTGATCCCAGTTATCATCAGAGGAGGAAACAGAAACCAGATGCATTGTATCTCTGAGAATATGATAAAGATGTAATTGAGCTAATAAAATAACACTTTAAAATGTTTTAGTATACTATGTGTTTACATAAGTTAATGGCAGGAGACTACAGTCTTTGAAAAGTCTGCGCCATCCTACAGCAGCATAGGCAGATTCCATAAATGAAGATATAAAAAAGCAGATATTCTGACTTGCTGAATCACAATCACAAGTTGCCAAATATTGTACATGCTGGGTTGCCATGTGGCATTGTCAATAATAACAGTTACAATCACCTTTATGATGTATATTTGGAAGGAAGATGTCAACATCCAAGCACCCAAGAACATCTGTTTTTACTGCCATTACATGTGAATGTAGGGTAAACTCCATACACAGATGACAAGTAGCATATGCAAGTGAATTGTACCATTTGTTTTCAGAGTACTCAACATTTTGCTAGAGACTTTTTTTTAGTATGCAGTGGACTCTGTCCACAGCACACTCTGTGCTCTCCTTTCACTATAAAAAATGGCTCAGCATTTAATAAAATACCGTATATGAATTATACTCTAGCGCATTACAAGCATATTACAGAGTAACAACGTAAAATGGACAATATAATCGTTATGAGACTATACACATTTTTATGATTACAGAAATATTTCTAATCAGTTTTCACATGCTAGAATGTGGATAGAGAGCATTCATAAATAATTACCAATATTTAATACCTTATTAATGATACAAAATTACTCCACCTCCAACACATCATGAAGCTGCAGAGATACAAATGTGCTGGCAACTTTTACCAGTTGTCCCCAAGTGATCAGAATTATTTTCAATCCTCTGGAAAATCATTTGAAAAATCCCGTCACCCTCCTTAACTTGATTTTCTACTGGACCCACTCAAAAAGAAAAAAAAAAATATAACAAGCAAAGGAGTTAGTTATGGTCAACAATAGCAAAATTACTGATGAGCTAGCACTTCAGGTTCTTTTCAAATAAGTTTCTTTTCTTTAAATATTCATATTAAATGTCTATTTTCTGAAATAAAGGGCACCTTATAAAAATTCATATATACAAAAAAGCATTCATACTTCAATCAATCAAATAAAGAATAACTTTACATAGAAATAGACTAAACTGAAAATAACAACATTGACAAATCATATTATACCAAATTAAATATCAAATATGTGTCCCTTAGATTAAATATCTCTGGATATTTACTGGAGAAATCAATCAGCATTGATATGTGTTATGTTCTAATGGAATACTTGGATGAGGCTTGAGTGAATCGTTTCTAATTTGTACACATACTCTTGCTCACTATCAGCTGGCAAGAAATTGGATACTGCAATTTTGATGTTGTATACACAATGCAACAAATGGCCATCATGATGAACAAATCTGATGGTATCATCCCCTCACTACATCTGGCAGGTCTGAAGACCTCTCTGTGTTAGCAAATTTTTCTGATGAGCTAATTTACTTTCCACTGGAATAAAACAAAACAAGTAAATGAATCAAAGTAAAGTTTGAAAATCCATGAGCCTGTGTCCTACGTCAGATTAACTCATGAGGATACCCCATACATGAATGAAAATGAACTAGACATTTTAAAGGCAGTTTAAAAATATTTCTGTTCATTTATTACAAAACATATAATCTGATTAACATTTCTCTGGCAGATGCAGCTTTTCAAAACTGATTTTATTTTCAGAGATTTGAGTCCCACTGTATATTGTAGAAAGTTATTAAAGAAAATTACATAAAGTAAGGCTATGGGACAAGCTGATGTTTCCTATTGGAATGATAGGAGAACTAAGATCCTCCTGGACAGAGAGAGATGACTACAGATGAGCAACCCGAACAGAAGAATAAATAGCTGTAAACCTGATGACCCATGTAATGTATCTGATATCAGCACAAAACTCAAGAAAATTAGACCAGCATCACAAGATCTCTATTTTGTACGATCATGTAGGATCCTACATGTAGGATCATGGCTCCTGCTGGACTTAATTTCAGAATCCAGGGCAATTAAAAGGGAAAGTTTGTGCTTTCATATGTGAAGCACGGTGAACTAGTTTACAATAACACCTTTTATGGGGGTTTTATCACCTTGAGTCCTCAACATACCTGTTTTTTAAACCTTACTGCAAATAGATCTTAAACCTTTTTGTAATGTGAGGATGATGCTGGGCACTCAGAGGGGTGGGACTGTTTGCCATGGGACCCTCATTTGAGAGCCCCTCTCCACCCCTCAAGTGACACTGCAACCTGGCAGATGAATCTCAGCACCACTCAGGTTTCATCTGGCCACCTTCTGACATGGGGCAGTCGGCCTAAAGCACAGTGGTGTGGTAAGCCTGTGTCCCAGGTTGCAACATCTGAAGTGAGGAGCCAACTCCAGCTCCATGGGACAAGAGCTACCACTGCAGAGTGAGTATGGGGGTGTGGAGCTCACTCTACAACCACCTCCCCTATGACCTCTTCTCAGTATTATTATTGAAATAAACACACACACACACACACACACACACACACAAGTATACTAGTCCAGCTGTGAGGATCCACAGGTCATGAACCTCGGTCCAGGAGTCTCTAGGTAGACAGAGCCTTAATGCTTGCTTGTAAAGAGTGGGCTGACTGATAAATGGAACCCTGGGCCCACTAAAGGCGACATCCATGGGTGTCCTGATTGGAGATGCTCCCAGCCTCACCAGTTTAAGTCAGGAAGTTGTCTATACAGCTGGGTGAATCACTCGCTGACTGCTCCATTGGATCCTGGCTTCTTGTCTGACTCCAGAGCTCTGTTTTCCTGATATATCCCTGGATCTTGTCTTCCTGCTTTCTTGCTTTGTTTTTGATCTGTGCTCCTGGCCTTTGACTCTGACTCCAGCTCTGACCGTTGGCTCAGTTCTCAACTCTGGCTTTGGCTGTAACCATTAGGTCTCGCCACACAAGCCCTGTCATGGCACCAACTAGCTACAAGAAAGTAAATGTATAAAGGAATTATAGAATGCCCTTTTTCTCCAGGAGATCCCTCAAATCCTGTAGATTTTGGATGGGAGGAGAGAGGAAAAAAAATACCTTGCTTTTTCAACACACAGTAACACTGTTCCTCTCCCTGCCAGAAAAATTACCCGGGGACTTATGAAGATTCAATTTCTTTAACAGTTTGTACTTGCCTTGGGGAACACCAGCCACTAAAACCAAGAGATTTTATTCAGCTTTATACTAATGTATGTGAGGCTAGAACCTGGCCTTAAAGGCCAAGCATTGCTCTAACTTATGACTCGTACGATCAGTGTCTAGGTCATGGAGCAGTATCTCTTTGTGCCAGGCACTGTACAAACACAGAAATAAAAGACAATCCTTGCCATTAAAAGCTTCCCATCTAAGTATATAAGAGCCAACAGATGAAAACAGAGAGACCAACAGGTGAGCACATGATGAAAACAGAGAGACCAACAGGTGAGCACAAGAAAACAATGAGACAATATTGGTGAGCAGAATAGACCAGTTGCCACAAGTCTGCTCCCCAGAGCTCCTCCCAAGCCAAGCTGCTCCCTCAGTATGCCCCTGTGCAGAAATCCGTAAGACAGAGGAGATGGGAGGAGGACAGGTAAGATAAGGCCTACTTTATCCCTGTGCCATTTCTTCACTGTGGGTATTCTCAGGCAGGAAATAAAGGGTTCTGCTGCTTGCAATACTTTATGCTTTCGGAGCCAGAGTGTAAAGCCTTAGTGGAGGGCAGAATCTGCCCCTCAATATCTGTTCTAAAAGACATTTACAATTAACACCACTTCGCAGGAAGAAGTTCTTGTTGATATAAATGTATGCATCGTGCACATTATATATTAAAGCAGAACAAATAGCCAGAGTATAATAGATTGCAGTTTTGAAATAACTATGATATTTTCTTCGGTAATAAAAATGTATTATAACATCAACAGCAACACACACGTATCTAATCACCACAATAAATGATACCTGAGCCTCTGTAAAGACATATTATCCTATTGCATGGGATTTTTTAATATACTGTAATGTTTCTAAGGATAGTAAACATTCTGCAGTATGAAAATCATCAGCTTCGGCACATTGACAGCAGACATAATGTCAAGTATATCTCAGTGATAAGGCTGAAAATAAATTAAAATAAACCTCAAGAATACCATGAATGTAATTCACTGAAATGCAAACACTACCTCTGAGGAAGTGGCCTACTGTGGGAAGGAGGTTAAATCCAAAGAAATTCTGGTTTGGATTCAAGTCCTTAAACCAGAACCTATGGGTTTAATCAAATATCCTAAATGCAAATGAAAACCTTGCTGCATCTTATGCTGAAAGGAAGTGTAGGACTTGATTCTTGCAGGACTCAAGTACAGGTTTAGACCTAAAAAGTTCATACAAAAATGCATCAGATGTTCTTCAGACCCGGTTCTGGGTAGTGTTCCTCCATCTTCAGACATCAGAGCTGTAGAAAACTTACTCTAGGTGAAGACAATGACATTTGGGGAGGCAAATCCTGTTTTCCTTTCTTCTGTGTCATCTGTGTATGCCATTAGCTTTCTCATTCTGCAGCGGGCACATTTCGTTCCCAAATGCATCACAGAATGTTTCACAACAATGTTTTAAAGGTGATGCTGTAGCAACCATTGCAATGGATCTTTGGGACCCTCTGAGATGCTAAACACACTATCTTCATGCAATTCTGCAGAGATGCAAATAACTCACCAGAGTAAGACAGCCAGTGCTTGGCCCTATTAACAGAATACACCCCTACACTAGACACAGATCTGAATGTACCTAGGTCCTAAAAATTAAATTACTACATACATTCAGCTGCACCTGTAAGCGTTCTATTTCTGCTAAACTTAATCCCTTATCTCTTCCCATTTGCTATTATGGATCTATTTTTTTCTCACTTTGTAGAACATGTCTGTGAAACTGTTTACTCTGTCATTCTAGTGAAGGATGGCCTCATGGGTGCCAGGACTTAGAGCCTCCAGGAATAACAAAAGTCATCAGCTACTTAGAAATCCAAAGATTCAGGACCAAAATCTCTGTTGTTGTAATTCCATCAACAATTGGTATTTTCCAGGTGCTTTATAAGTAGAGCTGGGGCTAAGTATGACTATCATGGGGTGTGTTGCTTCAGCTTAGAGTAGACAGACTGATAGTGGGATTGTATAGAAACCAGCTCTTCTAAGGAAGCATTTTAGGAAGGCACTTAAAATCCCTGATTGCAGCAATACCTCCTAGGCACTCAAATACCATAGTGATGAGTGTGGTATGAGAACCTGAATAGATTAGACTAGTATTAAGAGAGACAGAATATGAAACTAAAGGCCTGTTTTTTTCAGAATGTCTGTCCTGTCTACTTAAAGGTTTATATAGATTCTGTCAGAATCTATCTACTATTCTGTTAAACAGCTTAAAAATACATAGCATCAGATAACACTTATTGTTCCTACTTTTGTTTCTATATCTATTACATGGACTGTAAACTGGCGAGTTACAATATAGTAATGAGAGCTGCTTAAAAAACCTGAACGTTTCCATGAAAAATTCAGGGGGGGGGGAGGAAATTCCATTGAAAACTGAGTTTTCAATGGAAAATTGTAAAAAACTTGAAATATTTCATGCCCCATTAAGAGTAATAGTTTTATCCTTTTTTTTCACCATCCTCATAGATTAAAAGGGATAGCAACAGAATAGGTGTTGCTATAACAGAGACTAAAGAACTCATTTGATATGTTCTACATATTTGGATTTGTTATTGCACCCATTCCTCTGATGTTTGAAATCAAGAATACTAGACTAACAATCGGTATAGATTACAGTGCTCCCGAATTTTCTTATATACTTTTGGGAACTTGTTCAGAACTCCTGAAATATTTATTTGGTGGATTGGAGAATACTGAGTTTCAGTACTGTATAGAGCTTAAGAGTTAATTGCCAAAACTATTATGTAGTGCTTGCCAGGCACACACCAGGGAAGCAGATTACTCATAGGCTGCAAGAATAAGGACTTTTGTTAGACAGCCTCAGAGGTCCCATAACTGCAGATTGAGACATATGCGTAGCATATCAACACTGCCAATGACTGGTTTGCAATGTGCAGCATCCTCCTGATGGTCATTATGTCCCTAAAACCCAGTTTTAGAGAAGATTTAGTTTTATTACCACAGAACGGAACATTAGAAATTACTCTAATATCTCAAAGCTATCAGTTAGTTGTGCTTGGAGGAGCTACAGGATATGTTACCTTCAGTAAGGAACTGATATTAGTCAACAGCCTTTCTCCATATCACTTAAGCATCAAACTTTAAGAGCTTTGGGGCCTGTTTTTCCCACCACACACATGCATAATTCTCACAGATTCACTGACACTTATTAAAGTTTTATATTTAAATATCAAGGGTGAAAATAACAACCTTTAAAGCTGATAAAACGTATCCTGTTGTGAATAGCTGTATAAACCAGATGGTCTAAATACTTCAGGCTATATTAGACTCTCAATTTTTGCCCTAGGATATGCAGATTTAAATGAACATACATACAGGGATGTCCATATTTATCATAGAGAGACATACACACAAAATAAATGACTATACATTTGTAAGCAAGCTTTGCAGCTGATAACATGAGCAACATGATGTCATGCACTCATTTTGAAGGGAAGAATCAATCTCTGAATCAGCAGAAATAAAAGACATTCTATAAACACTTTTAAAAAGATATTAACAAAAGAGTGTTGAATGCTCTGGGGTCTGAGCTTGCATCATTAACCTCGCTGGGAATTTTGCTATTTACTTTAATGGTGCACGATCAGATGTCACGTGAGAACATTCATGCCTATATGTAAAGAAGCCTCATTTGAAATTGTTTGCTTAAACTGACGTGATTATTTTAACTCTATGCTACTGAAAAATTTTCACTATATGGGATTTGCAATCTTCACCTAAGCAATGACGCAAGCTACAAACCTAATTTATTTTAAAGCACATTTATGTATGTAGAAACCATTTAAAAGAGAAATCAAGAGAACTAAAGTTTAATGCCTCTAGTTCCCCCAAAATATTTAATTATTAATTATTTTTATTACAGTCATGTCTCAGGGCTAAACAAGAAGGGGAGGTCCATTGTGCTAAACACTATACAGATTAATAGATTGATACAGATTAATAGATTGAACTTCATGAAATTAAGAGCTATTTATTTTTTCAAATAACGGCTAAAATTAAGGTATAGATAATTGTTAAGTGGTTTCAGTTAAATTCTAAACTGACATCTGCTCCTTTCTAGTTCTGTGGTGGATAGATATACAGATATATGCACACACAGTGTGACACAAAGGTAGAAATATAGATCAACTGGTTATCCATTCTATTGACTTTTTGTAGAAAAATGGGTTATTTCTGCAAATGGTCAGAATGTGCACACCTGCAGCTCTGCAAGAAATGACAACTCCATCTCTCTAATATCATTCTTTTGAGCAAAGACAATTCTCAGATGTTACGGGGACATATCAGAAACAGAAAGGTTTTTTTAAAAAAACTTAAATTGCATTAAGGCTCAGAGTAAGAGTTTTGAGCTTTTAAAGATAACCTAAGAGGCCATTCCCTTGAAAAATACAATTTTAATTAATATGCCCTTAGATGTTGTTTTCTTCCTTAACTATAACATCTTTAATTGTGTGCAAGGTAGTAGTGACCTGTTTCATATATTAGGTTAGGGTTAGTCATTATAATTTCATTAGAAACGTATACCTATTAATATAGCAAATCAAGAACTATTATGGAATTGGTACTTATACAAAAGAGTGCCTTATGAAACGGTATAAAATCTACCATGTGCATTAGGAAGCTGTTAATCCTCAATACGTGGATCCCATTTTGATTTTGGTGATACTTGTGTAAATCCAATCAATGCAGCCACTCTCCAGATTAAGTATGGTATAATAGATCAGAACTTGGTCCAACAGCTTCTAATAATAAATGGATACTTTCATGTATATTTAAAACTCTAATATAACAAAGCAGCACTAAAGATCACTGGTTCATTATGTCTGCTCATCTTTGTAGAGGAGTCCAGTCAGAGTGCATGGTATCACTCTTTTGATTCTATAGCAAAACATCTCTGCTTACCTTACGCATAAAAAGAAGAACGATGTGACTTTCTCTACCTTACTGAGCATTTTGAGTGGTGTCAAATGGTAATATACTCAAAACAAAATGGAGTACTCAACATCTTACTTCCTAACCTAAAAAGAGAAGGGAGGGGAACCCACTGCTGGAGACAGAAGGAAAAAAAATCATGCAGGTTATAAAAAGCATCTGAATGTGCATTGCACAATTGGTTAGACATTCTGGCACCTTTTCACTAAAAATAATCTTCCTTCTTGTCATGGAACACTTCTTCAGAAGCTCCATTGCACTGGGGATAAAAGGGGAGATTTAAAGAGGTCAGGATGTTCCATTGTGCCCAGGTCCAGGGAACTGGGCCATGCATTCTCTAAGGTGGCAATCAGGGGTAGTCTTAGTGAATCTGGGGCCTTGGGCAAAAGTCAAGGATGCCCCCACTCCAGCCTCGTAGGGCCCCCGCCCCGCTGGTCTCTTCTCCCCCCTGCCCGCCACCGGCCCATGCGTCTTCTCTGGCCTCACCACCAGCCCTTGCCTCTCCCAGGGCTCACTGCCAGCCCCCCTGGCACCTCTCCCCAGGCCCATGCCTGCACCCTCAATACCTCTCCCTGGGGTCACCCCTCCACCCCACCCCAGGCCCACACCTTTCCTCCGGCCTTCCTGCCGGCCCCCCCACCTCCAGCTGTCACTGCCGGCCCCCCTCCTGCCTTCCCACCCCCTCTTGGCCATTCTGATGCAGCTGCATCACCAGCCCCCCTTGGTCCTCACCGGGCCTCCCTGCCCTGCAGGCTTCCCCAACCCCCTCCACCTGACCCACCCTGCCAACTCACCTGGCTTGGCTGGCTGCAGCTGGAGGCATTGCGGCTCCTAGCTCAGCTGCTCCTGCCCTGGCTGGCTGGCCCACATGTTGAATGTGCACTGGCGGCAGAGAGATTCTAAGAGATTTTAAAAAGCCAGCCAGCCGGCATGCGGGCCCTCCCCCATCTCAGGGTCTGGGGCACTTGCCCACCTTGCCCCATACTTAAGACCACCTATGGTGGCAATTGGGAGAATCAGTTGTATGCCTTGCTGTACATGCTAGGCTTGGGAAAGCAAGGCCCAATCCTACAAGGTATTGCGTAACCTCAGCTTTAAGCTTCAGTGGGTGTGGAGGATGCTGAGCACTCCATAGAGAGCATTCAGAACCTCTGAGGATTGGGACCATAGAGTATAACAAGAAAATCTATGTGTTATGAAGTACTAGTAATTTCCTGGGTTTTTACATTGTCTGTTTTGACAAAGATTGCTTTTGCTCCAATAAAGTGTCCTGCCTTTCTAGTTGGAAATATCACAAACCACTCATATGCAGTTCATAAAAACCTAGTTGATAATAGCATTGTTTACTAGCAAAGACATTCTGGGGAGCTCTTATAAATACATCTTTATGGCAGTCCTAGGATTTTCCTCAGCAATAATCCACCTACTTGGCTGCAACTGATTGCCTGGTTTTTAGACTTGAAATTCTGATTGTTATCTAATAACAAGACAATGATATCATCACTGTTATTTCAAAAGAGGATATTCAAATTCATTAGCAGATACTTTTTATCTATGAAATAGAGTAATCCCAAAATGGCGTATTACTCTCCTTAACTGTGACTACCATTTGAAAGGAAACATTTGACCACTGCTAACAAAAAGTGAGTTCAAAGATCCTGCATTTACCTCCCTATTTTTCCTAAGTTAGAACAGGAAGCATCTCACCCACTACTCTGTGGCAATTGTAGGAAAACGTTGTGCTACAATGACATGAACAGAAGCAGGGTGCATAGCGGGGAGGCATTACATGAAGGAGGAACAAGTTGGAAATAAATTACACTGTTAATTTTAATTGATATTATTGGAGAGTTGCAAACACTTTCTTCTGTAGACCATGCTATATAGACCCAATGAAAAAGCAACATGTGAATCTGCTGCTTGCGATCTGTGTCACAGCAGCAAGCGGGCAGGGGGCATGTCCTCTACTTGTTGAAATCTGGTGGCGAGGAGGGGATGTGTAAGGAGTAAGGGAGGAGTAATAAGGACAGGGAAGCAAAGATAGGTATCCTGGGGAGGTTACAGACATTCCCCAGCCCCTATATTCACATTAAGCTCCCATCCTCTTCTCATTTGACCCCAGAAGTTCATATCCCTCCTTCATTGGAGACTCTCCCCACCAAAGCTCAAGCTGGGAATAAGTCCTCCTCTCACACACATCCCTCCTTTTTACTTCCAGAGTCAATATTTATGGAGGCTGAGCAGATGAACCTTGGGTTTATCCACCACCCAGTCTTCCTCCTCTCCCTTTACTCTGGATCCCTGTTCCCTTTGCTGGCTAGTTGCCTCTGGATCCCAGCTCCCAGCCACATCTCTCCTGACCTTATTCTTCCTTCCATCCTCAGTCTTCCCCCCTCCATTTCCCCATTTTCTCCTCCATACAACTCTGCTCTTCTCCCTGCTTGATTGCCACTTCCAACCCCTCCCTGTAAGGATCTTATTTCTGTTTGTCTTTAAACCTGGAAGCCAACTCATCAGTTCGATATTTCCAGTTCGATAGAGCCATAAGTGAAGACCCGCTCAATCAATCTGGAATTCAACTCAGTAAGTCCACCCCCTCCCAAAGACAGAGGCGGCCTTAGGCTATCTGGGGCCCTAGGCAAAGGCCCATTGTGGGGCCCCCTACAAGGCCTAAACCCCTAACCGGCCCCCAAGCCGACCCCTGAGGCAGGCCGCACTGGCCCCTGTGCTGGCCCCCATGCCCCGAACTGGCCCCCGCACCCAGATCCAATCCCCACACTGGCCCCGGAGCCCTGAGCTGGCCCCCACGCCTTGTGCCGGACCCCACACCAGTTCCTGGGATCCCAAACAGGGCCGCACCAGTTCCCAGGCCCCCGATCCAGCCCCCAGTCTCCGAACCGGCTTCCCCCACAGCACTTACCTTGCTGTGGAGGCAGGGACAGGGTGGAGTGAGGAATCGCGGCCAGCAGGAAGGAGCCTGGAGCTGCGGCAGGCGGCTTTTGTGGCCCCAGCCCTCAGTCCACGCTGGGGGGCGTGGCCAGCAGGGGGAGCCTAAGCAGCGCTGCTGCCACTCAGGATTGGCACGCATGCCAAATTTGGCACGTGTGCCAGTGGTTGCTGACCCCTGTTAGGAGAAGCAGGCAACCAACCCTGACGGGGCCCCTTACTGCTTGGGGCCCTGGGCGGCCGCCTGCCTCACCTACCCCAAAAGCCGCCTCTGCCCAAAGAATAGCACTGAGTCAAAGGAAGGCCATTACCTCCACTGCGCTGAGTCGAGGAGAAAGTGGTTATTAGAAAGTTGAAGGGAGATATGCAAGGTATTTTACGTCGCTTGAGCATCTCCGTTCAACTGCTGCCGAAAACCACAGCAAGTGCAGACGAAGCCAGAGTCCATCTGCCCACACAGCAAGGTAAGCAGCTGCCTCCAATGTGTTACTGTGGCATGGTAGCAAGACAGCACATTCTCTGCCTGCAGCACCAGGCAATCCGTGTGCCTCATTTTCCGTTAAATAAGGCTTTTCTGGCTTTCCACTTTTCATCATTTCAAAAGGATTCTTCTCATTGATGCCCAGTTCGTTCCCCAAAATTTGACCTTGATCAGATACTGTGTTCAAAAGATACTGTATTACAGACAGAGCAATGACATGAAATTCAAGGGCCAACAACGGAGTCCTTCAAAAGCTCCCTCTTTCCATATGCCATCCCCAGTGAAGAGCTGAGGATCAGGATCCAAATTAATTTGTTTTCTTAAAGAAAAATTCTTTATGCTGCAGTAGGGCTTGTAGCTGATCCCTACCCTGAAGAGTTTACGAGTCATGTATATGAATATGGACACAACAAGTGGCTAGCCAGACGGAAAACACAAGGAACAATAAGATAATAAGATTACTTACAAGTTGTGTTCTTTTGGGAGGCAGCCAACATTCTATGGGAATAAAATTATTACATACAACATAGGGATTCCCAAATCCCTTGTTAAAAATTTTGCTACTAAACTGAAGGGATGGCAGGGGTGATTTCCCCTGCTTTCCATTGAATAAACCCTTCTCTGCATACTGCTAAATCACTCCTGCCAGAGATTTCTTGGAACTCCTTAAAGAAACCTATGCAAACACATACTTTGCCTTTGTAATGGGATCAGACAGCACAAAACATCAGATATTTTGAATAAACATTTCCAGGGGGAGGATACACCCATAAATGGTGTCGTGAGTATGAAGACTTATGGGCATAAGCTTAGGATAGTTCTGATTCACAAAAGTCTCAAAGTTATGAATGAGTTACCCAGGTCATCCAACATCCTTTATACCATCTGACATGACTATGCTCTACTTTTTACCAAATGCTTAAAAAAAAACCCATTTTTTAAAAAAGTTTCTAAAATATTTTCTCTCTACCTGTCTGCCTGTACAACCAGCATTCTTTGGCACCATACACCCAACTGTATAGTCCTGATAGGGAGATGAATATTTTTTTAACTCTAAGAAATTCCCTAAAGCAACAATATTCTGCAAATTCCAAAGGGGTAGCCGTGTTAGTCTATTGTAGAAAGACAACAGACTGGACTCTGTTGTCTAATATTCTGCAAGTGAGTTATGATTTTAAGCTCTAATATGTGAATAAATGGTCTTGGGCCAACCTACCTTATAAATTGCCTCTTTTGGTGACACACTGCCACCAGTAGGAGACGCCAAAACTTATTCCCCACTTTGTCCAAAGTCCCCCAAAACTGATGGCCTTCCAGGTACTCTGCAAAAGATATGCATGTGAGAGGAGAAGGCTAATGATCTGCTCCTATAACAAGGAAGGGAAGGAAAGGAGTTTCTATAGGTGTCTGGCTGAGCTCCTGTTAAAATGATAATGAAATCTCAGCAGCATTAATAATGCGTTAAGGTCCCTGGAGCCTTGAACAGGCATCTGTTAAGATATTATTTAAATTGAAATAAACATTTTCAGACCTTCTGGGGCTATATACAAGTGTCGTAATCTTTGCTGTACTAGTGGTACAAGCATCAATTTTTTCCTTGAAGTGTTATCAATTGTCAAACTCTAAAACAATCACTTGTCCAGGAACAGCCCACGTTGTGCTTGTGACCAGTATAATATTGTCTGGTTTGAAAAATTAAACAAAAACAAATCTGCTCAGAGGTTTATAAGGTTAGCTCTGGCCCTAGAAGGGCGCAATTAAGAGTTCAGGAGGGGCAGTTACAAGTCCTCTTCTGGTCCAATCCACAGACTATTGGTGTTATTAGAGGCTCCCCTACAGGCGCATGCCTCTTTAACTCAAACAAACTCATATTTTAACTCATATTTTCACTTCAGGAAGACTCTGATTCAATACCCCATGTGTCATCCAAGCTGGCATTTGTCACGAAGATGCATGATAAATATCACAAGGATCTGCAACTTACTGTATTAACACCATCACTGCATAGTATACATTAATAGCACTGTGCACACACAATAGGAGACATTGAAAAGTCCATTTGCAAGATGTTACCCGCATATATTTCCTATTCTAAGCAGAGGGGAAACTGGTTCTTTCCGATACCAGTGATTGGTAATATTTGTAAATAATTTGTAAATATAATATATAATATTTGCAAATAATAGGTAACATTGCAAATAATTATTGTAGCATTGGCGTAGCAGAAGGAACAAGTCCATAAAAGTCCATGCTGCCTTTTTTAAAAATAAAAAATATCCCTTCCCAGAATATATTACAACCTAATTTTAGATAACACATAAGTGAGGCTAGCAAACACTAACAGGAATGAAGGACTGTTGACTTGTAGATCGAAAACACTTTATATTTTTAAATGGTTATATTTTTCTGCTGCTGCTTTCATTCTACAGGCTTCTTTTTTTAAAACAAAACAAAACAGACTGGCAAGAGAAACTGCTAGTAAGGGATGACTCAGCATGACAGTGGGGGCCAGTTGTAGCCAGAGCAGTAATAGGAGATTTTCATTTAAACCCACGTTTTGAAAACATGTTTGACTTCTCCCTCTGGTGTGCTGCCTTGTCTTCTTTTCCTTTCAGAAAGTCTTTTGGGACACTGGGCAACAGAAACATTTTAAACTAAAGCCCAGGTTTAGAAGTTTGAAAAGGCAGCCATGAGGGTTTTTGTGACCATCAATTTGGATTCACTCTGCTGAATCAACCGGCCATCATCTTTTAAGCCTTCAAAGCTTTGTTTTTACTTTGAAACACTGCCTCATGCCAGCAACATTCAAAAAAAAAAAATTAAGCATTTAAGATGGCCAGTGGCTGCTTTAACATGGATCCCATAAACACAAAGGGGGAAGAGAAGCAGCAGCCAGCAGAAGACCAGAAGTACCTCCTAGCACTACAGAGACTGAGTGTTGTCCCTTGCCAAAAGGAGCATGGTGCATTTTGAGGGATATGCTGCACTATCTGAAGAAAGAACTGATTATATACTTCAGGATTTGGCCCCTTAACTTTTGTATATCTTGATTTCTTTAGCTCTACAATCACAAAAATGCACTGGCAGATTTCTGATACATTTATAAAATGAGAACATAACTTATCCCTAGAGTGTTCCCTTAAACATCAGGCCTCATGTGTTCAGCGTTTTTATTTATTTATTTTTAAGATTGTTAGGCCTTTAGACCATTTTAAACAAAAAAGGAAATAAAATAAACTAGATTTTAAATCCCATTAGCCATGGATGTTGACTCTACAATTCCTATTTTAAAGTTTCATGATATTGGTGAGTTTCTCAATGTCCCAACTCCTGGAGTCATGTTATGTAAAGGTACATCTATACTGCACATTTTCGGCCATACGTATAGTACCGGTATATACCCTGCACATTCCCCTTGCACAGATATAAATAGTAGATGGTGAGCCATTGCTTCGGTGAGTAAAGACATGGCTGAACCTTGTGGGTATGTGCCCTCCATGACTCTCTACACACCCAAGTAATTTCTCCTCCCATCTACACTGCAGTTTTTAGCAGTGTAGAGTGTCCCATTGCCTTCCGGTCTGCGTCTTTCCCTGCCAGTGGAAACATTCCAGCAGTAGGTCAAGACTTTAGCAGAGGGAAGGCAATAAAAAAAGGCTTCAGCAGCTCCTTGCTGTCTCCTTCCTGCCAAACCTTTTCACTGACACATGTAGTTAAACAGTGCAGCACAGATGCAGACGGCTTTTCACTATGGCATTTAGTTATGCATCCCCTTCTTTTGTTGATCTTACACTTCTGGCCAACCCTTGCTGAGGATTCCACTACCCGCCCAACTGTCAAGGCAAGAGCTAGTATTTAAGCAACAGGTTGCATGAGGGAATAGAAATGAATTAACCTTCAATAGAAGGGTTAAATATTTATACAAGTTATATGTAATTCTTCATAGTCACTGCAACAAATCTTCAATTGGTATTATAGTTTGGGAGCTGTATGGTTCTGAAAAAAAGGTGATTTAGAATGGAAAACACACACTTGTCTGGATTGCGACCAAATGAAATATTTCAACAGTTTTTGAATCTATGCCCTGAAAAAAAAAAACAATCAACAGTTTTTTTTAAACATATCAGCACCTGAAATATCACACCTTATGAAAAATATAAAAAAGTTTTCCAGTGACAAAGTAAATCTTAAACTAGTATTAATTCTTTAAGCTGGAAACAAAGTTGATGTTGTGCTGGCTGTAGAAGACAAGTTATTCTTAGCACAGTCAAACCAGACTTGAATGGGGGGAAAGGAATGTATAAATTAATCATGGGGATTTTCAGGCAGTAGAAAAAACAACACAGCCTAGTTAGAGACAGATTTGTCCTCAATCTTTGTCTGTTCCTTTATTAAGAACTTAAAAGAGGGAAATATTTCTAGGGTTTGTACCAAAAAAATGGCTGGGGAAGTGGGCAGGGACAAGCTTTTAGTTAAAAAAAAAAATTCAGCATGGAAAAATGGCCATAAAGTTCATAACTTTTCCTTTAATTTTCCAGCATTTTTATGGTTGTTTTGCATAAACAGTTATTCTTCCCCACACACAAGTATACTGTGGCTTTCACTGAAAATATGACCAGACCTTGCAAAAGCAGGGTTTTTTTGTCACTCTTTTCTGAAAATAGCAGAATTGATCACTTTATATACAAACATTTCAAACAACTGTTGAAATACTAGAAACATTAGTACTTTCAAGTTCCTGCATATATTTTAAACAAACAATTTTTGTTCTCTTTTATATTGGAAATTGCTTGGATAGAAAAGGTTCTTCCAAAGGACATTTATTTTTCACTCAGGAAGTGCATCATCTTTCTTAGCCAGAATATCTAAATATGTTAGTGGACATCTCTAAATGGCTGCTGTTCTGATTAAACCTTCAGTGTGCACTGCTGCTTAGAAAGAACAGCATTATATTCTTAACAGATGTACTGCTGGAATGATTTTGTACTCCTTTGAGAAATGACACAGTATGATTTATGACCCTAACACAAGTGGAGCTGTACTGGTTGGAATGCTGTCAGTAGTGAATGACAATTGTGACTGACTGGAATTTGCTGGAAAAAAACAAAAACCACAAATTGGTATTATGATAATGTGATAAAGCTCCAATAAATTTGAGTGAGGTCAACTTCCCTGTTTTACATATTCAGTAGCCATCTTCAAGCTAGTCAAAGTCTTTAAGCTTTTAAGACATTCTTTGAAATGCTCATGGTGCAACTTTTCAACACATCTAAGGTTCGAGTATGCAAATACTTAAGAGCGTGCATTTTATGGAGAAATCCCAATATTTATGACTACTTGAGTTACACACATGCTTAAGTTGCTGCTGGACCAAGGTCTAAATTTGCAGCATGTTGGCTTGATTCTACTTCCGTTGTAGTCAATGGCAAATTTCCTATTAAACTCTAATGTGAACAGGACAAGAAAAAATCCTAATAATAGACTTCTGTCAACTCACTATTACGTGCATATTTGGAAAGGACTTTGAATATAAAATCCATACATTATTTAAGTGTTAAGACAAAAAATATCTTATTTAAACTAATGTAAAGTAACAAAAATGCGTTTACATTTATTGAACTTTTCAAAAATGTAAGACAACGTATAGCCTGACAAAAAGCACCCCTACTGTCTTCTCCTCTTTTTTATATTTTGACATATTAAGCTTTTTTTGAAGTTTTAGTCAGCAATGCATTAACTGTTACACTAACAAGTGTTAATGTAGTTCCTGCCTTTCCCCTAAAGAGCTACAAAACCACAGTATGTTCAGGATTTAGACATGGATATAAATCTTGGATCCAGGTGTTTCTAAATTGCTTTCCATAATCTGAAATTATTCTAATCTTGCCAACTATTGCTAAATTTCTTGAGTGTAGCACATATTTGTATTAAGTTACTCATTCTTAAGATAGTTTATGTAAAATAAAGCAAAGCTCACTGACATATTTACTTTTGGGAAAGCATGGCAAACGAACCTTAAAATCAGATTTCAAAGTCCAGCTGTGAAAAGGTATGCAAGAGTGATAAATGAGAACTGAACACCATCCAGATCACAAACTGAGCTGGATGAAATACAGTAGGTAAGTAAAAAATCCACTTACTTTAGAATCTGTGATTAGTCTTCCAATTTATGTCAATATTGATGCTGTGGTTTATTATATAACCAAAAATGATGTACTTTTAGCAAGGGCAAGCCAATTTTAGTATAACAAACAAACAGTGAAGGTTTCAAGTACCACCCCTGAAAGCAGAGCAGAAAACTTCAAAGCTGCCACGCCCGACACAAATTCCCTCAAACCTATGCCCACTAATGGTGTTTCCATTTTCAGTTATACCCAAGCCTGTCTCCCCTAGATTAGAAATCTTTCTCTCATTAGCTTGACTGATTGCTTCAATTAGCAAATAAGTTAATCACTAGCCCCACATTCTAGGCATCAATCCCACAAAGGTAATGGGTTCAATGACATGCTATGGGGTCCATCTAATTAGGGAGAAAATTAATATTAATGGACTAGAAATTCACTGCAGAACCAGACTGCATGTGCTTGACTGAATAAGACCTATGTCTTGTCCATCCAGCGCAAGACTTTCAGTGATTACAGCTTTGTTTATTTTGTATATTTATCCCAGAACAAGAAAGGATTATAATTAATAGAGCTTTCTAGTGGGAATGTTGGGAACATAAATGGGTAGCTGGCAAAATTTTCAGAATGGATTAAGAAGTTGTAGCGTTAGTAAAACTACAATTAACTATTTTATTGTAATGATATTTTCCAGGACTTCTAATATATGTTTAACAGTTAAAAAAAATAGTTCAGTTTTGTTGGTAAAATATTATTTTGCCTCACATTGAGTTGTCAGATCTTTGAAATTAAGGAATAACCTAGGCCAGCTCCTTTCTTGTTAAATTGTCAAAATATCTGATTCATATTTTAGCTGCTTTGTGTTATTTCCATTTGCTCATCTCCTTTTGATTCCATCTTTATGATTACAAACATATTGCAAGCTCTGTGTTGAAATTAATCTAATATCAGATTTTCTAGTCACATTCTGGTTTCTGTTGTTCGTTTAGGTTTTCTGGATCTTATCATTGACTGGATTACTACTTAGATAAACACAACTATGCTATATATAATCTTACTAAACTATGTTTTTTTCAACTCTGTGAAAAGTGCTTAGGCATACTTGGGGGTCTGTTGTATTTCTGACACCTGTTATCCATATGATTCAGTTCTAGTCAAACAGAATAACAATGTTAACCACATATTGAGTGGTAATAATGACTTTCCCATCTGTGGTAAATATAATGTAAAGCTTATTCACTGAGGAAATAAGAAAACACAGCTAAACACAGAGAGAGTATAGGCTTGATTGACTCTTGTACTGTGCATTAGCAATTTGAATGGTCGCTGACTGCCTTTTTATGATGAGAAAGGGGGGGGGGGCAAAATGATTGAGGGCAGAGCTTATGGAAGACAAAACAAACTTTTTTCTAATTTAAAGAAAATTTCTCAGAATCAACATTAGAATTGATGCCAAAAATTTTATTTTATTTATCACAGACAGATTTTTTGATTTTATCAATAATTAACTTCTGGGTTAATTATTTGTGGGTGTTACATAAAGATTATCACAGAAATATTTGTATATATTACACACACACACACACACACACACACACACACACACCCGTCCCATGAGTTGATACAGGAAGGAAACCCTTCCACCACAAAGGCAGTGATGATTGTGTTATCAAAAGTAATTGTGTTGTTGTCATATCTTAAACCTGTAATATCACTGCTAGTGTGTGTTGAGAGTGGCAGCTAATTTTTACGCATTTTAAAAAACAGGATTGGTGTGTGCAAATAACACACTGTTAATGTAGGTTATCAGCAAAGATATAATTGCACCACCTACATACTGCCATTCAAAAATACAGAATTTGCCTGCTAGTCACTTTATAGTAACCAATTATTTGCTATATAGCAGTGGTTCCCAACCTTTTTGGCTCGATGGCCACAAATACAATTTTTAGAACCCTGAGAGGCCACCAGTTTATTTAATTAATTTTACATTAAAATTAAAGTAATTAAATTCAAATTAAATGTTGATTAAAAATAATTAAAAGCATATAATTAAATTTCAATAATTTAATTAGACTGGTGACCCTTCAGGGTTGGAAAAATTATACTTGTGGCCCTTGAACCAAAAAGATTTTCTAAAAATTTGAAAAAAAAAAAAAAAAAAAAGGTTTTTTTTAGGGGTCTGTGGGAGCTGGATGCCCATGAAGAGGGTCAGTTTGTGAGCAGGCATGTGGGACCCAGCAACAGCGCGGCCCACGCTCCCGCCCCCCCCGTGCCCATGCCAGCCCGTGGCCCCACTTCCACCCACTCCTCCCCCCACGCAGCCCGCATGCGTGCCCTACCCCAGTCACGACACACTGCCCGTGGCCACCCCCACAGGTGCGCCAATGCGCCCCACCATCAGCACCGCACCAGCAGCACCGCGCCGGTCCGCGGCCCCGCCTGCAGAAGCTGGAGCTCTGGCCAGGACCAGGGGAAGGCGGGTGGCCACAGTGGGGTTCCCAGCTGCGCGCTGGGACTGGGTGGCTGTGGCCCAGTAGCGGGCAGCTGAGCGTGAGCCATTTTAAAATTAATTATGCAATATTTAAATTAAAGTGATGAGGAATGATTAGTTAAATAACAGTTTTATAATGGGACGGAATAGGTGTTTTGTAGTACTTGAGTGTAAATAATTAATTAAGCTATAGATAAGCAGGATCCAAGTTTTAACTACATAAACTGAGGTCCAAAATGAAATTGTTTAGAACTGAACTCCAGGACACAGCCCAAGATCAGAGCTGCCAGACCTCAACACACTGCCACCTATATGTTCAGCAGCTGGAGTCCCCAGATGATCTAATCCTGATTGGCCACCAGGGTGTCATTTGTCTGCCTTATTGGGAGTGGTTAGCACAGTACACTAAATTTATATGTTTTGTTTTATTAATTGTTAACGAAGAATAAGGATACTACCGGTATCTTCATTGGTAAAGCCTGGAGAAGATCATGCCCAGAGCCCTATCAATTTGGAAAGGGTAGGGGTGTCTTAATTGGGTTTTGTTTTGAGCCATATGAATTGGGATAAAGGCGAGATACCCTAGTACGTGTGGGTAACAGATTGGTGGAGAATGCTGGCAATCTACAATCATTTGGACCAAATTGATGGAGTCTAGCACCATTAATAGCAGAATACCTGTGCGTTCTGTCAGAAAGGATTTCTACCTACCTAACAGAATGACCACCAAGGGGTAACGAGAGAGAAAGGAAACAAAGAAAGGGGACCAGGAGCCCATTTTCCTTGCCAAATGGATGGTGGAACAAGACCTGTGTCTATGGGAACGAAGAATTCTGCAAACAAAGCCTTCGCCTCCCTCCAGTCCTCTACACAAGTCATCCCCCTGGGCTGCTTTCCCTGCAGCCCCAGTCACATGTAGTGCCTCACTGTGCCAGAGCCCAGCTGTTGTCCCTTCCTGGGCCCTCGCCTCTGGACGACTGCTGCGCCTGCCTCTGCTGCCATGTGCCCATCTGCCTTCAGGGACCCCAGCTCCTGGTCAGCTCCCACTGGTGCACTCGGAGCTTTCTGGGGTGCTGACTCCCACAGCCAGCCAATTAGAGAGAGGACCTTCTCTCTTCAGCTCCCCGGGCAGAATGACCAATTAGCTCTGCTGCTCCTTTTTTATACTGGGCTGCCTGCCCCTGTTTGGGGCAACTTATTGGCTGTTCCCTGGCCTTCCTTTACTTCATAAACACTAGTGCAGGTCAACTGCCCGTCCCAGGTGAGTAGGTCGGGAGGAGAGGTGGAGTGACTTGGGGCACAATGGTACATTCAAGGTGGTGTAAACAAGTGCTGACAGGCCCATGCCGGGACTAGGAGGATCACCACCATTTTGTCCTGTTTGATCTTGACTAAGATCTTGTGGAAAGCATAAAACAGTTGCCCTGTCCACGGGACCAGGAACACATCCACTATGGATCCCAGGCTTTGCCCTTGGAAGAAACAGAACTTCCTGCATTTCCTGTTATACATTGATACAAAGAGGTCTGCCGAAGGAGCGCCCCACATCCAGAATATGTCAGACAGTATGGTCCAAAGGACTGACCACTCATGGCTGAGAAAGGACCTGCCAAGACTGTCCGCCAGTGTTTTCTGATTCCCAGGGAGGTATGATGCCATTAGGTGGATCGAGTGAGTGATGCAGAGGTCCCATAGGTCAAGGGCCTCCCTGCACAAGGGAGAGGAGTGAGCTCCACCTTGTTTGTTGATATAGATCACAGTTGTGGTGTCTGTTCTTATTGAGACCATGCTGCCTTCCAGAATGTTGTTGAAAGGCTTGGCCTGCTAGAGTGACTGCCCTAAGCTACCTCCCTTGACATGGGCAAGTTGCTCTGACTGGTTCCACATGCCCTGTGTATGGAAGCTGCCCAGGTGAGCCTCCCAGCCCAAGTCCAAAGCATCCATGACTAGGTATATGGAGGGTTAGGGAGACCAGAAGGGAATGCCTGTGCATGCCTACTGGGGATCACACCACCAGTCCAGAGAAATCAGGACATTGCAAGGGATGGCCACTGCCTTTTCTAGGCTGCCATGACAGTACACTGCTGCTAGCCAGGACTGAAAGGGTCTTAGTCTCAATCTTGAATACTGGATCACAAAGGTACATGCCGTGAGGGACCCCAGCAGTCTCAAGCAGTTCTGAGCAGTTGTGATGAGATATTTCTCCCAGTAATCTATAATATGTTTGATAGCTAGGGCCACACTTGTATATACTGAGTACAATATTGCAACAATAAACTCTATCCTCT
This sequence comes from Pelusios castaneus, assembly GCA_007922175.1. Classification (NCBI taxonomy): domain Eukaryota; kingdom Metazoa; phylum Chordata; order Testudines; family Pelomedusidae; genus Pelusios; species Pelusios castaneus. The sequence goes on along the minus strand of ML685769.1, from coordinate 5,575,506 downwards.
GTGTGGGGATTAATGTGGATTTCATCTTCTTGATAACCAGCCCCAGCCAGTTGAATGTGGTCTTTATCAGACGCTGATGGGCCTCTACCGGGACCTTGAAGGACCGTTTCACCAGCTAATTCTCTAGGTAGAGAAAAACCTGGATCCCTTGCCTTCTCAGGAATGTTGCCACCACAGACAGGCATTTGGTGAAGGCCCTTACGGTCAAAGGGCAGGATGGTGAATTGCAGATGCCTCTGCCCCACACTGAATTTGAAGAATCTCCTGTGCCTGGGCACAATGGCTATATGCATCTTTTAGATTGAGGGTGGCATATCAATCTACTGGATACAGGGAGGGAATGATGGAGTTAGGGACACCATACAAAACAATCTTTCTCATTAACTTATTTAGGTTTCACAGGTCTAGGATAAGGCAAAGACCTCCCTTTGTTTTAGGAATAAGGAAATAATGGGAACAGAACCTCTTGCCCCTAAGGTGGTGTGGCACGTCTTCCACAGCACCTGCCCTGAGTAGCAACTGAGCCTCTTGAGGTAGCTGCTACTCATGAGAGGGGTCCCTGAAAGACAAGGTATAGGGAAGGTGGGAGCGGGACATAGATGCAAACTGGAAAGACTTTCCCAATTTTACAATTCATAAGACCCATTGGTCTGATGTAATTTGACACTACACATGGGAAAAATTGGATAGGCGGTTGAGAAAAAGGGGATAAGAAGGATTCGAGGTACAGGCAGGTAGACCATCCTCAAGCACACCTTCAAAAGTGCTTCTTTGGGCGTGAGGGCTGGGGGGATTGCCCTTGGTTCTGACCCGAGGGATGATTATTCCTCCTTCCATTCCAGCCGCACCCACAGTGAAAGTCCTGCCTTTGATGGTAAAACCAGTGTGGTGGTCATGGTTTGGAGTCTTTGAGTGAGTGGTGTGTGTAGGCCCAGAGATTTTAGACTGGACCTAGAGTTCTTAAGGCTCTGTAATTTGGAGTCTGCTTGGGAGGAAAACAGCTCTGGTCCTTCAAAGGGGAGGTCCTGAATGTTGGTTTGGACCTTTTGAGGAAGGCCTGAGACCTGCAGCCATGAGCTCTTTCTCATAGCCACCCCTGAGGACATGGAATAGGCCTCACCATATCAAGGGTGGATTGGAGCATCATCCAAGATACCATCTTGCCCTGCTTCATCATGCCCGCAAACTCAGTATTTTCACTCCGGTCGAAAGTGTCCTGGAATTTTTCTGGCAACAATCAGGAATGAAATGCAACACTGACTTAAGATTGTGTGCTGATTTGTGACCCTAAGCTGAACCCACTAGTAAAATAAATGTTCCTGCCAAAGAGGACTAATCTTTCTGTGTCCTTGGCCTTGGGTGTCAGACCTTGTTGCCCTTGTCGCTTCTTTTCATTTGCAGCAGCCACCACTAATGAGCCCGACACGGGGTGTATATAAAAGTGCTCATACCCCTTAGAAGGGAGGAAGTACTTCCTGTCAATCCTATTAGCCGTAGGTGTTACATAGGATGAGAGTTATCAAGTCTTGGTATTGTCCTGTATCATCTTGATAAGGGGCAGGACCACCCAGGAGAGGGCCCTCAGGGACTAGTATGTCCACTATAGGTCAATGTCCTGTGTTACTTCTTCCGCTTGCAGGCTCATGTTCCAGGTTAGCCTCTGCAGTCATTCCTGATGAGTTTTGGTGTCATCAGGAATGGCCACCTAGGTGGCTCCTGTCACTACTTTGTCTGGAAAAGAAGTGTCATTCACTGGCACTGGCACTTCCTGGACCCTGGTACTGGATGGATCATGCAGTGCCATGTTCCCAAGTGTACCCCAGCTCAATTTCCAGGTCTGATGCCCCTCTATCCTCTGGAGGAACGCTCTCCAAGTATGAGGGCTGAGGCCTGGAGCCCAAGGTCATGGAATCTGACCTACCCGACTGGGAACCCTGACTGATGATACACCCAGGATGTTCAGAAAGGCCACTGTGGTGACCACTGTGCCACTGGCTGCAGGGGCTCGTCCACTGTTTGCCTGCTTCAATGCCAGCTTCTCCTTGAAGCTACAGACTGCTTCTGAGAAGTTCCAAAGGGCTAGCTGCGTTAGTTTAGGTCAGCCAAACACACAAGGTGTCCTGGGGCACGTTTAAAGACTAACAAATTTATTTATCGCACGAGCTTTAGTGGGGGAAAATCCCACTTCATCAGATGCTTTGAAGCTTCAAAGCGAATGACCAAATGGGATTTTTCTCCCACGAAAGCTCATGCGATAAATAAATTTGTTAGTCTTTAAACATGCCCCAGGCCACCTTGTTTGCTTCCAAGGAGAAGCACTCATTGCATGGCGACCAGGGCAGCGCAGTTCCAGATGGTGCCAGGGACATCAGGGTCTCAGCAGTAGTGCAGCTTGCCTTTTGATGGCACCAGAGCTTTTCTTGGTGCGAGAGGCTGGTCATGCTCACGTCTGGACTGGGCCAGGAGAGCTGTGTCCTCAATGAGCCCCCTTGCCACCTTCAAAAGTCTCTGGGATGGAGGGGAGCTTCACATCCTCCTCCAGAATCTCCTGCCGAGGCAATGGTATCACTGTCAGATTCAACACACCCCTGCCTGGAGTTGGAATCAATGGCACCAGGCCTTGTGGCCTCAGGCGAGAGCGGCCCATTACAGGTCCTGCAGAGCCCACATCTTTCCTCACCTTAGAGGTTGGAGAGTGCCCTCACTCAGACCTTTTTTCCTTGTGCAGTACCGGTGAACGTGATCGGTGCTGCTGAGTTCTGCATGCTGACGATAGTGCCAGAAAGGAACTGTGCCATGGCTCTTCAGCAGAGTCCTTAGCATGAGGCCTTTTCACTGCCTACAAGACACTCTGCACTGAAGCTACTTCACTTGGGCCCTGGTCCAATATATTTGGAGGACAAAGCATTTCCTCCATCATCAAGAATTTGAGGTGCTGAGATGAGACTCACCCGAACACTTGAGGCAAGAGGACTGCGGGTCATCTCTAAGCATGGGCTTCCTGCAGGACCCACAGGACATGAAGCCTGGCATTCCCTGGCCCCAGGCGGCGATGCAAGGCTTTAACTCTGCTGCAACAGTAAACCTATCTCAGGCCTTGTACACACTACAGAGTTATCACGCGGTAAGACTTCTTACCACGCAATAACTATCAAAGCGTCCACACATGAAAGCTGCTTGTTGTGCGGCAACAGCCTCTTGCCGCACAACAGGTAAACCTCCCCAAACGAGGGTGGTAAGGCTTACCACGGAACAGTTGTTCCATGGTACAACCTGTGTGGACACTTGTTGCGCCGTTGACAGCCTCCGGAAATGTCCCAGAGTCTCAAACCGGGCCACTCTGGGACATTGGAGCTGTAAAATATGTCAAGTTCACTGTTCTAGCTGAGCAGTGAAATTGACATATTAAAATGCCAGGTTCGGCGGCTGGGGGATTGGCCGGCTGGACCAGCGAGGGCAACCCCCCTAGCTCAGCCCCGGGGCTGAGCTAGGGGGGTGGCCCGAACCGGCTGCTCTCGCCGTTCTGGTCAGCCCCGAGGCTTCGGGTGGCGGCGGGAGCAGCTTAAGCGCAGCCCCCGCAGCCACCCGAAGACCCGGGGTTGAGCCAGGGGGCTTCGGGTGGCAGCAGGAGCTGTGGCACCGCCGCCACCCAAAGCCCTGCAGCCCCACACGGTGAACGCTCCTTTGCGATTTAAGTAGCAGGTGTGTACACACCAAAGCACTATAAATATAGCGCTTTTCTTGTTCCGCAATAGCTTTTATTGCGGGACAAGTCTGTAGTGTGTACATAGCCTAACTCTAACTACTAACAATAACAATAACAAAACTTAAATGACTACTATTTACAGATACTTAAGAAACAATACTAAAGAGGGGGAAATCGCTTGCTAAGCAAGAGATCAGTTCCAGCGGCCATCACAGGCAGTAAGAAGGACTGAGGAGGGGAGAGTTGGTGGAGTCTTATATACAGCGCCATGAAGGCGCCACTACAGGGGGCTCCACAGTCAATCCTATGGGTATTTCTGAGAAAACTTTTCCATCGATCATGCATGCAGTGCACATGCACCTACTTGGAATCAACATGAGCAATTACTCGAAGAACTGCCCATAGATGGACAACAGAGTCCTGTGGCACTTTTAAAGACTAACAGATTTATTTATTGCATGAGCTTTCGTGGGAGTCAGACGCTTTGAAGATAGGAATTTGCTCATAGATGGAAACACAAAAGAGCTGCAGTTAATGGACACAAAAGGGAAATGGAAAACAAGTCAGTCCTGATACTTAGGGACAGGTTAACCCTTAAAAGGCAAGAGTCCCTTCAAATTTAGTTCCTTACACTAGAACCCCAAGAATATAATTAAATTAAAGCCTATGCAGAGGTTCCAAAAGGATATTGAACACACCAGCTTCAAAGATAAATTCTCTTTTTTAAAAAGTATAGTGTAACAAAATACTTATAAATGCCCAGCTGCAATAGATTTGATGTTAACATTACTGTTAATATTACACCTTGAAATAAATTTAATGTTAATGAAGAACAATGTATAATGTGTATGATGAAAAATGTGTAAAATTTAGGAGGAAAAAAGCTTTTCAGCAAGCCAAAAATTTTAACTGGAAACATGACTTGTTAAAAAACCTTATATGGCAATGATGCTTCTCAGTTATAACCTGTGAATAAACTTAAAATTTGACTCAGCAGAGAAAACATTACAAAACTGGGTCTGCTGTATAAAAGGGAAATTGAGGTACATCACCCCATGAATTTCATGCATAAACAGCAGGATAATTACCCCAAATCATTAAAAGGTAGAAGCCATTAAAATGTGGCATGCTTATTGAAACACAGGAAAGTATGGGGATAATTCCTCTGTTTTGCCAGTAAGATTTGCAAAAGGAAAGGGCATTTTAAGCAGTAATCTGCCACCCCTCAAAGGGACTAGAAAAATGTTCTTTTTGAGAGGTGATTTAAAGAGCTTGGTTTAGCCTAACCAGAAGAAGGTTGAGAGGAGATATGATTGCTCTCTATAAATACATCAGAGGGATAAATACCAGGGAGGGAGAAGAATTATTTGAATACAGTGCCAATGTGGACACAAGAACAAATGGATACAAACTATACATCAGGAAATTTAGGCTTGAAATTAGATGCAGGTTTCTAACCATCAGAGGAATAAAGCTCTGGAATAGCCTACCAAGGGGAGCTGTGGAGGCAAAAACCATAGTTGCCTTCAAAACTGAGCTTGATAAATTTATGGAGGGGATGATATGATGGGACGGCTTAGTTTGGCAATTGTCCATTTTTTACTACTGGTGATAGATATGCCAGTGACCTGGGAAGGGGCATTAGATGGGGTGGGCTCTGAGTTATTACAGAGAATTTTTTCTTGACTGGCTGTTGAGACTTGCCCACATGCTCAGGGTTTAACTGATCGCCATATTTGGGTCGGGAAGTAATTTTCCCCCAGGACAGATTGGCTTAGATGCTGGGGTTTTTTTTGCCTTCCTCTGTAGCATCAGACATGGCTCATTTGCTGGTTGATTCTCTGTATTTTAAAGTCTTTACATCATGATTTGAGGACTTTAATAACTCAGTCATAGGTTAGAGGTTCATTACAGGAGTGGGTGGATGGGATTTTGTGGCCTGCATTGTGCGGGAGGTCAGACTAGATGATCATATTGGTCCCTTCTGACCTTAGGGTCTACGAGTCTTTCAGAACTTCAGGAAAAGCTGTTAATAGCTGACAAGAAAACCAAAATACCACTGATCTACTGTCCTGATGAAGATTGTGTTTTGTGTTGTGTGCCTTGTTGCTAGCATGGTTGTGTATTGTGTTAAAAAAGGGCTGCTGTGTTATGCAGAAATGAACTAATGAGCTCTTTAACAGTATTTACAGAAACAAATATTGCAGAAGGTCAGAGGTCAAGAAAGTTCAGTGCATTAACAGAAAAATATCCATAGGTGGTAAAGACATATTTAAAGGCAAAATATGCATGGGTAGCAAGGTTTTTCTGTTGTTGGAAATTAAAGAACAAACAAACTTCTAGTATGTGAGCCGAGCTACAGTGACTGACCACAGACACTAAGGGAGTCACCATTTTTCTAAGAAACTGAAACAGGAAAAACCAATTGAGAGAACGCAAAAATAGTATTCAAACACAGATACGTATCTCTGTCCTTTTGTACTGTATGACATGCACATGGATGATTGTGAAGGAAAAAATAATCATTCAAGAGTCCATCACATCCTCAAGTGACCCAGGAAAGGGAAAACAAATCTTCATTTTAAGGTGATCTTTAGGTGATTTAAACTATTTAATATCCATGTTCTTATTTATATTTGCCATTAACTGATGAAGTTTGTTTAGAACTAATATGCCAACAATCCAACTCTGACCCAGCAAAGGAAAAAGAAAAATTGGGAAGTGATGTCAAGACAATTTATTTTCCATGGGAAAAGCTCTACTTTTCATGACAACCTTCTTGGAAAAGCTCCTGAGAATTTCTTCTTAACCTTACTATTTACAATGTTTAAGAAATTACATAAGCACCTCAGAGTGCTTATAGTCTTAGTTTCTCTTATAATTTGATTAGGAGAGGAATCCAGCTAGCCCAGGTAACATAGATTCTTCCATCATTAGGAACGGTGGTATTCCAGACTGATAAGATATAGCCCAGTAGGAGAAGGAAAAGATCAGGCCAATGATTAAAAAAAAAAAAAAAAAAAAAAAAGAGTTTCTTAGGAAGTGGAAGTCTGGAGATCTCTGCATCTTTTTTCCTGAATGTTACTGGTACAAGGACATAACTGTGGAGAGGAAATAATATCCATGATAGAAAAAGAACAGCTTGCCACATGTGAAGCAAACACTTTGAGGCTGGGCCAAAAGGGGGTGGTCTTTGAATAAAGCATAAAGGAAAATAGTAAGTAAAGAGCAAATTATTCTCCAAAGTGGAAGTTTCTTAAATATGCTGAAATTGTGACATTTTCTACTGGGGGGGGGAGTTCCCCCCTTCTGCGCCGTCGCAGAAAGAGATGGAAGCCCATATGATCACAAGAGCACAAAATGACAATGTCCATCATATTGCAACAACTTGGGTCCTAGTAAGCAGAGATACAAATATTAGTAGGATGAAATAAAAAATGGTCCAGATGTAACAGGATAGATTGAAATAAGCTTAGAGACAAGAAGGCACTGTCAACTTTGTTGTATAGTGGCAGTTAACTTGACCCCTGTGCTACCTTTCTTATTATGATATTCTGGCACCAAACTTCCTGAGAGGGCAGATCAAGGCTGATTTCACCTGCAGATTCATAGATACATTGCAGAAGAGAATTACAATTTTCCAAATAGAGGCACAGGACCAAACAGCAGCAAAGGACCAAAAAAAAAATTGTATTAAAATATTTTTATTGCTTATAATATACATTCAATATAAGTAAGCATATCAACTAATATAAATAACCCTATCAACTGTTGCCATATTAATTTCCTTTAGGATGGCATTTTCAAAAGCACTCATCATTGACCAAAACTCTGCTCTCATTTAAGTCACTGGTAAAATTCCCATCAAGTTCAATAAAAGCAAAGTTAGACCAGTGAAGGAGGAGTGCTTCTGTAAATCCCACTCTAAGGATTTCACTGCTGGTAGGAAGAATTGTGACACTTGATGAAACTCAGAGGTAACACTATAATTACTTGCCACCAGAACAGAAAGGAGAAATGCAAATAGATGACATCATACAGATTTATAGTAATAATACTTTCCTATTCAAAAACCCTCCAAATATGTCCATTTCAGGTTGGCATGAAAGTATACACAGTAGGTGTCAGTCAGTATTATTTCCAGATTTATGGGTTGTGATGTGCAGGCCAATCCAGGCCTGAAGATTTTGTCACGCTAATAGTGATAAGGCTGGGTCAGGCTCTTCTCTTGGCCTAAGCGTAGCCATTTTAAAAAGCAAAGAATATATAGTGAGCTTGTCTGTCCTTTCTGTGAACTGCTAGAGCTGGTAGCTGTGGTAAACGTTTCCTGTAAACAGTGTCTGTGCCTGCCGCAAGCAGCACAAGCCTGTGCCAGACTTCCTCTCAGCTGTGTGGTTTAACTAATAGCCAATTGATGTTAATGCTAATGCAGTTTTACCATATGTGGGGGGGAGGGGCCTACAACCCGAGCACAGCATTTTCTCCACGAGTACAAAAAGCAGTGGGCTTGAATGCAGCCCCTGAAAAGTCATCACGGACCATCAGTATCCAGTTCAACTGTCAGGTGCCGTGAACCCGTGGGCCCCCCACCCTTCAGTAGCCCACTTAAGGCAATCATGCAGGGGCTTCTTATTGCCTTTGTAAGTGCTTGATTTCCAATAAAGAGGGTTGCTTTAAGAATGGGCCTCGGTGTTCATTTCCACAAACTGGTATCAAAACGAACACCTGCCTTTGGCAGACCACATGGGTTCATTGTTGTAAGTGTTTATTACCCAGGGTCTTTCTCAAAGCTGATTTATAAACCGCTCTAGTTGAGATTTTGCTAACAAACTGGATTACAGTTTTCCTGGTATTCTTCCCAACAATACCTTTTTGCACATTGCAACCTTATTCATGAAATATGATCAAAATACTTCAACTTCATGTTGTGGATACATCTACTGAAAACCCTGTGTGCCTCCCTCTTACTGAAGAATTCCCCAGATGGTTTTATATTTTGTACAATTTACCTGGATTAGATGCCAATAGAATCACTTAAGTGATGCCATTTGATTTATGCTATTTATTTTTTCTTCATGCCTCACAGAAATCACATAAAGACATCTGTCAGGGATGGTCTCTAGATAATGCCTGGTCTTGCCATAAGTGTACGGAACTGAACTAGACGACCGTGTGATGTCCCTTCCAGACCTACAATTTTATGACATCTATGAAAGCACTGAAACACTCAGCCAAATCACACAAACAGCAATCCACTCCTTTTAAAAAGTGCTAGCTATGAAGCAATAAAATAATCTTGAAGAAAAAACCAATGTTGTTTTCACCCAAAAGACTAAGATGCTGCATTATAAATTTTCCCTTCAGTAAGATGGAAGAAAAAATTCAATTGCTTCATTTAATTTATATTCAGAAAAGGCCACATCAGGACTTAGAAGAATTTCTTTGCTTATTCACATATTAGGACAAAATAGTGGTTGAAAAGTTAAAGGTCTAGTTTAACCATTGTTGATCTGCTATCCAATGTTTCTAGCATACTTGTACAAAGGACACCACCTAATTTTATTTTTTATAATTTTGTTCAACGTGCACCTATAGTAGACCATGATCCTACTGACCCCAAGAGTGCTGGCAGGACAACACTTTTTTCCTGCCTTCTGCCCTGCAACAGCTCTTACAAACCAAAAGGAGCCATGGGGACATCACCAATCAGCAGGATTAGCTGTGGTACTAGAAGAAACAAAACCAGTGACAGCTAAAACTTTTAATCCCCAAATATATGTTCCAGACACAGAATCCAGAAGATGATGATTTCGGAAAAGGAATACACAGCTGCCATTGCTAAAAGAAGAGAAATATCCAGAAAAGATGTATACTGTATGTATACCGTACTTACATCCTGTGTAAAAACTCAAAGCTATTTGGCACAGAAATAGTTTCACCTAAAAGTAGCCAATATACTGAAGACTATTTGAGGTACCTGCTAAATAACAGCAGTAGAAGGCCTGCAAAACATGACCCATCCAGTGCATCAGATGCAATAATTTTCAGTGTCACCAAGATTCCTTTAATACTGTGGGGAAAAGACGTTTGAGACATCAGAAATTACAAGATTGCTTGCTCCCTTCACTAACCAAGAACTAAAGTCTAAAGTTATATTTAATTTAACCTCTACCTGAAACATTTATGGTGCTATTTAATATTTCTGGAGTTCTCAAACAACCCTGTCATACATATATAATCTATCAAAAATCATTTGTGGAAGAAATCATTTCAATTGAAAACTTATTTTTTCCCCAATCATAGCAGCTTGATTAGGACATCTAAATATCTCAAAAGAAAGAATAAAACTTGGCTGAAACTCAATGCCAGAAATGTACCAAAAACAGATTAAAAATAGGGAATATTCCTGGATGACAGAGTTTTATTTAATTTGCACTAATTTTAAGTATTTATCAGCAGTTCATTTTTCTATAAGCTATATTGTGATTTTTCTGGCTACAAGGGCCAGTTTGGCCAGGCTGCTGAGAAACAGGTCTGTGTTTAGGAAAAGATTAGAAACTAAGGCCCTACTGTAGACCATTTATGCACAAAATGACTGATAGAACTGCACCAATCTTCTCCCTGATAAGAGTGTTGGCTACTGTTCTCTGGAAAAAGCAGCAAATGTCAATCTTGTATGAAAAAATTTAACTTACAGACTAAACTATTTACATTAGAGTAGACACTTCTGTCTAAGGTAGCCCATAAACTACACTAAAATAGGAAACTTGAATCATAATTTATATGCTTCATTTAGATGAACAACCTACACTTCCAGAGCTTTGCTTGTGGTAAGAGTCAACCTTATTTATTTTGTATAATGACTTTATTACTGTGGCAATAACAAAGAATGATCCTTTAGTAAATTCTCTGACTTGAAAAGTTCAGGTTCAAACATTATTTTTGAACAAGTAACAGGTTTAGTTTACATGATACAGGATGTTATTTTTAATTCATTCCAAGCACAACTTTAAAATTTTCACAGGGCATTTCTGAATTTATTTTTAATGAGAGTCTTGAGCAAGGCAGATGATAACCTGAAGGTTAACAAATTCATTAGATTTTTAAAAAATACATAAATTATATTTATATATAGGAACTTTCCCCAACTTAATCTTATCATTCAACTCTGTTGTTCAACAATCTTATCCCCAACACTGAACTAAATTACCTTTTGAACTCTTTCCTTTTAGTAGTTTTCTTCATTTCAGTTCTTATAGAGGAGACTTGAAGGAGATACACAAATACACATTGCCAAGAACCAAAAAGGAATAAAATTGCTCTTGTTGCTGAAGTAAAACTGCTATATTGCTGGAATACACAAATTCTCTTAGGAAAGATTGAGTATACATATTACTAAACAAACCAACCAACCGTACTCTTTCACTATGCCATACCCCTAGTATTGACAGCTCAATGGTGAGGAGAGTTCTGCTTGAGAACTGATGGTATGATAATACACCCGTATATTATCCACATTACACAGCTGTAGTAAGAGTAGAATCTCATTCTCCCTAGACTCTGCTAACATTCATATTTTAAAAGTTTCAGAACAACTAATTTCAGATCTGCCTTGAATGTGATTTGGCCACCAGTGGGGAAAACCATGTTCAAATAAGTTTAAGAACTGTACTTCAGATTGATTTCTGAAAACATGGAGCCAGATCCTTTGTCCTGACTTTGCATTGCTTCAGTAGCGGCAGGAGCGGAAAAAAAAAATTTACTCTAAAAGGGCAGTAGGGAATTCCCAAAATGTAGGTTCTGGGACTCTGCCTGATCTTTAGCTACTGCAACAATCCCTATAGAACCACTATCACCGATTGACTTAGGAAAGCCCAGTGGGTGCTTTGAAGTATTCCACACCATTGCAGCAGAACAGCAGTAAACTCAGGACATTCAGGATTGATATGCTGGCTTCTGAGAACCATTTTCAAATGTTGCTTGACATTGGCCATGCTGACAACTTAAGCACTTTCAAAACCTGATTTAAGTAGAGCAATGTTTGTACTGTGCTGCGAAATGATACTTGAACACAAATGTATTTGTAGACTGGGAGTGGGCCTTAGAGGAGGACTTGAAATTTCTTAAAAGAAATTATTCTTCATCTTTGAGTTCTACTTTTCTATTAGAAAATTTTTTTAAAAAATGTATTGGGAGGGGGGTCAGATTCTACAGCCTCTTCCACTTATGCAGTAGAAAGGGAACAGAACTGGTCATAGGTCCCCAGCTAGGCACCACAAAGTTAACATAGCTAGTTCCTATACACCAAAACCATGAAGCCTCAAAGAAAGGGGCAGCATGATGGGAGGAAGATTGCAGCTGCAGCATGCTGCATGATGATTATCTCCAGCTGGCAAACTGCCTACCACTGGCTATGGAACATTGAGCAAGTCACGGTCTTTCTCAGCTCACCCTCTATAAAATGGGGATAATTCTCTTTCTAATCCTTTGCCTTATTTATTAAGAGTGTAAGCTCTTTTGTAAAATCTTACTATCTGTATGTACCAGGCCTAGAACACTGGGGGTTCCAGGCATGACTAAAACAAAAAACAAACAGTAATATTTACTTCTATTGTGCTTATTTCTAAGTGCAATCAATATTCTTGGCCTAGTACAAGACTCCCTGCCTTAAATTTTAAATGAGAAAGACATATATGTACCAATTATCTGAATGAAGAACCAAATAATGTAGATTGTGAGAGTAACTGGTTTGTTTAAGATTAAGTGGGGCTCATTGTTGAGGATTTGTTTCTACAGTAGCTCATCACTGAAAGCCCCTTTTCAAGGTTCTGAGAACCAGAGTCCTATGAATATCTGTCAAGAGCTGCAATGCTAAGTGCACTGGAAAAGCAAGCCATGTCTATCAGATTTCAACTACTCCACGTCTTAAGGAAGATTTTTCAGGGAGTTTACTGTCACATTAGGAAATATCCACTATAATTTCATCATTAGCAGGGGCAACTGGAAAAATAAGAAAGTTGCTGTCCTACTGCCAATTGAATCTGTTTCACATTTGAACAAAGCGGAGGGATTACCTTGGACTTTCACTAACGGGGTCATAAAGTACAACAAACAAACCTCCAAAGGATATAGAGTTTAGAAGCAAGAAACCTGCAAGAGTCTTCAAGGACTTGCACCAATGACAACCTCAATTATGTTGCAATAAGACTGTAGTTGCATTTTTTTCTTAGTGAATGAAATATATCAATGTGCTGGAAACCGACAAGGGACAGTTTCACAGTAAAACTACATGGGAAAAACTAGAGAACCTAGTAACAGTTACAGTGCAATAAAAGCATGACAATAATTCACTGGATGCACTATTCATTATTTCAGTTGATAGCTTTTACTAAACAAATGTGTTTGGATTCGCTTGATGACTGAATTTCCTGCCATCATTTCCTGTTACAGAACAGTGGTTCAGTAAATTTTGATAGGACTGTATTTTGGGAATTAATTAAAATGGCTGGTGTTAAAGAAAAGATTTTGTTTTTTAAAAAAACAAACACTTAGAACTAGCTATAAAAGGGGGCAAAAGTCAGTCTGGAAGTGAACATGCCATCCTTGTTGGCTAGTTATATATGAAGAACGTGACTTTCCTAGAGAATAATGCATATGTGGATTTAATAGTGGGGACAACTAATGATCAATGGATCAAAGCAGTATTGTATCAGTAATAGCAAAAGTTGAAATCACTAAGAAAAGGATTAATGTATTTTAATCTCATTCTGATGCTAAACCACAAAAATTATCTGATCAATAAGAATTTATTGCTAGAATATTCTCATGGGAAAAAAGCAACACAAAAATTAGCTAGGACAGATCAGAAATAGTATGAACAGGCTGTTACTTAAAACCTATAAATGTATAAACATTGTACACTGGCCATTTTGACTTTTTTTTTTTTAAATTATCTTCTGATTGGTATACATTTGTAAAACTCTGCATTGGGGGTAAAGGTGCTGCTCTTTGAGGATTTTCTACCTTGTTAGAAAAGAAAAACCTGTTCAAGGCATCTTGGCATCAAGAAGCACTTAGGATAACTTTGGCTGCTAAGCATGATTTTTTTCCAGGAACTTTGCCAGATGGAGCTATAGAACAGCAAAGAAGAGTGCATTACTAGAAATAGGATGCATGACAGAAAATCACAACTTCTGACATCCACAGGCTCATCATTTTGAATTACATAGCACAAATTGGACACAGAAATGCAGGATTTAACATTTGTATGAGACAAAAAGAGGCAACAAAATGTAAGTCAGAAAGTCTAATGTCACGATAATATAGAATGAATATTAGTTTAATGAAGTTCCAGACAAGAATCCCATCCTGCGTCAGCTTCCTTTTTTTTTTTTTTTTTTTTAAATACAGTATTGACAAAACTCTGAAGAGCTGTGCCTGATGTACCCAAGAGATTAGGATTCCAAAGAGTTTAACATTTCAGACCAGAATAAGCTAGAGTCTAAATAAGAGAACAATGAGAGGAACTGATTGGTTTCAATTAAAGAACTCTGAAAACTAGACATACAAAGTTAAAGAAATTATTAGTACTCCAAATTTTCAAAGCACAAAGCAAACAATTGATCCATCCTTGTCATGCTCATGTGAGACAAGAAGGCAGGCATCATTCTCTTCATTTTACAGATGGTGAAAAGTGAGGTACAGACTTCTCTGCAGATGAATTGTCCATTCCCATAGAGCTGAAAACTATATCATTCTAAATATGAACGTGGCCTAATATGGGAATGGCAATGCTACTCAGCCATAGGTGGTCTTAGCTATGGGGCAGCCTGGGCATTTGCCAAGAGCCCCACGCTGGGAGGGCCCTGGCCCATGGGGGCAGAGTGGCGTGACCGGGGAGCAGGCAAAGGGCCGGCAGCAGGCGGCAGGGCCAGAAAGGAGGTGGCAGGCCCCGTCGGTGGGTGGGTGTGGGGGACAGTAGCATGGCCAGGGGGCCAGCGGGGTAGGGAAATAAAGGATAGGGCCCTCTCACAGCGTGGAGGTGGGGGAGGGACCCTATCCTTGACTTTTGACCAGGGCCCCAGATTCACTAAGACTGCCCCCTCAGCATAATCACACCCATAATATACCTGTTATCTGTCCAACAAAATTAAATGCACCACAATCTTTATGCATACATAACAGAACTCCACGTATACTACTGAATATGTTGATAATAGTTAAACTACTATAAATTTGGCATGCAACAAACAAATGGGTTTAGTTTATATCTCCCTAAGGTTGGGTTAATCCTATTTCATACTGTCTTCCAGGCAAATATTTCCTCTCATTTGAGCAGTTCAAATATAAAGTTTCAGCTATGAAATAAAGAACAGTTACTTACCTTATAGCTATGGCGACCAGTTTTAGTAGCCTGTTGTGTAGCTCCACTGCAGAAATGTAATGAAGAAACGCCCTTGGCGACCCAAAGTAAAATTGCCAGTGCTTAGCTGTGAGCCAATTTTGTCCACCCCTGCCTTACAGTAACTGTTATTCTTCAAGATGTTCTTTGCATGTGGATCCCTGTCAGATGCAGTGGTTGCGTATGCACCATGGGTGGGAGCCACATATGCAGAGAGTCAACAAAGAAATCCATTTTCATGTATAAGCCAACTTCAGGACTTTGCACAAAAAAAACTTTGTCTAGTTTCTCTCCCCCTGAAACCAGCAGTCATTGACTAATACTCACAGCTCACCAATAATCCCAAACAAATTATCTCTAAATTCTGTTCAGTTTTTTGACCCGCATTAGACCAGAAATATAGGGATTAAAATTCATAGACAGTCTTGGAACACATCTGTTAAGAATATATTTTCAGTGATTTATGGCAAGTCAACAATTAAACATAATGTTAAGAGTTATATAAATCTTTAGATATACAATTCAGCCAGAGTATTGGCTTTCATGGCCCAAAAGTATGTCACCAAAAGACATTCTGTCACTGCATTTGAGACTGCCCTCTTACCATAAACTTTTGGTCCTAATTTCTATAAATATTCCCTCAAGATAACAGGCAAAAATATATCCATTCCACCAGGATTTTAGCACTGTCAGTGATATAACTTTAGTTAGTGGAAAAAAAAAAACTCTAGTAGGGCCTTTTTTCACAGACTGAAAATGATAAATTAAAAGTGCAATTCTAGCATATCAAATATACACTGCCAGTGACACAATCTTAAAATGTGCTTAAGAGGCAGAGAGCACTTGTATACTACAGTGTTTTCTCAGAGTTGCATGAACAAATACCTCACATAAAAAAGTTAAGAGAGCAGCATACTAGAACCTATTCCTTAGAATTCACAAGATGAGCTCTCTGCATCATCTACGGAGTAGTAGAGAAACACACATTCCCAATCACCACACCACAGGGAAATCAAACACAAGCAGACAAAGCACATAAAAAAAAAGCTCACACTACCCACACTGCCTCTCTTAGATCAGCAGAAGAGCTCCTGGTGAGGACACGCACCACTGACCCAAGGAGATTAATGTGGACATCAGCCACAGCAGTAATTAACTTGGTGGCTGTATGTTGTTATAAACCAGATCGATTTATCTTTGTAGTGTAGACAAGGGTTTACTTTGCCAGAGACATAAAAAGTACCTTTTTATATTAATCTTAAACTGCAAAAAGTGTGCAACGTATTCAGTGACAAGCTTCTATAACAAGTGTTTGAGAGATTTTTGTTTATTATTTTTTCCATCCTGAACACAAATGTAATTTCACTCATCTTTAAGATGGTTCTACTTCTTTTTCCAGACTATAGAATAAAACATTGTTTGCAATAATTTCTACCCTAAATTATCAGTCAGAAGCTTGTCTCGATAAAATATAGCCAACAATGAAAGATTGATACTCAAAACTTTGTCATTACTGTTTTAAAGCAACAGTGATTTTGTGTACTCTATCAAAACAATTTTATTCTAAATTGCAAAAATACTTCACATAAATATGTACCACAAGGTGGTGCTATAATTCCTATTTAATGCACACAACACACACAGTTTCAGACTAACAAAATTTTTCTTCTCTCTAGAAGAAACAGTTTAAACAATTATTCTCTAGGATAATGGAGGAGAGGACTGTAAACAATGGGCATTTTCAAGTAAACTATGAAGTAAGCTGCCATCACCAGTCTAAACCTCACTTTCTAGAGAACTGGAAACTTAAGTATGTTGGGAAAAAATGGGAGTTTCTTACAAAGGTGTTCATGTCACTAAGCTTTTAGCTGAGTTTATGTAGTAATAACAGATCCCTTGTGTAACTCAGTGTGGATATGTGAAATGAAGTCACATATTTATGGAGGAATAATAATTTTATTTATTATTATTTATTATTATTATTATTAAATCAAATCAATCGCTTTCTACAAATGAAGGACAAGTAACTGCTCCATCTGAAAATTATATCATTAAAATCCTTTGACATCTTCTGTTCTTGCAATATCACTTTTGTATCTTTTCATGTGAATCAAAGGAATGTGTTATAGCCATAGGATGGTGTAAAAAAGTTCCTTACATAGCACTTTAAATACCTAGTAATATACAAAAAGACAAAATCTCATCTCACTACCCAGCCTGCACTCACATCTTTGATTTGATTATATCATGTTTATGGAAGTCTTACATCTACTTATGTCTCAAAAGAGGAATTTTATATAGTTTCAAATCATAAAAATGGTGTGTCTTTGTACACTGGATGGTCTCCATCTGTGCTGCTGGTCTTAAAATGTGTTGGGTAATAGAGCATTAAAACACTCAACACATCTCTCACAGTCAAAGTCTGTGGACTTACTTACACATTTTAGTGTTTAGGATCCAAATGACCTTCACTTTGTCAGTGTTAATGGAAGCCATAATGTGTTGGGGTGCTTTCCAAGTAAGCATGAAAATTTATAATTAAAAAAACAAAACAAAAAAGGTACACATTTACAATATGTGCATTTAAGTTTTCATTAAGTCTTATTCAACAGTACAGATGGCAAGATGGTATGTATGAAAGTCTCTTGGGTGCAATATGCAAGTCCCGGCTGCAGTGTTTCCAACAGGATGTAAACCATGGTCCTTAAACCTGCACTTTAAAAACCATATTACTTAGCATGCTGCCAACAAACGTCAACACAAAAATCACTGCTGTAATGACTTCAACTCCACAAAACATGCACTGTGAAGACAATTTTCTACAGCAAAAGGCAAAAAATCAGTGTAATCATGACCCAAAGGTATTAGAAAACATTTATTCTTCAAGTAAAAATAAAAACAATTATAATCCTTAAAACTGATACTTTCAAATTAACTTTAAAATTGTACAAATTTACATAATAGTTTTGAGATCCAGAAGTCTAGACAGAAAATTGTCTAAGATGTGTTACTTGAATTTTTCAATAATTCTGAAGTTTCTTCAATCCTAAAAATATTTTAAAAATCGGTTAAAACAAAGACTAAAACAAACATTTCTTACTCATTAATGAAGCAGCGTTCCTCACATTTTTGTTTGTTTGTTTTTAAACTGGTCAGTCTATTAGATTCACCATTATTTGAGAGACATTTAAAAATATACATAGAGAAGGAACAAAATTCACAAAAATAAAGTTAATGGATGAGATAAGTGACACTGTATATTTCAAATCAGCCTTAAAAAGGCTGTCACCATTAGAGAACTTAGATTTTTTGCAAAATGGCAGACAAGATGAATGACTTCAGCTTCCTAAAGTAACTCATTTGTATGATACAGAAATTTTGTTGAATATAAGTTACTGTGCATTTTGTTTTACTTCAGCAAGTGTAATGAAAGTTATTTCTAACTGTAAATTTTCATTACAAATCTCAGGACCAGCAGTAGATACTGCTTATTATTCTGGGATATCTTTATGTGATACCTGGTCTGAAACTGATCTAGCTCTTTTCATTCAATATTTCACCTAAAAGTTTAGGAAAAAAAATTAACAAGTTTTATTTAGTTCCAGTAAACTCTTATCAGAAGACAGATAATACTCCCATTAGTTGTTAACCAAATTCAACACACTCTTTAATCCCTAGTTAATACCATTAAGAAACCATTACATTGCTTATTACAAACCAAAACAGTGACTCATCCCACAAATACAGAACTGTAAGTGGATTTATTGTCCAGTGGAGTCAGAAGGAAATGCCGCACCTGATGTAGAGATCTTTGAGGTTTGGAACACATATGCACATTCTATGCATGCATTAGTCTAGTATAATTCACTACTGGGAAATGAATTCCTGCTGCCCTTTTCTATTACTTACATTTTACTTATCCTTTCCATTCTTTGTCTTGTTGTCTCCTGCAATTTAAAAGTAACATATTTAGGCAATTCTTCAAAGCCAACATTCTTCAGAGATGGACTTTTAACCTGGAGAATTCATGCAAAAAATACTTTAACCACTGTTTACATATCAAAAGGATTTTTATGAGACAGACCTAGATGAAGTTTTGCATAGTTTTGCTGTTTTTTTGCCAGTAGTATATACAACTAAAACTAATGCTTACTTGTTCTCTTGACCTTAGAAAGGAAATCAACTAAGCATTTGCCAGTTTTACTTACCTTTGAAATCTCTGTCAAACCATGATAATTAATGGTTGCGGCTTTGGGAGATGGGTCTGTGGATAATAGAGAACTGTATCCAGACGTCTGATGAAGACACTCTGTCATCTCCTCCTTCCTCTCAATATCTGTGAAGAAATATTCATTTTTAGGTCACCTTTGCCTTTTTGCTCTCTTGCAGCAGGGTCAGCTATCGAACAGTTTGATTTACAGTATGTAATACCAGAAGAGAATGCATTGTTTAGAAAGAAAAAGGCAACTGGTAAAGGCCAAGACGGATTTCTCATATTCTTTTAAAGTAACATGAATAGATTATGCTTAGTATGATGCAGACAAAAAAAAAAAAAAAGAAATTTAACGAAGATTACATAGGAATGATGCATAATGTCATGATTACAGTCAATTCAAACACCTAGGCAACTACAATTACTTGGCAAAATGTTTAATAATAATTTCAGACATCTCACATTTGTTTTCTTACTATAAACCATGTATCTCCTACAGCTGTAGGATCTTTTAAATATATAAAAAAATGTTAAGCAATATAGTAATTAACCTTACAAACATATTTTAATATTATATAGAAAGCTTTTCCAAACATGCTTTTCATTCTTCTGTTCCATAAATGATTCACAGTTTAAACTGCTGAAATGCAAACAAAAATGTAGTCCATTTTCAATAACCTCATTCAGAAGAACCAGGTTTAAAACATTTCTATAGCCGTAAGTGCAAGTTTCAATGGAAGCAGAGCTAGGCCAACATATCAAACATGTTAGAAAATCCCTACCATTTGTATAAGGAAAAGCTTGACACTACCCTACCATTTTTAAAAAAATATATAACTACTTTTTAAAAAGTTGTGAGAAGAAACTCAGGGAGGGCAAAAATTCAATTTTTTTTAAATTTTATTTTTTTTAAGTGGCTTGGTGCAGGGATAAGTGTTTGCGGGGTTTTGTTTTGAATTAAAGCTACAGTCTATGGATCCAGGTTACAAGTCCTAGATCATGCATTTAGAAAATAGCATTGTAATCTACTCTATGTAGCAGCAGATCTCAAAATCTGCAAGTGGCAGCTGATTTATATCATGTGATAAGTTAAAACAATAAAAAAAATCTATATAGCCCACTAACAAATTTATATATTTTGAAAGCAACTGTGGGTCTGAGCAAGCTTGAGATACAGGGCAACTTAAAAAATTATCATGGAGCTAAATGGTGTATAGGATTTAATTTGCCATTTCATGTACCATTTATCATAGTCAGAGACTTATGAATATTTGTATCTATCAGTTACCAAACCTTACTGTACTATCTAAAAAAAATGACTTCATTAAGTCTGACTCATTAAGAATAAGATTTTGACTTGATAAAGATTTTAAGCTACAAACAGTACCATAAACATGCTGTGTAATATAGATTCCTGTACAGAACACCCTAAGGGCAAATTAAGATTGCAGGCACCACTCAGTGCTTTAAGTGCATATTACCAGAGAAGAGAAAGTTGAATAATTAGGACACTAAGGATGGAACAGACTTGGGGAATGGCAAGGCAAGCCATAGTTTAAGGAAGAATGGCGAGCCAATATGGAGGAAGTAAAGGAAGAGAGAGTGTGAAAAATTGTATTCGTTCTTCTATATCTGTACCTCCCTTTCCCTGGCTTCAGTGATGGGGCTGTCCCAAGAGGATTATTTACCTGAGAGGATGCTTCGAGTTAATCTCCCATTTCCCTTTGTACTTAGAAAATAGTTAACCTTATAAAACTTATTATGTACACCTTCAGAAATTTACTTAGCTATTACCCACTATTCTTACTAACATTTTTCAGTTTGTTAAAGGAAATATTTTTCTCTAGTAATTAGTTGTTTTTGTGAGGATATACACAGCACATGGCGGGGTGGGGGGACCAACACATTTTATCAATAAAATTTCAAAATCTAACAAGGTAATTTCAGGAGCTAGTCTAGTACCTGAAACAGTTGAACTTTTTTTTTTTTTAATTAACTAGATTTCAAGTTGACAGTGCCTACTTATACAACATAAAATCATACCTAAAAACACAATTTTATGCAATGTTAGCAAACACTGCTTTTTGTTGGAGCACTGGAAACAAACACTCACCAGGAGAAAGTGGAGTCATATTCCTACTAGAGGTATGTTCTTCATTTATATTGTTAAATTCTGTAGATAAGTCATTCTGAAACAATAAAGGTTTTTTGCCATTTACAAAAAAAAAAGTATATAATTTAGCCACAAGTCTTATTCAAATGACAACTGGGTATTAGGAATTATAAGAAAATAGTGAATATATGCACATTTATGTACAGTACTGACCAAATTTTGCTAGCATTATGGAAGTAGTTTTATTTGACTACTCCTATGAATAAAGCATACAAAATTTGATTCTTTATATTGGTATATCTATTTGTATCATATAAGAAAAACTGTCTATTTCATTAAAGCATTTTGTCTTTTGAAATACCCACTTTGCTTTAAAAACTCACCCCAAAAGTTTCATAACTGAGTGCCTAACAATCCAAGTGCGATGGGTTGATCTGGCCAAGTGATCTTTATTAAAATTCACTGTGGACCCATAGTTCCCATGACTGATTACTGTTCAGCTCCTCTGAACATCAAGGCACTGATTTGGGGTCTCAATGGATTTGGGTGTTTAATTTAAGATAAGCAAGTTTGAAAATGTAGGCTAAAATAGCCACTTGGCTCAAGATACAAATAGCAAGAAAAGCAAACAGTTTTATACATTTTCAATACTGATGCTCTAACTGCTTTCACTATTCTAATATGACCAGTTTTCTTCCGGATAAATTTTTTGAGACAGAAAGTTAATTTAAGGGCTTTACCATGACCATCAAAAGTAAGCTATTACTGTTTTTCCTTTCAGAAAGATGAACTTATGTTTGGGTAGTTCAGGCCCAGATCCTGCAAATTAATCCATGCAGATGGACCCCTCCACACTTGTGAAATCCCTCTGAAAAAGGGGTCTGCCTGTGTGAATCAACTTGCAGACCATTTGGAACTAGAATTGTTTGCATTTCAGTAACAACATACGAATTTATGATGTAGGGTGTGTGCGCATGTAGACCAAGAGTCACATATTCTAATACATAAACCTGCATTAAACCAATTTATTTTGGTTACAAGTCAAGAATTCAGAAGTTAGGAAATGCCTGATTTACTTCTGCTGGTCCAACCTTAATTCTGCCTGCTAGCATCCATCTTGTACACTGAATGATGTAGGTGTCCTGGGGAAAAATAGTATGTGATAATGTAATTAAAGACGGTATCATAATGTCAACATACGAGGGGCAGAATTAAGGTTGCAATGCCAACCTTTAACAGATATTTGTATGTAATGTCCTAGTGTGATTTAAAGGAAAAATGTAAAAACCAACCAAAAAAAAAAATCCCCCACACATCCCGCTGTTATGAGCAATCATGAGAATTTGAACCCTGAACATTCAGCACTATATAGTACAGACAGTTACCACTTGAGCCACTGAATTTGTTACACTAACTAGCAGCAGACGGGTATTACACTGAAGGGTGAGGGGGCAGAGTACTGGCCCCAAGTGCTGGGTGGGCATAGCTTTCTTTCTTCCCCTCCCCAGGCATTGGGGGGGGGGAGGGTCACAGGTGTGGGAGAACCAATTACTGCCCTTAGAATTGAGAGAAATTTTGACTAACTTCCTCTTCCCAACCCCCTCTATCACAGCTGCATTGGGGGCTCCCAGGTATTCTCAAAGCAGTAGGTGTTATTACTGCTTTGGCAGTGGTATATTATAGGGTTCATATTATTTTGAAGTGTCAGCGTTTCTCAAAAGAAGATTACAAGAACCAGCTCCTTCTATACTGAAAAATAAGCAGCTATGGGGCACACACACTAAATCAAACTTGTTTTTGTCCACTCCTTCTCTTCCAATAATAATTTAGAGTAAAACTCAGTACAATCTGGTTCAATGTTTTCAAAGACGATGCTACTGTTAAATATTTACATGGCAGATAAATATCAGACTGCTGTAATACACAGCACAGTGCAAAACAGTGAATATTAATCTATTTATAATTGCTTTTAATTAGGTTTAATAGTGGTGAAAGGTTTCAGAGTAAAAGGCATTTATCAAGTCACAGAACAGGTACAATCCTTGGCCTCCTGAAAGCACTGGCAAGCAGGGATGGCCCGAGACCAGGGCTGTCAAACTCATTTGCTATGGCAGGCCAGATTTGACATCAAGTGAGCCATATATACCATAAATTAAAATACTAGGGCACTCTTGTGGCATCGCGGAGTGATGTCTATGTGAAACTACGCTCCGTGATACCACTCTCTCTCTGTTATGGAGAAAGTGTGATCTCGCTGAACGTAGTCTCGCATACCTACTGCTCCGCGATGTCACGAGACCTGACACTATCGCAGCATCGCAGAGGGCTGGGTATGCGAGACCACACTCTCTCTCTCTCTCTCTCTCTCTCTCTCTCTCTCTTAGGGAGAGTGTTGTGCTGCAGAGTGCAGTCACAGGCCGGCTGGAAGAGGTTTGCGAGCCATGTCTGGCCTGCAGGCCGCATGATTGACATCCTTGCCCTAGCACAAATGGCACACCAGGCAGTGCATTTGTGTTCACATTTGAGGACTTAAATGCACAATTTTCATGCATGGTAAGAAAAACCGCAGTGTATTAACATCAAGAAATTGAACGGTGCACCAACATTGGGTGGGCCAGTATTAAATAATATTATAGTGGGTGACAGCTTTAGAATGTTCCAAAGGGGTAGCCGTGTTAGTCTATTGTAGAAAGACAACAGAGTCTTGTGGCACTTTTAAAGACTAACAGATTTATTAATCGCATGAGCTTTCGTGGGAGAAAATCCCACTTCGTTACTCTGTAACTTTCCTATCTTCAAAGCGTCTGACGAAGTGGGATTTT
>ML685769.1:5533109-5550851 GCA_007922175.1 Pelusios castaneus | reverse complement strand
GTAACTTTCCTATCTTCAAAGCGTCTGACGAAGTGGGATTTTCTCCCACGAAAGCTCATGCGATTAATAAATCTGTTAGTCTTTAAAAGTGCCACAAGACTCTGTTGTCTCAGCTTTAGAATGTTAACACTAGACCTCTAGTTCCTTATGTGCTCGTGAGGGTGTGGTTGACAACATTCTAGGACGTTCAAGGAAAATGTAGTTCTCAGAAACTTTGGAACATGGACTTCTCCTTCCCCTCCCCCACAAGTTGTCAGCTGCTAGTAACAGTGTTATACCAATTTAGTCATTGGCTGGAACTTGTAAATGACTGAACTAAACTCACAAAGGAGTAGGGGGGTTCAGGTGCCATGCCAGATTGATTCTCAGTTGAGAGAGGAGGAGGAGGAGGAGGGAGTGGGGACGGATGCCTGAGTTAGTAATCAGCTCTATCTTTTAACAAGGATTGGGCTGGTCAAATAGTGCTGTAGCTCTTAGTTAGACTCCATACAGTCTCTTGTTATTTTAAGTGACCATTATAGCTGAAATCACTGATAAGTGCTAGTGTTTAGACCTGCTATGGGACAGTCACAGTATTTCAGTGGAGAGATTGCCAGCCTGCATCATCGTAAGTTTCCCCACTGAGACCTAAAAATCACAAGATTAGGTCACAGTGTGGAGGTGGCAGCACAAGGTACCTTCTTTCCCCTTTTCCCTGGAAGGTGAACTCATGTGAAAGCCCCTCTGAACTGTGGGTCTCCAGTACTGACAAAGGAGGACAACACAGTGAGTGGAGTGTGGTGGCAGGAGAAGGGAGAGGCATATTAAGGGACTATTTGTTTGTTGAATTGTGTTTTAGTGACTTTCCTCCAGAATGCTAGATTTGTGACTAGGAAACTTACAATAAATGGTTCCTAGTAGGCCAAGATTTTTAAAATGCTTTATTTGCCAAGGTCATTATCTCACATTATCACTATCTTGAGAGGTCGATATCTTGGATAGTTTCTGTACAAAACATTTTTTATGGTTTAATTAATTTTTACATAAGAGCATGAGAATGGCCATACTGGATCAGACCAATGTTCATCTAGCCCAGTAACCTGTCTTCTTCCAGTGGCCAGTGCCTGATGCTTCAGGGAATGAACAGGACAGGCAGTCATGGAGCTATCCATCATCCCTTGTCATCTGGCCCCACCTTCTGTCAAAAAGAGACTAGAAACATTTCAGAGCATGGTATTGCATCCACCCTGCCTATCCCAGTTAATACCATTGATGGACCTATTCTCCATAAACTTATCTAATTCTTTTTTGAACACTTGGCATTGGTCTTGGCCTTCACAACATCCTCTGGCAAAGAGTTAAACAGGCTGATTATTTTTTATTGGAAGAAATGCTTCCTTTTGATTGATTTAAACCTACTGCCTATTAATTTCATTGGGGGACACCTAATTCTTGTGTTATGGGAAGTATTAAATATTATTTCCTTATTCTCCTTCTCCATACCAGTCAAGATTTTATAGACCTAAATCATATCTCCCCTTAGTCATTTCTTTTCCAAGCTGAAAAGTCCCAGTTTTATTAAGCTGTTCCATACTACGAATTATTTTAGTTGCCTTTCTAGGTACCTTTTCCAATTCCAATATATATTTTTTGAAACATGGCAACCAGATCTGCATGCAGTATTCAAGATGTGGAAGTACCATGGATTTATATAGGGGCATAATATTTTCTGTCTTACTATTTATCCCTTTCCTTTCCTATTGGTTCCTGACATGCAATTAGTTTTTGTTCCTGACATGCAATTAGTTTTTGTGCCTGCCACTGCACACTGAACAGAATTTTTCAGAGAACTATCAACAATGGACTTCAACATCTTTCTTGAGCAGTAACAGTTAAGTTAATCCTTGTCATTTTATATGTAAAGTTGAGGTTCTGTTTTCAAATGTGCATTACTTGGTATTTATCAATATTGAATTTCATCTGCCCTTTTGTTGCCCTGGCACCTAGTTTTGTAAGATCCCTTTGTAAAACAAAAAACCCAGAAGGATGTAGATAAACTGATTCATAGAAGACTTGAGTAGTCAACTTTGTGTGATAATCTAATAAAATGGTCATGAAACTTTTCAGTTTTTACTATAGTGCTATACAGCCTCCCTTTGCTGCCCCCCCCCCCGCAACTCTGACACCTCATTGGCCCTCACTCCCCCACCCCCCAACTTCAATTCCTGGGGAAAACACTGCTCTGGAATACTCGAGATTCTATAAAGATCCAGAACATTCTAGGAAATTAGCAAAAAATGAATCCACAAGGAATACTTTAAACATTTTACTTCAAACATTCTATTTTCCCTTTCATCGCTAAAACCAACCACCCCCCCAAACCCAGTGCCCCCCAAGCCTGCTCTTAAACCATCCCTGCTACTAAGGGTAATGAACTATAACAATGGTTGTGTGATTTGGACATACACTAAGGCCATGTACACACATGATCACTTTATTGCGCGATAAGGCTACTTACCGTGCAATAAAGCCTGGAGCGTACACACGAGCATTTTCCCTGTTGCGCGGCAACATCCTCTTGCCGTGCAACAGTTAAACCACTCAATTCGAGAGTGGTTAGGCTTACCGCGGAACAGCTGTTCCGCGGTAATGCTCATGTGTACGCATTTTGCGCATTAGACAGCCTCCGGCAATGTCCCAGTGTGCCAATCGAGGCCACTCTGGGACATTGGAGTTGTCAAATATGTCAATTTCACTGCTCTAGCTGAGCAGTGAAATTGACTGTTATGGGAGCTGCCAGGTTCGGCGGCTCTGGGAAGTGGCGCCCTGGACTGAGCTAGGGGGCTGGCCCGAATCGGCTGCCCTCACCCGTTCGGGCCAGCCCCCTAATCCAGCTGCAGGGGTTCGGGTGGTGGCAGGGGCTGCAGCACGCAGCCCCCGCCGCCACCTGAAGCGCCGGGGCTGAGCTTATTGCAGGACAAGTTTGTCATGTGTACATAGCCTGAGAAATAAAACCAAATTCATTCACATTGACTGATTAATAGACATCAGCTGGTATCACATTTCAGTTACGACTGACTTGAGAGAAACTCAAAACATGATGTAGAACTGAAAAGTTCCATATTCCATATTTATCCTTTGAGCCCCTAAATTTTCTTTTTAAATTTTATTAAGTGAACATCGTGAAACAGCATGGGGAGATGCTAACTTTCATTATTCATCCCTGCAAAAAAACCTCTTTTGGATAAACAATACACTTTCAATAAATGTAGACTGAAAAACATATTTTATGTTTATAACACCAAGGACATCTGCAGCTGAATCAAACAAAATGATGTGATATACTACTTATGACGGACTCATCATTCTAACACTTTTGTGAAGTTTATCAACTTTTGGACAGCTTCAGCTACAGTAAATGAAGTATTCTGAAGATGAAAATTTACAATATTGAGCAAGACCCTGAACATATAATGACAAACATACTGTGCTAAGAATTAGATGTATATAAAACTTTTCAATATGTTTATTTTAATATATACAGACACACACACTTCTCAATAGCTTTTAAAACAAAATAAAAAAAATACACTGCCTTGAAGAAAAAAAAGCTGATTTGCTGTGACAACATACCCAGTGATCTCACTGAACCTGAGGTACATTTAGAGTTTACCTAATATCACCAAGTAAAAGGGGAAAGAACTGAAGGAATGCTAATCCGTAAATCAGAATTCAGTAAGATGATGATTATGAATGAAAAAATGGACCAAAGAACGAAGCAAATTTCCCACAGTACTGAGCAAACCATATACTGAATTCTCATTCTTAATTTTGCACAATTAATTTTGCATCTAGATGGTGTTCCAGAAGATATGAAATGGTGCATTTTTCTATAATCAGAAATGAAGATGTATAGTGTGAAATCCAGATAATGCTAGACAGAAGCTTTACAAGAAATCTTGTAAAAAGATTATGTATTTTCAAAATAAGATATACTTTGTCTTAGGAAATTAGTTAACATTCAGTTACATCAGTGGTACTGTGGCTTCTTCATATAAATTATAAAAGTTACAAGAGAAAAAACATCAGGGTAGATGAGACGTTCACAATAAGAGAAAAACCACCTGCCACTAGGCAGGCTGCATTTTTCTGAAACACAATAGTAACCGCTCAAACAGTAATTACATTCCTTCAGTAAATGTATTAGTACCACATAAGCACACAGTGGCTAACATTGAGAAACTGCAGAGCTCCTTCCATAGTACCCTCAGGATCTGCAGGCTCCTTTTGAGCAACTTCATTACAATGAAATGCTGCTCCATGAGTCCTGAAGCAATAGCTGTGCACTTTTAAGTAATAAACCACTAACTTTCTTTTGGAGAGGGGAAAGTGCGCAATTGGGAGGGAGGAGGAAGAGGAGTAACAGTCTCAAGAGGAAATTAAGATTCTGCTTTGTTTACACTTTTGTCACATGATCATGGCCACATATCTCCTTACAAATAGTAGATATCATAGCTAAATATTAGTACAGATCAGGGTGGATAAAAATCTTTTTTTTTTTAAATAAAAAAATCAATTTCAAAATTTAAATTAAATTAAATACATTTTTCTTTTTAAAAATAAACCCACTAAATTAAATTTGAAATCTGAAAACCGAGATTAGGCTTAATCTTACTAAAATCTGTTAAATTCATTTAAATTAAAAATAAAAAGGCTATATTCAAGTAACACATGCTTGCTGCTGAAGTTTTAAAGAAAGTCAAGCAACTGAAGTGATGGAAGTCACTGGCTAAACACCTGGAATCATCTAACCTAGGAGTCTCAAAACACACAGTCCACAGGCCACCCTCCTAGGGCCCACGACAAGACCCCGGAGTTCAGGGGAGGAGCAAACCGCCGTAGGGGCGTTGCTGCCCCTAAAGTGGGTTCGGGGCCTGGGCCCGAGCCCACCCCTAGGCCTGATCCAGCCACCGAGGAGGGGCCCGATCCAGCTGCCAGGGTGGCTGGCCAGGGCCAAATCAGGCTCCTGCCACTGCCAGTCTGTGACCTAGCCCAAAATCGCTGGCCTCACCCCTGGGAAGGCCTTAGTAGGCTGCCCCTGCTGGTGGGGCCCTGGATTTCTGGCCCTGGTGGGAGCCACAGCAAACATTTGGGGTCAGCCTGGCCCTGGATTTTTGGCCCCGGCAGGAGCTGCAGCAGGCCGCCAGGGTCGGCTGGGCCTGGATCACCGGGGAGCAGGCCACTGGCGGGGGTGGCCGGGCCCCAGGTAACTGGCGCCAGGAGCCGCCGCAATCGGCCATCAGGGTTGGCTGGGTCCCAGTTTGATGGCCCCGCTAGGGTCGCAGATGGCCGCCATCGCTCTGCCCAGTCTCTTTCTTTCTCTTCCTTCCATCTCTCTTTTTTCCTCTTTTCTCTTCTTTCCTTCTTTCCCCCCCCCCCCCTTTCCTTCCTTTTTTTTTTTTTAAAACTTTTAAAAATTTAATTTTAATTAAAAACTTTTTTTAAAAGGTTTTTAAAAAACCTTTCTAAAATTAAATTTCTATTAAAAATTCATTCAAATTAATTAAACAAACCCAATTAATTAATTTTATTTATAATTACTTTGAATTCAATTAATTTTAATTAAATAAACTGGTGGCCCGACAGGGTTTTAAAAACAGTAATATGAAAAGGTTTCAGTGATGCAGCCCTTGGACCAATATCCTAGTCCTCATGTGGCCCTCATTGTGAATTGAGTTTGAGACCCCTAATCTAACCTATTGAAATGCTAATCTAGCTTTTGACAGCAGTAACCTCTTTAGGATAGAAAGAATGTTTTTTCCATGTCAATTTATTCAACTATTTCAATTTAATCACTAGTTCATTAGAAGCAAGTTGAAAAGGAGGAAATCCTTGTTTTTCCTCTTCCAATTTCTGAATAAAAACAAGGTAAGATGAGATCTACTAGTTCTAAATTTTAAACAAACTGGTGACCAGCATCTATGGATATGGCTAAATAACAATTCAATACCCAGGGCTAGCACAGCTCAGCTGACTCAAGCTCACAGAGCTCAGGCTACAGGATCCATGGACATTTGAGCTCAGACTGAAGGCCGAGTGGTAGGACCCTGGTATCAGAGCCCAGCCTCTAGTCTAAGCTCAAATATTTACACAGTAGTTCTACAGCCCTACAACTGAGTATAGTGAAACCACATGAAACAATTAGTTCAATCCATTAACCAAAGATAATATTGCCTTTGTTTGACAATTCAGTTTTAAATGCAAAACATGTTTTGACAAACTTATTTTATTAAGTGTTCAGCACATTTATTTAACTAAAAAAGATTTTGAATGTTCTTTTGTGCATTATGAATTGCATTCCAACTTTCATCTAAATGAATCTTGATACAAACCAAAAGTAAAAAAATCCCTCATTCACCAATTTTTTAACAAAGTAAAAATTAAGAATTTGAATAAATATATGTTAAGCTTCATAATTGCTTAAATATGGATAGATACAGTGTGTCCCCATTTAGCAAAAGTAGCCCTTATAGAAAATCTAGTACTGTATTTTGTTGCAAAGCTACATATTATGATGGTCATAGCAGTCAATGAGGATCATTCTTTCTTTAGGCAAATACCTAAAACATACAAATATTAAATAAGATTAAAATAATTTTTAATTTAAAATCAGGGAATCCAGCTGCCACAGATTAAAATAAAATCTTTATAATGAAATATACCTTTTTTGACTGCAATAACAGTTGTGTTTCAAGGAGCAAGACCCGACTGAGGAGATTATTCCAGTCCTTCTCAGCTATAATCACCTTCCCTTTCAGTCTCTCTTCTAAAACATGTAGCTTATCTTCCATCCAATTTAGTTTATGAAGCTTTTCTTGGCACTCAGCAAGCTGGATCTTTAGCAGCTCAATTTGACTAGTATCTTCTGTGACCTGAAAATAAGGGCAATGGATTTGACTTTCTCTAATTTTAATCAAAAATAAAATTGTACCAATGTGATACACTCCATTGCAGGAAACAGAACATTTTTCTCCCCTACTAGGTCATTACAACCATTGTGAGGAGTCACATTTATAGAACCCTGTGCAGATGCACAAATGTGGAACCACATCTGATCTGCAGCAATCATATGATCCTGGGACACCATCCATAGTGTGGTGATCTGCATCCGCAGGCATCCACAACTCTGGGGTCCCCAAACGCCTCCATGCAGCTGCCCAACAGCTAATGCATGCAAGGGAGACCTGCAGAACAGCTGAATGATTGGTAGCCCCTCCACCAAGAGCTGGTCCGTAGGACTCCTCTGCCAGCTGCTGATCAGCTGTTCTGTGGGGGCTTCTCTGCCAGCCACCAATCAGCTGTTCCA
Source organism: Pelusios castaneus (assembly GCA_007922175.1). Lineage (NCBI taxonomy): Eukaryota > Metazoa > Chordata > Testudines > Pelomedusidae > Pelusios > Pelusios castaneus. The sequence goes on along the minus strand of ML685769.1, from coordinate 5,543,506 downwards.
CCAGGGAGCCCCACAGAACCAGTTGATCAGCAGTCAGCAGGAGACACCCACAGCTCTGGGTGGGGCTGGAAGCTCCCCTGCTAACTGCCAATTTAATCAGCTGGTTTGCAGTGGCTTCCCAGCCTGCCACGATCAGCTGTTCAGCAGGGCTCCCCCAATCAAGGCCACCAATCAGCTGTTTTCAGTGTGGATCCACTGTCAGTTGACAACAGCTGATTAAAGGGCAGCCCCCACCTCCTGATCCCAAAGGTGGAGAAGCAGCCTCAAATACGCTAAGTTGCAGAGAGCTGCTTACCCACCTCTGAGATCCACATCCGCTCCACTATCTGCCAAAAATGATCTATGGATGTCTGCAGGTATGCACAGCTCTACACATTTACAAATGTTTTTTCCTTCAGAAATTGCTGTGAATTCCTTTCAGCAAAAAGTTTGCACGTTACGGAAATACTTGTCAGAAACCAGTCAGATGACTGTAAAGTTGTGGGGCAGCCAAGCATGCTTTATATTACCATAATAATCAAGACAAGACCAACCACCACATGAATACTCTCATAGGTTTGGTGAGCCTCTTCTCCTTGTATCCTCTGCTTTTTGACCATTTGGTATGGTCTTAAGAGAGGAAAAATCAGAGCCCTCTTCTCTCTCTCCCTCCCTCCCCTTTTTTTTTTACAGTACATTACACATTGGGGACACTGCTGCAAAACAATACAAGTAAGATGTAGTAAATCTTGCCACTCATGTTCTTGCTACTCGTTACTTAAATAGTACACTTGTACTACCTATGCTAATTTAAGCATTTATTAGATTTTGAAAAAAATTAAAAAGATTAGAAGCCACTTATGCTATCTCCCTCTATATCATACTAAACTCTATACATTTTAAAATTCAAATTCTTACTTGTTCACACACTTCTAAAACATCATCAGCTACACAGGACTCTTCTTCACTATCTTCATCTACTGGAACCGCTGAATCATGAAGGACATGCTCATTAACTTTGCTATCTGGATGACGTTCCACTTGAGGATTCTTTGTAAAAACAATAATCCACATGTATGTTTTATTATAACAAAAAACAGATCCTTTCCAATTAAATGTACAATGTGCTGCATTTTATTATTTAGCATTTAATTATTTTGCTTTTATCTTTATACCCTAACAATTGGATCTCGCCCAGTTACAAGACCGATCAAGGAAGTTTTAAACTGTGAAAACAAAAACAAAAAAGTTATCCTTGATAATCTTTTCAGAATCACATGACTTATCATCACCACTGCTTCCCACATATTTAAAGTCAGAAACATCTCTCCTTTTCCTCTTCAGCCTATAAGAAAAATAGTCTTGATTAGATGGTTGTTTGTTTATTTTTTCTATGTAGACTTAACTGAGGGAAAACTAAATAAAAAAAGATGAATTTTACATTTCCTTCTGAGCACAGCAAGGTCTCTTATCTCTTGCAAGAGTTTCGTAGGCTTGGTCTACACTGCTGGCAAAATTTGGTGGAAGTGGATGGAAGTTGCGCAAACTACATAGAGTAGCTTGCATAACTCCCATCAACTTCCCAACTCCCCTTTAGCACAGTTTCTGCACTGCATGGATGGGAAATGCATTCCTCTTGATGCAGTGCTATGCCACTTGAGGGGGCAGTTTTATCAAGTCAATTTTCAGATGGACTGAGCATGTCTTAGCTAACTGCTCAGTTGATCTGGGAAAAATCAATCTGATGGGCAGAGACTTTGCCACCCTCAGTGTAGACTTGGCCATAGCGTAAGCCTCACTCCTCTGAATTTTCTGTTTTCACAGACTCACAAGACTTTCTCTACTGCTTAATAATTGTATTATTCTAATGGAATTTAGAAGCCATGGGATGTCACAGTTGTGGATGAAAGGACACTCTCACTGGTAGTAGCTAGGTCCAGGCACATGAAAGGGACTCAGACCTTGAACTACATTCAATGGGGAGCCAGTGTAAAAAGCAGAGCTCCAAAGTGATGTTCTCATAATGACACACACTGCAAAGCAGATGGGCTTTTAGTATCTGTTGAACTTATTCACGCTTCATAACAAGGTACAAGTTACAATAATGGATGGAAGTCACATGCAGATGGATCACTGCAGCCAGGCTCAAGTACAGTAAGAAGAGGCACCAGTTCCTGACCAGTCACATATCTTGACCAACATAGCTACTTAAAAGACCAAAAGGACCTCAAGGATAGGATTAATTTAATTTGAACGTAAATGCCTTTTGTAGTAGAGGATGTCCTCTACTGTACCTAAAGAAGGTAGGCTTTTCAAAGCATTGCCCTCTTCCTACTAACATCCTTCAGCCTAGCCTAAATTGAATCTCAGAAAGCTGCTCTTCAATCGCTAACAGAAGACAGCACATGAAGGCAGGCCTTATTGAAAGCCCATCAAAGTCACGTGAAAACATTCCGGTTGCTTCATAGAAATGTAGGGCTAGAAGGGAACTTGAGAAGCTATCAAATCCAGCTCCCTGCACGGAGGCAAGTTCAAGTAAATCTAGACCACTCTTGATAGGTGTTTGTCCCACCTGTTCCTAAAATCCTCCACTTAGGGGGATTCCACACTTTCCCATGAAGACTATTCCCAAGTTTAACTACTCTTGCAGTTGGAAAAGATTTCTTAGTATCTAATCTAAATCTCCTCTTCTGTAGATTAAACCCATTACTTCTTGTTCTACCACTGGTGGACCTGGAGAACAACTGATCCCAGTCATCCTTATTTCCAGAGAGATAGCCATGCTAGTCTGTATACAGCATAAACAACGAGACTCCTGTGGCACCTTAAAGACTAACAAATTTCTTTGGGCACAAGCTTTTGTGGGCTCCAACCCACTTTGTCACATGCATCTGATGAAGCGGGTTGGAGCCAACGAGAGCTTATGCCTGAAGAAATCTGTTAGTCTTTAAGGTGTCACCGGACTCTCGTAGTCATCTTTATAACAACCCACATACCTGAAAAATGTTATCAGACCCTCAGTCTTTTCTCAAGATTAACAATGCCCAGGTTTTTTTCACCTGTTCTCATAGGTCAGGTTTTCGAAATCATTTAGCCATTTGTTGATCTTCTCAGGACTCTCACAATTTACACACCTTTCCTAAAATGTGACATGCAGAATTAGACAAAGTACTCCAGCTAAGTCCTCATGAGTGCCAAGCACAGCAGAATAATCTCCTCCGATGCCTTACATATGACACTATTGTCAACATATCCCAGAATGACATTAGCCTTTTTTTTGTAACTGCGCCACATTACTGATGTACATTCAAATTTACTATCCATCATCACCCCCAATCCTTTTTAGCAGTACTATCATCTAGCTAGTTATTCTCCATTCTTTAATTATACATTTGATTTTTCCTTTCTAAGCAAAGTACTTTGCATTTGTCTTTATTGAATTTCTTCTTGTTGATTTCAGACTAATTCTCCAATTTGACAAGGTTACTTTGAATTCTAATCCTGCCTTCTGAGACTGGTTACTTTGAATTCTAATCCTGCAACCCCTCCAAGACTGGTGTCATCAGCAAAATGTATAAGCACACTTTCCACTTTGTTATCCAAGTTGTAAAGAAACTATTGAATAGTACCAGGACTGACTCCTGTAGGACTTCAGTAGATACACCCTCCCAGGTTGATACCAAATCATTGATAACTACTCTGAGTAAGGTTTTCAACCAACTATGCATCTATCTGATAGTATTTCACTTAGACCAAAGTTCCCTACTTTGCTTATGAAACTTTGTCAAAAGCCTTACTAAAATTAAGATGTACCATGTCTATTGCTTATGCCCATCCACTAACCCTGCCAAAAAGAGAAAATTAGGTTGGTTTGCCAAGTTTTGTTCTTGACAAATCCATGCTGGTTATTTTTTATAATCCCTTTATCCTCTAGGGGCTTACAAATTGATTCTTAATAATTTAATTGGAGTATCTTTCCAGGTATCAAAGTTAGCCTGAGAAGTCTAATTCCTGGGTCCTTTCTGGTCACTGTTTAAAGAGAGGTACTATCTTTGCTTTTCTCTAGTTCGCTGGGACTCACCCATCTTTCATGAGTTCTCAATGATAAATGCTATTGGCTCAGAGATTGTGTCAGCTAGTTTTTTAAGTACCTTAAGATGAATTTCATCAGGCCCTGCTGATGAATACATTTACTTAAGTAAATATTCTTTAACTTGTCTATTAGCGCTCCTTCACCACTAATTAGAAGACTACTCCTTCCTTTGTTTTTCTCTTCAAGCCAATTTATAGAATCTCTTCTTATTGCCTTCTGTGTGCAATAAATAAATTTGTTAGTCTTTAAAAGTGCCACAAGATTCCTTGTTTGTTTTCCTGGCATATATATAACTCATTTTGTGCCTGTAGGAGAAAGTAAAAGGTTAAATTAAAAAGAGAAATAGAAATGGTCAGGAATGAGGCTTAAGGCCTAGCAAAGCAGATCAATCCAGCAGGCCTGAGTTGGATAAATGGTCAAGTTGACAGGAGTAGTCTGACATCACAGAAATTGGCAAGAAGTCAGTTGCAGCTACAGTCAGAGTGGGAAAGTACCTCAAAGGTGGGAGGTGTTGGGTCAGCCTAGCGCCAAAGAGATAAAGGTGATGTTCTGGTCAAATCTGAAGGTAATGTTCTGGCCAAATCCAAGGGTTATGTTTCGGTCAAACCTGACACCTGGATGGATGGAAATGTCCAGTGACGCATGGACCTACCAAATTTATGGGTGACATCAAAAAAAAGGGTGCATGAACCAATCAAGGTAAATTCATACCCGAAAGGGGGTCGAGTCAGTAGGTCCAAGCAGGATATAAAAGCAGGAGCCCGAGAGCCCAGATTTTGTGCAGCCAAAGGGGATGACAGAGAGTCCTGCTGTCAACTGAGCTGTTCCATTCCATTGAGAGTACGAATGGTGCCAACAAATCTGTTTAGATTGTTTGCCATTGTGCTATGTTGTAATAAAGCCCATCCTGGCGCCTTCGTTTCTACAAGAATCCATGGTTGTGTTGGTTTCTTTGATCATGAGTGTTGCCTCAATTTACCTCTTGCACACAGGGTACACCTAGGCGTAAGGTCGCTGAGCTAACTGAGTTCTCACTGGAGACCTGAGCTAAAGGTAACCCAAAGCGTTAACTAAAGGAACACCTCAGCTTATGATCACCAGGCTAATTCAGTTCCTATTTAAGATCCAAACCAGGTTCTAGATCACTGGGCTAATGGAGTCCCCACTTAAAGATCTGAGTCAGCAGTAATCCTGAGGGAACACATACAGAAACTCATGCACACAGCCAAACAGAAATCCGTGTTGGACGCAGAACCATATCAATAAGAATACCTTCCGTCCAGTGCCCTGGCCTTTTTTATTTTTGTCCCTGTATATTTGTGCTATACTTTTGTACCCCTCCTTAGCAAATCATCCATGAGTCCTCTTTTTGTAGGATTCCTTTTTGATTTTCAAGTTATTGAAGAGCTACTGGAAACGCCATATTGGTCTCTTACTATTCTTCCCATCTTTGCATTGGAATAATTTGCAGATGTGCCTTCAATATTATCTCCCTGAGAAACTGCTAGCTCTCCTGAATTCTTAGCCCTTCAATTTTTTTTCCCCAATGGGTCCTGACCTACCAGTTTTCTGAGTCTGTTAAAGTCTGCTTTTTGAAGACTGCTGTACTGAAGTCTACTGCTCTCACTTCTTCCTTTCCTCAGAATTATGTTTACCATTTCACATTCACTTTCACCCAAATTGCCTTCCACCTTCAGATTCACAACTAATTCCTCTCTGTTGTTCAGAATAATATCTAAAATGATGGTTACCCCTGCTTTTTTCCTCCACTTGCTGAAACAGAAAGTTATCCGTAACACATACCAGGTGTCATGAATTACATTCCAAGAATATACTGAAATTTTTGGTTTTGCTGTATTGTTGTTCCACAAATGTCTGGGTAGTTAAAGTTTCCAATTACTATCAGGTCTTGTATTTTGGATATTTCTGTTATTTGTGCTAGAAATGCCTCGTCCACCTCTCTTCCTGATTTGGTGGCATATAGTAGACCCCTGAAACCATGAAACACACCTATTTTCCCCCATTTATTTTCAAGTCGGTTCAAATGGGCTTTGTATCAAAATTACAAGGAAGCAAGAGACAACACTGTTTATATTTACCATACAGGAGACAGAGGCCTAAGTGTCATTCATGCGCTATCTCCACCTCTGACTGATTTAAGAACTCTCTCAGGGTATGTCTATACTGCAATTAAAAAACCACAGCTGGCCCATAGCAGCTGACTTAGGTTGCTGGGGATTGAGCTAAGAGGCCGTTTAATTGTGGTGTAGATGTTTCAGCTCAGGCTGGGCCAGGGCTCTAAGACCCTGTAAGGTGGGGAGGGTCCCAGAACTCAGGCTGTAGTCCCAACACAAACACCAGAATTAAACAGCCTCTTGGCTTAAGCCCCACAAGTCCCAGTCAGCTGGGATGGACAAGCTGCAGGTTCTAACTGCGGTACAGACATACCTTCAATGGTTTCCAGGTGGTGACAAGATCATAAAGGGAAGACATGTGCATTGTGGGATTCCAGAGGCGATGGCTTTGCATGCGGAAAAACAACTATCCATGACCACCTTCTGATTTCAGCATGATACAGATCTGAGCCATTTCGGAGTATTTTCATTTTCCCCTGAAGTTTCTCGAAGAACAAAAAGGAGTACTTGGTGATAAACGGTATCAAACAAGAAATCTTGTGGCACTTTTAAAGACTAACAAATTTATTTATCACATGAGCTTTCGCAGGAGAAAAATCCCACTTCGTCAGATGCTTGAAGCTCTAATATGCTGTTCTCCACAGTTTGAATCTAAACAACTGCTTTGATTTTCTGTAACAGTCTGACCTGATCCTATGACTTACACTTCCCCACATTTATTTTCTACACATTCTGTAAGTGCTCCATCTTCAAGCACCTGACAAAGTGGGATTTTCTCCCAGAGAAGCTCATATGATAAATAAAATGATTAGCCTTTAAAAGGGCCACAAATCTCGTTTGTTTTGCTGAACTAGATTGACATGGCTACCCCTTTGAAACAGTATTAAGTGTCACACGAAATTTAATCAAATGAGTAGGAATCTATGTCTCTATTTCTATCGTCCAGAGCAGTAAGTTCTTTTCCTGTATCATTCACTGGCCAAAAGCCAGAATAAGAAAGATCCAGAAGACTGGCAGCTGAAAAGTAGAATTGGACACGTCTCTGCTACCTTCTTAATTAGCATGCTTTAAAAAGGGAGGTAAACAGTTGTCTACAGAGTTGCAAGTATCAAGCAATGGTTTCTTCAATACTGGTTGATTATTGCATATTTTAGTGTGGCTGATAAATTTTTCTCTTTGAAGGAGATGTGAATGATCTTCCATAAGAGTCCCACATGCTCCTTATTCCACTTATTCATCGAGAAAGGATAGGGTAAATCACTCCAAAAGGCAAGTAATCATCTTTGTTAGATGACAGATTTTTACAGCTAGCGGTGCTGTGTTCTAGCATTGCATGGAGACTGCATTTACAAAGCTATTACAAAGTCTGGAAAAGTTCTGGGGGATGTAACTTTGACTGTATGGCAAAGAGTAAAACCTTTCAGGCTCCCTCACAGAACAGTAGCAGCACAGGTTACTAGATCAAATATATTAGACTGAGAACAGAGAAATGTGTTATGATGAGTCATTTTACAGATTTTGATCTAAAACTATCGAAAAGCATTTCTGATGACAGATCAGTGTAGATTACCTAGGGTCAGATTGGAAAGAGTTTAAACTCCATTCACGGCTCATTCTACCCATCATATTATGGGTAGAATAGATTATGCACATCTTCATATTATGTTTGTCCCTCTCCTTTCTTGCATGATTTGATCACCAATGTAATAATTAATTATAACGATACATTAAATGCCTGTCATTAGACTTCAGAGTCAACTGACAATTGAGTAAGAGCTCAGAGCTACTCTTTCACTGCATCCATTTTCACCTGGCTTGTTTTTATATTTATTTTCTCAACTAAACATTTTTGTTTGTGTTTATTTTAAATGAAAGCTTACATTCTAGGAAGTTATTGGCTTGTTGAACAACTGCAGATCACCCTGCTCTGATTTGTAAATATCATCACTGTCAAAGAACTTTAAATTGTATACACAAAAAAAGCAAACAATTTCCCCTCTAATTTTCATACCTGCGGAAAAATCACAGTTCGAGAAACGGAATCAGCAAGAAGTTTTTCACAATTTGCCTCGGATTCAGACTTAAAAGATCTGGGTTTTTTTCTTGTTTGAGATTTAGCCTTCAAAATAAACAAAAACCCCACGTTAGCAATGTTATTTTCCCCATTTAAAACTATCACTACAGAATCTGACTGTACATGATACATATGAAACATATTTGGATTTTTCATTATAAAACTGGCAAAAATAGAAAAAAAATATTAAATTAAGAATGTCCCAAATTGCTAATAGTTAATAACACAAAAGTTTGAAAGTGAATCTAGTGTACATATATTCAGAAATCACATTTTACACGAGGTTGGTCATGGACTTAACAGAAAATATATTTGTAAGGTACTCGCACTGTTTTTAAAAAAGAAATTATTGGAAAATATATCCTAATAGTAAGTTGAGTCAAGACATATTCAAAGAACAGAACTTCTTAATTCTAGTGTTACATGCAATGATTAATTATCTATATCCCACAAGTTTCCTATGAGATAGATACAAGTTTCAGATTTCTTTTATGGAAGGAACTTGTCTATACACACAATATCAACTTATGATATTTCTTACCAGCCCTAATATTAAATAGATAATATGTATTAAGATCTATATAGAAATGAGACTCAAAATGTGTCTTCCGAAATCCAACTCAAATTCACATACAAGTAGTTAGAACTTATACAACCACATAATGTGTTGAAGATGCTTGGACTTGAAAGTTTTTTTGTTTTTGTTTTTAAGCAATATATTGTTAGCATCATACTTTTCAGAAAATACAATAAAATACAATAAAGAACAACAAAATAAATAGATGTTCAATTTTTGTTCCCACTAAATCTGTTCAGGATTTAAGAATTCATTTGTTTACATATTTAAATCTATCTTAACAATTGTCCCCAAAGTCCAGGGAACTATTGTATACAATTACTGTATCCAAATGTGTAAAATAATACCTTCAAATTTACTGTTAATAGGTGTGAATTTATTTATCTTTGCTCTACTACCTTGAAATGCTGTCTGTTCATTTCAACATGTTAGTATGTCTAGGTTCTTTGCCTATCAGCAAGCACACAATCTGTTAAATACCTGATATACCCTACATATTTGGGAGCGTACGTACTGAATTTATAAAGGGATAGACTCTGATTTAGGTCCCTTCCACTTCCCACCCAATTCTAACTTCAGTGATCCTTATCATAGCTCTCTTTCCAGTTATTTCAGTGCAAATGTTGCTCTATTTGTTACAAAATACAGGTAATCTTTCTTTCAACTACTTAAAGTCATATCTGAAGTATCACCTGCTCAGTACCTTATTCATATTACTCAATTCCTTGTGCTTTTTCATCACAGAGCTGATAATGTCACAAACAATCTGTATTTTCCTTTCTGCAAAGCCACACTGCAGAAACTGTTGTTTTGTTAAAACTGGTTTGTATTGAAACAGATCTCGAAGTAGCTGCAAGAGAGTAAAACTTTAATTAGTTTCCTAATCCTCTATATATTCTCTGTTCTCAAGAGACTATATTTTTGGACAACTGCCCCTTTTACTCCTTTAGCTTTTTCAGCAAGCTTGTTCACATGTTGGTCTTCGTAAATTCTAAGTTGACCCCATATAACTGGACCTCCCATCTCCTGCCAATCTATCAGGCACTCTTAATTCAAATTCTTAATTCAAACAACTCATTAAAAACAACAACCATACAAATATCAATCTTAATTAATTAAGCTAGTTTGGAAAAAAGTTTTAGAGCGTTTCAGAAATATGAATGCACAGTAAAATCAGTTTTATTTGTTTCAGCTCTATAAAGAATAATAAAAATAATAGAAATGAAGGTCTGCAAGGAACCTCAAGAGGCACCAAATCCAGCCCCATGTGCTGAGGCAGGACCAAATAAGTCTAGAGTTTAGACCAGTGGTTCCCAACCTTTTTGGCTCGAGGGCCACAAATATAATTTTTAGAACCCTGAAGGGCCACTAGTCTATTTAATTAAAATTTAATTAATTAATTTAGAATCAATTTTAAGTATAATTAAAATCAATTAATTAAATGTACATTAATTTTAAATAAATAGACTAGTGGCCCTTCAGGGATCTAAAAATTATATTTGTGGCCCTCGAGCCAAAATGATTTTTTTTTTTTTTTTT
>ML685769.1:5510496-5526045 GCA_007922175.1 Pelusios castaneus | reverse complement strand
CTTTGCACTCCTGCCAGCACTCCCTCCTCCACTGTCTAGTCTCCCTTGCTGATGCCTCGTTGGACTGCATCAGCTCCTGGAAGATATCCTCCTTGCTCCTGCGAGGCCTCCTCCTTATCTGTCTGAGCCGGTCAGCTGGCACAGACCACTGACCTGTGAAGGTTGTTTCTACAGAAAAATAAAACATTATGAGTAGTGCTATTGTTCTCACTTTGGTTAGGGAGACGGTAAGATGCTCTCCCGCCACATTCCGCTGTGCCCACGGGACAGGGCATTGCCGGGGACTGAAAGGGCTTTTGAAAAGGGAGGGCAGGGTTGCAGAGACAAGACACAGCTTTGTGAACTATTTGCAGTGCTTGGGGCGATTATTTCACATAGGGCACTGCCATGGAAGCCGCTATCTCGCTGCTTAAAGTGCCACTGCAAGCCAGAATGCATATCCTGCATGTAACTGCTTTTCAGCCGGGACCGTACGCTGCCGGCTTGTGCACGGCCATGGTTCCCACTGCTGTGCTTTGCAACTGGCGAGGGAGAGTTTCCCTCTATGGGGGAGGGGAAACGGTCGCTCTACCATCGAATTTAACTAGGAAGCTGTGGAAGTACATCGAGGATACCTTCAGTGATCTCAATGGAGATGATTTCTTGGCAATTACTGCATGCACTGCTCATGTAATGCGGGGTAAACCCCCCCATCCAAAAAAGAAAGGATGAAACTAAAAACGCCTATTTCCTGCCCACTCTTCATTTACTCGCAAAGCTTATACTGGTAGCATAGAAGCCACTGCTGATGAAACTTACCGGGGCTCCCCTCTGCTGCCTCCGAAGAAAGCCTGGAGAGGGAATCTGGGCAGCTTGGGTCAGGCGGTGTGGAGAACAGCTCCTGGCTCCCTAGGTCAGGTGCACCGCTATCACCGTCCATGTCGTCTTCCTCCTCCGCGTCCTCGTCGACGAATAGCTCGTCACCGTCTGCTCTGGTGTCCTTTTAGGGGCTATTGCCAATGTGTCTACGGTAGCTTTTGGGGTGGTTGTGGGATCGCCGCTTAGGATTGCTTCCAGCTCCTTGTAAAATCGGCATGTAGCCAGCGCACCGGTTTGCCTCTCTGGCTTTGTGGTACGTAATCCGCAACTCCTTCACCTTCGACCGGCACTGCAGAGTGTCTCTCTCTTACCCCTTCTCCGTCATCGCCTGAGAAATCTGGCCAAAAATGTCGAAATTCCGCCGGCTGCCACATAACTGTGCCTGCACGGCGGACTCTCCCCAGATGCCTATCAGATCAAGCACCTCTGCTGTTGTCCAGACTGGAGCACGTTTGCTGCGATGAACCGCCATTGATCTTGGAGCACACAGCTGCAGCAGCACTCCACAGCAAGCAAACAGGAAGAGTGAAGAATTCAAAAATTCCCGGGACTGATGGGAGGGCGGGTAAGGTGACGTCACAGCCACAGAGTACAGAAGGAAGTGCAGAAGGGATGGAATTGGAATTGTGGGCCATTTCCGGAGGTTTCACATTGCGCGGTAACCGTACACACACGGACTATCGCGCAATAGCTGTTCCACGTTAGCCGCTACCACCCTCGTTTTGGTGGTTTACATGTTGCGCGGTAAGAGGGCTGTTAACGCGCAACAACAGTGATTTGTGTGTGGACACTGTGCCTCTTAACAATTGAAAATGTGGAAATGGCAGAGGAACTAAATAATGTCTTTGTTTCGATCTTCACTAAGGTTGGTGGAGATTGAATGTCTGATGTAGAGGAGGGCAATAGAAATGAGATAGGGTCAGAAGCTAAAATAGGGAAAGACCAAGTTAAAAATTACTTGGACAAGTTAGACGTCTTCAAGTCACCAGAGCCTGATGATATGCACCCTAGAGTACTCAAGAAGCTGACTCAGGAGATATCTGAGCCATCAGCTATTAACTTTGAAAAATCATGGAAGACGGGTGAAGACCCAGAGGGCTGGAAAAGGGCAAATATAGTGCCCATCTAGTCAGCATGGACTTGTCAAAAATAAATCATGTTAAACCAAATTGATAAATTTATATGATGTGGTAACAAGACTTGTGGATAGAGGGGAAGCAGTAGATATGGTATATCTAGGCTTTAGTAAGGCATTTGATATGGTCTCACATTACATTCTCATTAATAAACTGAGGAGGTACAAACTAGATGGAGCTACTATAAGATGGGTGAAAAACTGGTTGGATAACCACTCCCAGAGAGTAGTTATCAACCGTTCACATTCAGGTTGGAAGGACATAATGAGTGGGGTGCCACAGGGATCTGTCCCAGGTCTGGTTTTGTTCCACATTTTTATTAATGACTTAAATGATGGCCTAGAGAGCAAACCTATAAAGTTATAAAGATACCAAGCTGGAAGGAGTTGCGAGTACTTTGAAGGATAGGATCACAATTCAAAATGATTTGGACAAACAGGTGAAATCAAATACCTAAAAAGGTAGTTAAGGGGAAGAAGAAGAAAAATTATTCTCCTTAATCACAGATGATAGGACAAGAAGCAACAGGCTTTAATTACAGCTAGGGAGGTTCAGCCTAGACATAAGGAAGAAATTCCTAACAGTCAGGGTGATTAAATACTGGAATAAGTTGCCTCAGCAGGTTGTGGAATCTCCTACATTGGAGGTTTTTAAGAGCAGGTTGGACAAACACCAGTCAGAGATGGTTTAATGGGGATGTTTGGTCCTGCCATGAGTGCAGGGAACTGGACTCGATGACCTGTCACGGTCCCTTCCCGTTTCTATGATTCTACTCTGTACTGGTAATAAATTTGTACTTTGGTCAGTATAGTTGAAAGTCCTGTTCCATTTTAGGCATTAAATACAACAAGAAGATATCCCAGTAAGCTTTCATATTTATGTTTAAAACCATGATTACTTAAAATTTTGATTGTTGAAAACTTCAGACCTATCCATAAACAAGTTAACAAAGAAATAACTTGACAAAAATTAGTGTACTCAATTCCATTTAAAAACAAAAAACAAAAAAAAAAAAACAAAAAAAAAACTAAAAACCTCTTTGTAAAAATAGCTGATAACTGAATTCAGGATCTAAAAGTTAGAAATCTTGGACATTGGACAAAGCAGATCATTATAAACACAAACTTGATGGGAAGATTTTTTTTGTGTACAACTTTGACTTTAAATTAACACACACACAACCAGTCAACTAGCAACAAACTACACTAATGTATTACTTACCCATATAAAACAACATTAAAAAGTTAAATGACTGTTGTTCAGATTTTATTTCAATTTAAAAAGAGTAAATGACACAGGCAGCAGTTTTGGCTAGCAACCTGAGTAGATGCCCAAGGGCAGGTGAGAGATGGGTTTATACTCAAGCAGCTAGCCTGAGCTGCTGCCTATGCCTCCGTGGCCACACTGCTATTTATAGTGTACTTGCTCAAGCAGATTTGGCACATCAGTCTATCTGCACAAGGAGACATGGTCCAAGCTGCAGTGTAGACATGCTCTCAGTTAACAACATCAGAAGCAGTAAGCAGTCAATCTGAAAGGAACTTAGCCACAGGAATATACTCTCAACACACTCCAAAAAACAGAGGAAAAAGAAATAGAAGCATGCACAAACAGTTACCCAACATCAAGCTACTTTGGACTAATGTCAGGGAGCAAGTTCTAGAGCCCTGAAGCCCACCCAGTATATTTAACCCATAACCTACCCTCCTTTTTTATAGTTAGAATCCCTCCTGCGCACCACAGCTGACTGCAGCTGTAGCAGTATGTCATTGAGAAAGAAGAGATCCACAAGATGAATAACCTGAGATCTGCCTAGAACTTGAGGTTATAGCCAACACCTTAAACTAACTGGAGACCAGACAAGACAGACAGCACGGGTCCCAATGAACCGTTGTCACCTGCTCCTAGTAAAAAGTCCTGCTTAATACCTGAGCCATCACTGCATTCTGCACCAGTCTCCATCTCCAAACTCTTAAGGTGTAGCACCAAGTAGAGTGTATTGCAATAGTCTCATCTTATAGTAACAAAGACATGGATAACAGTGGCAAGGTGTGCATTTAAAATGAAAGGTCATAACCTCAGGCAGAAACAGACTGATAAAAGTTGACTGGGTTAGTGTGGTAGACATATCTGACTGCAGCTACAAGGAGAACGGGTGTCCAAAAATCACTCATGTTGTAAACCTTGTTATCATATGCAGACCCATCCCTGGCACAGGGTGGGGGAAGGGGGAGCGAGCAGGGAGACAGTCCTGGGCCCCGTGGTTCTACACTGCTGCCCCCCCCACTTCCACACTGTCCCTGCCCCACTGCCTTTGGAGGCAGACCAAAGGCAGGGGGCAGGGTGGGAGCACAGAACCCAGCCTCTGAGCTGGCCTTCACTGCCCCCAGGGCAAAACAGCCAGCCCAGAGGCGAGGCAGGATAGCGGAGCCCAGCCACTGGGCCGGCCTACCCTGTCCCCGGGGGCAGAACAGCCAGCTCAGGGGAGGGGCAGGGGCGCGGGGCCCAGCCTCTGGCCCAGCCTATCCCATCCTACCCCAGTGCGGAACAGCCGGCCCAGGGATGGGGCAGAAGGGAGCCCAGCCTCTGGGTCGGCCCACCCTGCCCCCAGGGGGCAGAACAGCCAGCTCATGGGAGGGGTGGGAGCATGGAGCCTGGCCTCTGGGCCAGCCTGCCCTATCCTTCCCCAAGGCAGGGGATCGGTGGGGGACCCCCCCACAGGCCGATTGGCCCCACCCCAATCTCATGGCAGGCACGCTTTCAATCAAGGAAACCGATATTACATTTGCCCCCTCCTCCAAATGATTCCTGCAGTCCATCATCATCGTCTCAGTCTCATCCGTGCTGAGCTTCAGCCAGCTCACTTTCATTTAATTAGTATGTAAGAGTGGAATGTTTTTATATATAAAATAAATCTGAAATATTCCTTACATTACCATAACATACATGAAAAATTTTGCTAATGTTTATGTAAACTAATGTAATAATGTTTTCTCTAGGCCACACTTCCCTCCAGTCACAGAGTTTGGCATCATTCCCTCTACTTAATATTTACCATGAGGATTGAGATAAAATAATTTTAAGGCTCAAAATGCAATTTTTCCAATTACTATAAACTAGATGAATAGTAAAAGAATCAGAATATGATGCGAGTAATTCTTGTTAGATTTTTTAAAAATCTAATCTTTAATATTAGGATTGCATAAAATTTCTAACAGTTTGATTGAGATTACTATGAGGGTATCAAAAAGATCAAATTGGTATGTATCTTAGTTATAGACACCAGTGTGAAAGTCGCACCAAAAAACCCCCTAAAAACGAAAAACCTCAAGAATAGTCGTTTCCAAAATGAACATTAATATTTGTTTTAATTTCCTCAGTGGTACTAAAGCACACTCAGTCAATGCTCTAGGGTGCATAATACATTGTATAATAATACTTCAGGTAGGCTTACATATCTTAAACTGCAGATGTCATTTAAGAGAAGAGAGATTTGATCGTATTTGCTAATAGCTTGACAGTAGCTAGGCTTCTGGTGCGTTGAGGCCACAGCTTCTCATTCAGATCAAAATAGTCTCACTGCTTCCTTGTATTTCATCAGTCTGCCTCTATCTTTGTTGCCTCTCGTCTTACACTTTGATTGTAAGCTCTTTGGGGCGGAGACTGTCTTTTTGTTATCTATCTAGAGAGAGCATCTAGTATAATGAGATCTTAGTCATGACTAGTGCTGTTAGCCACTGCAATAATACAAACAATAATAGTATCAGCCAAAGATTAAAGTTAGCCTAATATCAAACTTACTGTTTTCATTGAGTTATAAATCAAAATGTGAACATGCCACATAACCATCATGGCTCCTCTGAAATCTTGACTCTACCCACCAAGCAGAAGACACTTTGAATATCCTTTACAAGTTAAGCCAGCTTACTTTAGACAAACCTCTTGTGCAGGAGTTACAAAATGATTGTGTCAATTTCTTTTAAAAAATTGTTCTATCAATCAGCATAGACTCGTACTGTATGTTTTGCAATATAATTATTAGGTCATACTTAAAACTGCTTTTCTTGTTCAATGAACAAAGTTAGATACCTTATAAATAGCTTCAATAAAACGCAAATCACTTTTTGCCATGAGCTCTATATCAGATTCCACCAACAGCTCTGCTACGTAAGTTGAGAAGGACGTGAAGGAATAACTGATGATGGGTAAAAATGCAGCTGGATCACCCTTTACCAAACTGGTGGGAAAAAAAGAAAAAAGTATTTTACACAGTAAATAGAAGTAGAGAATCAGCAGTTAGTATAAATGAGGGATGTCAAACATGCAGCCTTCAAGGTATATTTGTAGGGCCTGCAATACATATCTACGCACCTAAATTATGCAGAAGTTCAGCTTGCTTTTTTTTAAGTAAGTTTCTAGCCCTTTTGGCTTCCGAGATTAAAAACTCAGTTCAGTTTAAGTCACTTGATTCAGCAAAGTTTGCCTGAGCCTGAAGACAGTCTGAAATTGACTCAAACTCCTGTCTCCCTATGAATCATGATGGAGTTTCAACTTAAAAGCCCGCTGACACTTCAATGAAATATTTTAATATTGACAGTATTAATCATTTTAGCAGACAGAATGCAGAAACAGATGGGAGTGAAGCACACTGGGTCTGAAACTGCTGAACAGAAAGAAAGAAAGAGAGACAACAAAGGGTTCTCAAAGACAGAGGAGAAGAAGGGTAGAGGGTACAAAGGGCAAAATAACTGTGGCCTAAAAGGGAGCAGATCTTGTTACTGAAGAATGAATGTGACAATAAATGAACTGAACAAAATACCCAAACGTTTAGTTATAACATAATGGCCATATCATCCACTTGATCTCTCCACAAACTTCTTAGTGACATCAGCAGGTATTCTACTACACTCTGTGGGGAGTATATGATATTGAATTTATTGCCCAACCCATGAGTAACAATATGGAGTTTAATGGACTCCTCTGTGTGCGATATCCCCCTGGTATAAACAACACTAACAGAGAGGGGTGAGAATCTACCCACTCTGGAAGAGAATTCCTGAAAAGAACAGAGTTATAAAGTTAGAGTTCAAAGTTATAAAATGGACATTCGAGGCATATGCTATGCAATTTATTTCATAAGCCATATTAATTCCTCACAGAAAACAGCATTCACATGATGGAGTTCTAAGCCCTATGTATACGATACTGTAAATTACTATGTTTGCTGCACTTTATACAACTGAAATAATGAACAGTGAAAACCGCCTGTGCAAACAGATTTTGGATAGAAATCTAGATCTACAATTTAAAGACTGGAAAAGAAAGTAGGTACTCAGTGCCTGAAATATAGTCCTTTGCCCTTCCGTGAGCTCAGCCTTTGTATCCGGGATTTATATTGTAATAAGTGTTTTATAGTTTCTCTTGAATGATTTTTATTTTTGTATTTTATCCTTGTGTCATTCCACTTCTTTATTGCTAATCCAGTGAAGCCAGTTTTTCAACCAGACTGTGAAAATACTTTGCCCTGATTCTTATTGATGCATATCCTTTGCTGTTATCTCTTAGTAGGATTACACATCTGATCATAGGGGTCTAATAAATATTTCAAGCTCTGCTTAACACCCATATCTAGAAATGCATAGCTAAACATTTCATTATTCAGGATTTGTTTTTATTTTTGGTTTTTTATTTTATTTTATTTTGAAAGTTTAGTAGGCCACAAAGACAAGAGGCAGATGCACAGACATTTTATTCTCTCTCTCTCTCTCTCTTCCCCCCCCCCCCCCTCCATTTGATCCCTTTTGTGGATGAGCAGGATGCCAAAGGGAATGATTTAACTAAGCCGTATTATCAGCACTGTGTAACCGGAATACCCTCATACTTGAAATTAAAGAAAAATACTGTTGTACTGACAAAGACATAGGCAGAAAGCAATAACTTAGTTTAATACTGAAACTAAGATGAACTGTCTTCAGTTTCATTAAAGAATTACTTTAATTAAGAAGTAAAGAATAAAGTATGTCTCAAAAAGCACTATTCCTTCATCAGTATATTAAAGGCCAATCTTATTGAAGTCATATGCACTCAGACTGAACACTGACGAAATTTAAGAATTTTCAGAGGGATTATGGACACAAAGCAGCATAAATGCTTGGAAATCCTGACCTATTTATTAAAACAAGCTTAACTTCTTTGCTTTTCACTTCCTTATTTAGTCCATACACCAATCTTGAGGTCTAAAATCATTTAAAGAACCTCTATCGCTGCAATGACGTTGTTGCCATTTTCGGACTTCTATTAAAAAGTGGTTATTTACCTTACAGAACTTGTTTCTTATGAAGATTTGTGGCCCACATGATTCCACTCTTGATGTGCACGCACACCCATGCACAACAGATTAGAATCTTTTGGTTAGAATCAACTGGGGTCACACCTATGGAAGTCTTCAAGTGCCCCTCCCCCTTTCAAGGGGTATAAAAGGATCCGGGGAACTACAGACCGGTCAGCCTCACCTCAATCCCCGGAAAAATCATGGAGCAGGTCCTCAAAGAATCCACCCTGAAACACTTGAAGGAAAATAGAGTGATCAGGAACAGTCAGCATGGATTGACCAAGGGACCAACCTTTTTGCTTCTATGATGAGATGACTGGATTTGTGGATGCAGGAATCGCCGTTGACGTGATATACCTTGACTTTAGCAAGGCTTTTGATACGGTTTCCCACAGCATTCTCATCGGCAAGTTAAGGAAGTAAGGGTTGGAGGAGTGGACCGTAAGGTGGATAGAAAACTGGCTAGATCAACGGGCTCAATAGGTAGGAATCAATGGCTCAATGTCTAGTTGGCAACCAGTAACGAGTGGAGTGCCCCACAGGTCGGTCCTGGGACCGGTTCTGTACAACATCTTCATTAATGATCTGGATGATGGGATAGAGTGCATGCTTAGTAAATTCGCGAATGACACCAAGCTGATGGGAATGGTAGACACTCTGGAGGGCAGGGACAGGATTCAGGGAGACAGACAAATTGGAACACGGGGCCAAAAGAAATCTCATGAGGTTCAGCAAGGACAAGTGCAAAGTCCTGCACTTAGAATGGAAAAATCCCATGCACTGCTACATGCTGGGGACCAATCAGATAAGTAGCAGCACCGTAGAAAAGGACCTGGGGGTTATGGTGGACGGGAAGCTGGGTATGAGTCAACAGTGTGCTCTTGTTGCCAAAAAGGCCAATGGCATATTGGGCTGCATCAGTAGGAATGTTGCCAGCAGCTCGAGGGATGTGATTATTCCACTCTATTCAGCACTGGTGAGGCTGCATCTGGAATATTGTGTCCAGTTTTGGGCTCCCCACTACAGAAAAGATGTGGGCAAATTAGAAAAAGTCCAGCAGAGGGCAACAAAAATGATTAGGGGGCCTGGGGCACATGACTTATGAGAAGAGACTTAAGGAACTATGCTTATTTAGTCTGCCAAAGAGAAGACTGAGGGGGGATTTGATAGCAACCTTCAGCTTCTTGAAGGGGTGCTCCAAAGAGGAGGGAGCTAGGCTGTTCTCAATAGTAACAGAGGACAGAACAAGGAGCAGTGGTTTCAAGATGCAGCTGAGGAGGTCGAGGTTGGAAGCACAGGAACACATCTACACGGACACACCCCAAGAGCCCCGACCAGGGGTATTTTATCTACTACCCAAGATTCACAAACCTGGGAATCCTGGATGCCCCATCATCTCGGGCATCGGCAGCAGGATTGTCTGGCTATGTGGACTCTCTCCTCAGGCCCTACGCCAGCAGCTCTCCCAGCTATCTCCGTGACACAACTGACTTCCTGAAAAAGCTACAATCCATTGATGGACGCATCTGACGAAGTGGGTTATAGCCCACGAAAGCTTATGCCAAAGAAAATCTGTTAGTCTAAGGTGCCACAGGACTCTCGTTGTTTTTTGCTGTACACAGACTAACACGGCTACCCCTCTTAAAAAGTTGTAGCACTGTAATCACTGAGGTTGCAACAGCACAGGAAAGGCTGCACATTTAATTGGAATTACCCTGTTACTGTTGGGGATTTACTGACTCTTGATGGCAACTTGTTAGAGTAATAAGATAATTGCTTAGTAAGGGCAGGAATATGATTGGGTGGAACACAAAGTACAGGGGGAGTTCAGAGTGAGATGGGTGAAGGAAAGAAAACACTGTAAAAGGCTCCTCTTCCTGTATACCTGTGTTTCTTTCTGCTGTGATTGGAACTGAGATTAGAGCAGACTCCAACAAATCTATATTTCTGGTTGACATGGCAACCATTTTTAGTAGCCTGTTGCCTAGCTCCATTGCACAAATGTAATTGAGAAGTGCCATCTGGTGACCAAAAGTAAAATTGCTGGCACCTAGCTGAGAGCCAATTTTGTCCACCCCTGGATTAGAGGTAAACATGGTAAAAAAGAAAGATTGCTTGTGCTTGTGAATAGGAGACCATGAAAACAGCCTAGACAAAACTGCTCACAGGGTGGCCTGAGAAGAATCCAGGGGCATACATCAGAAAAATCATGCATACATACAAACGTTCTGAGGTCCAGAACGAGGTGAGAAGCAAACCAGTTGAAAGTCCCTAGGTAAAGATAAAGGGAGGTGATATCCTGGTAGAGGTCTACTATACACCTCCAAATCAGGAAAAGGAGGTTGATGAGGTATTTCTAGAACAAACTGAATATTCAAAATACAAGACCTGATATGAAGAAGAACTACACAGACATCTGTTGGAAAAGAAAGTAATATGGCAAAACTCAAAATTTCCAGTAAGTTCTTGGAATGGACTGGGGACACATTTTGTTTCAAAAAGTGAATGAAGTAATCATATAGTCTGTAGACTTCATACTGAGTCTCAAGGAAAATGAAGAAAAGGAGTACTTTTCTTCCCAACGGGGATGGGGCGGGCATCCTTTCAGGAGTGTTCTGGCTCTGCTATATTTTCCCTAATTTAGTAGGGGATGATGTTATAAAGTCATAGACTCTAAGATCACAAAGGACCAATACGATCATCTAGTCTGATGTCCTGTACATTGTAGGCCACAAACCTTTAACCTATGACTACGTTATTAAAATCCTCAAATCATGATTTAAAAACTTTAAGGTACAGAGAATCCACCAACAATTGAGTCAAGCCCCATGCTACAGGGGAAGACAAGAAATCCCCAGCCCTTTGCCAATCTGTCCTAGGGGAAAATTCCTTCCCGACCGTAATAAAGATCAGTTAAACCCTGATCATGTGAGCAAGACGCATCAGTCAGACACCCCAGAAAGAATTCTCTGTAATAACTCAGAACCCACCCTATCAATCATCCCATCAGCATATCTTTCACCAGGACCCAAAGATCACTCAATTACCAAACTATGCTGTCCCATTATACCCTCCATGAATTTATCAAGCTAAGTTTTGAAACCTGCCCCAGCCCCCACTGCTCCCTTTGGAAAGCTATTCCAGAACTGCACTCCTATGACGGATAGATCCTTGTGTCTAATTTCCTGTCTAAATTTACTGATGGCCAGTTTATATCCATTTGTTCTTATGCCCACATTGGTGCTGAACTTAAATAATTTCTCTCTCTCCCTGGTATTTATCCCTCTGACGTTTTCATACAAGCAATCATATCTCCCGCAACCTTCTTTGATTAGGCTAAATAAGCCAAGCTCTTTGAATCTCCTCTCCTAAGGCAGGTTTTCCATCCTTCAGATCATCCTAGTAGCCCTTCATTGCACCTGCTCCAGTCTGAATTCATCTTTTTTAAACATGGGAGACCAGAACTGCACACAGGTCTCACCAATGCACTATATAATACTACTAAAGCCTCCCTATTTCTACTGGAAATACCTCACCTGATGTGTCCTAGAATGGCATTAGCTATTTTCACCACCACATCACACTGGCAGCTTATAGTCACCCTGCAATCAACCAATACCCCCTGGTCCTTCTTCTCCTCTGTCACTTCCAACTGATGCATTCCCTGCTTATAGCAAAAGTTCTTATTAGTCCCGTAATGCATAACCTTGCACTTTGCACTATTAAATTTCATCCTATTTCTATTACTCCAGTTTACAAGAGCATCCAGATCTTTCTGTACGACATCCCAATCCTTCTCAGTATCAGCAATGCCTCCCAACTTAGTGTCATCTGCAAACTGATGAAAACTGATGTTGATACGGAAGATACCTCCATCTGCTGCATTGATTACTCATTAATTGATGACTTTGCTATCAGCATCCTTACTGACACCATTACTAAATCTTAGTTATATCACTTTGTATCATATGTAAGGTAGTTTCCAGTACAGATGATACCAACACATCAGGTACCAAAGGGCGAATGATGGAGCAAGGACAGTCAACAGGTTTTATCAGTACCACAGACACATGTTTAATACTCAGTACCAAGGCACCAGATAGACAACTATTAGCTACTCAACTGTTGCACCCAAGACAAGTGTGATAACAACTGGCTCTTGTGTCATGACTTGGTAGGCACTGGAGAGGGTAACCTATGCCTCAGCTCATATCTGATGCTAGAAAGGAAGCAGATGACTGAGGTCTGTTGGTTGACATAGCACAGAAGTTCAGGGTGAAATCTCTGCCCACTGATGTTCTGTAACAAATATGACAGTTAGAGTACTTCAGCAAAAAACACTCAAACATGAACCTGCAGAGCTGAAATTCCTATGCAAATTTGACACCAGCAGATTAGGTCTGAATAGGGACTGGGCATGGCTAACTCCCTACCATAGGTAATTTTCCCTCAATATTCTTACCTTCTCATCTATTGTTCTTTAAAACCAACATCCACACTGTTTGAATCGAAACAACTTGTTTGGTTTGCTGAAATAGACTAACAGACTGTCCCTCTAGAACTGTTTGAATTGACCTTGTGAGTTACCCTTCTCTGCATCTACATATACACCTAACACATTACAGTTTCATGCATCTGATGAAGTGGGATTATACCCAGAAAAGCTTATGAGATAAATAAATGTGTTGGTTTTTAGAAGAGCCACTGGACTCCTTGTTTGTTCTGCCCAGTGTGGTGCTCATGCAGAGGGACTGATTGGAGAACTGAGGTCTCACTGCATCCTTTTGGCATCCATGGAAGCTGGGATACAACACTCCATGAGGAATCATTTTAAGGCTTCTCTAGCTACCTAAATCCATTTAAAGAAGTGATATATGGAACACAGACACAGTGGGTGAGGAAATATCTTTTACTGAACCAATTCCTCAGGAATATATGGAACACATTCCTCACCTAGGCAACCAACAGTTCCTCAAGTACCTGTTAAATAGTGTTGAAATCTCTATTGAGAAAGTCATGTTTCACTTCCGCCATATTGCTAGAGCCCCTGTATTTTGGAAGCCAGGACGAGAGGCAGGTCCTAAAACCTAAATATTTGATTAAACAAATTTATTTTTTGACAACAGGAAGAAGACTAACACAAACTAGTTAACAATCCTGCTAATATTAACTTTGAGTTCAGAGGAGTTACTGGACACTTCAGTGTCCACGCCTTACCTGGTTGGTAGGAAGGAACAAAGGGATCATTGGGCTTGCTCTACGTTCTATCCCCTTGCTGATGGGGATGACAGAGGTGAAGCAGGAACAAGAACATTTAGAACGTAAGCACAGAGCCAAACACACAACACAGCGATAAGAATCTGATCTGATGTGCATATGGCATATGCACAGCAAGAGTGGAATCCAAGAAGATCTTCTCTACATTAACACTGTATTCAATCTTTCTGCAAAAATTAGTCATTTAAATCCTTTTATTAACCCTTTACCTTTATCAATAGGCCTTATGTATATAAATATATCTATTAAGGGATGTACATTTTAACTGACATCTACTATCAATTTGTAAAGAACTAAAACTTCAAGGGGATTAAACAATTTTGCTTTATTCAGCCACTTAAGTTTATTGAGCTGGTTAATGTACTAAGATTATTTATAAAGACAGTCCTCTGCTTCCAAAAAAATGTACTTTGTACAAAATTCATAAACACGGTTATAAGTGAAAGAACTGCATTAGCTTTAAAATCAATTTAGATGAAAAACTCCAGCTGAACTTTAAGCCAAACGTGAAGTATTCACTATAAACAACTTCAGTGACGTGCTATTGCTTCCACAGCACAGCGGAAAAAGTGTGTTTTTTGCAATGGCCAGGCTTTAATCAAAGTACTAGAGGAAAAACTAGTCAGAGGGTCAAATTATATCACCAATTTTAGCAAAACCCCTCTCTTTCTTGCAGTTATGCATGAAACATTGGGGACTTCTAGGTAACAGCCATTTACAAAAAGCAAGTACAAATTATGTTGCCATTAATTTTTGTTCCATAAAAAAAATTCAAGCAGGAAAACTGGAAAATTGATGTATCATAAAAGTCTTACAGTAATTTCATACATATGCACATTAGATTCATTAGGCAAAATTCAGTTTTGCAAGTTACTGTTTCCATAGTACCGCACCGTTACCTGGGGCCTCTAGAATTCTATTGCACTTTAGTGCCCAGCTCTGCAGCAAGCATAAGGAAACTGCAGATTATTTTTATGGCTTTTGCAAGTGTTGTGGCACTTATTTAACCAAGTATGTAGGACATTTTTAGTCTAGTAGTTTAGCATTTACCATCTCTTCTAACAAGCTGTTTGGTTTTTTCCATTTACTAATTCCTGTGGAGTTACTGTGCACAGGAGTTGCACAGACAGTATCACCAGGCTTTTGAGCACAAGTACTTTCCCAAGTGAAACTGAAAAGAAGCACACAAAAACATACATGCCTGTTCAGTTTCACAATGCAGGATGTATTGCTTGGGAAAATGTTGTGTATAAGAAGCTCTGAACTAATCACATGCCTGTACTGATGCTGGCAATACACCAAATAGTGGAAAGAGGAAGAGCCTTGAAAGGTGGGAAAGAATAAAAATCAGACCCCAATAACTTTTTTCCTAGCTTTCTTACCCCATACAATTCAATTTACTAAACTTCTCAGAGAACCATCCTAAAAGTAAGTTAAATACTGCTCCTTCCTGTTCCACTAATTTAAGAATATCAAAAAGGGATGTTAAAGTCAAATGACATTGCAATAGTGAAGCAATGTAAAAATCTATACTTTACCCTGGATTTGGACAGTATATCATATTATAGAATTTTTACACTCTCAGTGTGAAACTGGTATTCAGCAGTAAAAAAAATTCTAGTGTTTATGGTCTGCTGCTTACATTGTTAAAATATAATCAGTTATAAACTGGATATAATTCCCATTTCCAAATCATCTGTGTTGTTAAAGTACTGCTAAAAAGAGAGAAGTACAAATACGTTTCACTCAATTTATTACTGAGAAAGTCAACTCAATTTGCAATTGCTTACACAAATAACTCATGATATCAAAGAAAATAGAACATGCAGTAGTTATATGGAATACTGAATATTTTCATTGTGACAGTGTGACGGGATGCACATCTGTGCAGCCCTTGGGTGTGACCTGTATAATCTGTCTGTTCAGTTTTGCAGTGTAATTGTGTTA
>ML685769.1:5434890-5503234 GCA_007922175.1 Pelusios castaneus | reverse complement strand
TGCACACACACACACACACACACACACACACACACACACACACACACACACACACCCCCCTTCTGTACTCTGTGAAGACTAATCTGATGTCTTTTCAAAATCTGATAAATTCAGTACAATTTGGACTGAAATGAAGTAAATTCCTACAGTAAGATTTAGGTTTGTGTTTTCTGGCCACAGTAGCCTTGGCCAGTTTCTCATTCCCATCTGACTCCAATACAGAAATTTGGAACACCAGGAAAGGTATGTCAATGTCTTCCACAATGTCTTCTTTTCTGAGGAGCTCTCTTTTCTTTTTTCTTTCCTGTTTGAGGGGTTTCACAAAGCGGAAGAAAACCAGAGGGTGTCATCTGACAAGCTAACTGAAAAAGACAGACACACCTCTCCTTTTTTATTTAGCCTCTAGGCCCCCAAAAGGGCCATTCCACAACACAATGGAGGGGTTCAGAGTAGGTGCTTTTCCCTGATTATGTGGAAACAGTGTGCCATGGTCCCTGAAAGTACATGAAATGGATTGCTAACTTCCAATCCAGGAGGACCTTGAAAAATTCAGAGAAGGAGGGCCTTCTTAGAAATTAGGGCTGTCCAAACCCTGAAGAAGCAGCAGCATGAATGGGCTACCCTTATTGCCATCAGATTGCTTTGTGGTGTCCAAGCTGTCTCTAAGTCCATCCCTTTACAGCTTGGATTTGTAAAGTAGATGAAAAAAGCAGTAGCAACTTGTTGCTGTGGCCATGGATGGCTCCAAGCTGGTATGACTGTTTTGTGCGTCTCTCAGCAATTTTCCACATTAGAAGACTGCCCTGAGTGCATCTGGTACTGTCTCAGCCTGATCAAAAGGTGGTTTAGACAACATCTAGTTGAGTTTCAGAAGATAAGCCTACCTACTCACAAAAGAAAACAAAGATCTCCACTTACACATTCCATAAAGGTAGAATGAGAGATAACATTCTTTCATTTTTGTTTGTCCACTACATTCGCAATCTCAGAAGTGCTACAGCAAAGCCTCATCAAGAGAAAGAACAGGAACCCCCAAAAAAAAAAACTCTCTTACAAACCTGGAATCAGGCAGACAGGCAGTTCCAAAAGGACCAAATATATTGAGTTAATACATGTCTTGATTTCAGATCTGCAACATCTGAAAAAACCTGTCTACACTTAAGAAGGCATTTCAGGGTCACTCCCACTTTGCATGTGACAGATTTTGATGCCTAAACTGTAAGTAAACTGACAACTTACTGTTTAAAATCTGTGGGCTTTTCTTCACAGAAGAACTGAAGCTTGCATGAGTTTCACCCAGTCCAGTCAGTAACAAAGATTTCTACAAAGGAAGATAACTGATTTGCAGGGAAAGTTCAAAAGTGTGTACCAAAAAAAAAAAAAAAAAGGGGGCGGGGGGCCATCAAGATATATGATTCTTGCAACCCCACAATTCATTTAACACTGTCAGTAGAACATATGGTGGCTGGGAATGGTTTTGTTATGTACTTTCTTCTGAACAGAAACACTAAGAGAATTCTTACATGAAGAAGGAAGGAGGATTAGCTGCCAAAAAAGATCTGAAGCTGGTGGCTGCTAAGCCTGATTGACAAGTCTTGAAAAGAAATTGAATGGTGGCTTTGGATCACAGAATCTGAATTATCACAGACTAATCTCCTTTTTCTTATAAATCTATTCTGTTTCATTTTTTAAAATGTTAGAATTTAATTTAGAGCGGTTTTTGTGAAGAGTATTTGCTGCATCCTACAAGCATGTGTCTGAAAGTTACAAGCAACCAAACTTGGTGGAGCTCCAGAACAGTTAGACTTTGAAAGCACAGGCTGGCTGACAGCCCAACTTTTACAAGTCCCAACTGAAAACAAATGGGCTGTGTTTCAGGATTCAGGATAAACTATTTGAACACAAGAACGTCGATTAGCAAACTGCCAAGCTTCTTCTATCAGTGTTTTGTGAAAAGGTTTGCCAAGCACACGAATAGTCAGAATCTGATCAGTTTCACAGCTATTCAGAACCTCCTGCACAACAGTGAAAAAGCTTTCAAGAATCCCATGCAACTTGGGAAAACTACAAGTAGCATCATAGGCAGGAACTGGAGTAATGGTCCTGTCTCTCTTCCCAAAAAGAGGCAGGGAATTAGGGACAACCACCCTTTTTCCCTCTTTGCAATAGAAAAGTCTGAGAGAAGGTAAAAGTAACAGGGATCTCTGTCCTACCACAATGACCAGGAAGAAGAGTTACCGGTAGGATAAAGTAGATAAAATTTTCCCTTCATGCTCACCCCTTGTACTTATTTGAAACTACTGGAGAGAATGAAAAAAGAGATACAGATTTAAGTTTCAGAGTAACCAGAGACTGATGAGAGAAATGGAGGTCCCTCTAAGTAAGATATAGAGGCAGCACATTAACAAAAATTCCTGGAACTGGTGAGGCATTCAGATTTAGTTCAGATAGTTCAGATTCCTAGGAAAGGTGATGTAGATAAGAAAGAGAAGAATGTTTTGAAGCAGCATCTTACTTTGGTCATTTTTTTTTTTTTTCAAAACCTAGGTAACAGTAATGAAATTTCTGCAATAAGATTTAAATTGCAGCAATCTATTAAACTTTTGCTAAAAACTGGGGAGATAGCTGTTACAGCCCTGGCTGACTTCCCCTTGTAGGTTTACACCAGATTGCTGTACATGGACCCAATCTTTGGATGTGGCCTGCTTCCAAGCCTAAGCTTGGAACCTAAGAACCGTCCAGGCAATCCCTAAATCCAGCCTCCCAGGCACATGCCTGGGACTCTTCTAGTAGTCCTTCTAAGGATGTAGGACACCATAGTCTAGCTGCCCTAGGCCTAAAGACAAGTGTTGACCTCAAGCCTCTCCAATGGCTTAAGTATGACCTTCCCAAAGTTTACAATTTTACTCCTCAGAGATTGTAAGACAATTCAAGTAAGCAGCAAACTTTGCATAGGAATTTAACT
Organism: Pelusios castaneus; assembly: GCA_007922175.1. Classification (NCBI taxonomy): domain Eukaryota; kingdom Metazoa; phylum Chordata; order Testudines; family Pelomedusidae; genus Pelusios; species Pelusios castaneus. The sequence goes on along the minus strand of ML685769.1, from coordinate 5,500,269 downwards.
ATACACACTTTACTTGCAGACAAGCATACAAATTACAGATCTAAGCAAAAACAAACAGCTAAACTCATGACCCTTCCTCAAATTCTTCATCTCTCCTATGAGCGTCTCTGGGTCTTGGTCAATGTCCTTCAGAGAATTCAGGTTCTTCCTAACCCATATCCTCCTGCTCAATCTTCTCTTCCTGGCAATGGTCTCCTTTTTTAACACAAGCCCTCATGCAATAAGCAGTTCTGATCATGAGTCCCACTGTGAGGCTCTGATGAGCTAGCCAGCTATGCTGAACTCTTATGAATGATTCCTTTTGTTTCTTTTCTTGCTATACACTGCAACCAGGCTATATGCACATTATCTTATACTGGCTCTTACATGACACAAAGTAGAATCACATACAAAATGGGAGTTCTAATATACAATGCAGGGTAAAATTATATATTATACTCAAAACAAAATGAAGTTAACAAGATAATGTAATTTCCCCAAAATGTCACACTGCCATTTCCACGTTGGAACTATGGATGTGGAAAAAGTGTGGAAAACAAGTCACACTAACAGACATTTTGAAGCAACTGAAGGGTCTATTAAAATAATAGAATCAGTAGTCAAAAGAGCCCTTAAAGACATGACACCCCTTCATTTTGATGGAAATTCCTTACGTTTATAAAGGGGCTAGTTTACATGGAATACCAATACTGCCTTTTTGGTACAAAAGATAACTCAAGAGAGAAAACAGATAAACAGGAAAGACCTATTCAATATGACTAGTTCCAAAGGGGTGGCGTGTTAGTCTAGATCAGCAAAACAATCAAGGACTCCTGTGGCACTTTTAAAGACTAACAAATTTATTCATCGCATGAGCTTTCGTGGATTTTCGCTCACGAAAGCTCATGCAATAAATAAGTTTGTTAGTCTTTAAAAGTGCCACGGGACTCCCTGCTTATCCAATATGACTATCAGAGTTCCCACTGAAAAATTATACCTCCAACAGAGAAGGAAGCCATCTGCTGTTTTCATGCTTACACAATGTCTTAACTGCAAAAAAAGGTAGTATTAATACTGTAAGATATCTAATGTATATTAGCTACCCCACTGTAAAATCCTATTGGAAACAAGGAGAGGGAGTAGGGTCCTAGAGCTAGAGAGCACCCACTTCACAGAATGGCCAGAGCAGGGCCAGGGTGGGCCAGCAGCAGCCTCTGGACCCAGGCCCTCACCAAGCAACAGGGGGGCCCCATGGTCAGGGAGCCCAGGCAAGAGGGTGTCCCCCACAGTGGGGAGCAGGCTGGAGCCCCAAGGACAGTTAATTTGGCCCTGGTCAGCAACCAAGAATTCAGAAAACAAAAAAAAGGAATTGTGTGGCACTTTTAAAGACCAACAAATTTATTTATTGCATATGATTTCATGACCACAAGCCCACCTCATGGGTTCTGCATCATTCATCTGCATCTGATGAAGCAGGATAGCACCCACAAAAGCTTATGCAATAAATAAATGTGCTGGTTTTTTAAAGTGCCATAGGACTAATTTGTTTTGCTGAGCTAGACTAACACGGCTACCCCATCTGGAATTTGTCACCAGGAGCCCGTGCTTGCCAGACAGGAGATGCAGCAAAGTAGAGGGGGACAGGGCTAGCCGTCTCATGCTGCTCTTTTCTGCCGTTGCAAATCCTGCAGGAAGCTGCAGTGAGCTGGGGCTCAGGTGGCGGCCCTGCCCCGCTCTGGAGGTGATGATGTGAGCCCGGGAGCGGCGGGACCCGAGAAAAGCGCCCAACCCGGCCACTTCGCACAGGAGCGCGCAAAGAGCTCGCCCCTGCAGAGCGAAGAGACCGCCAACCTGGGAGAGCCGCACGCAAAGAAACCCCCCCCCCCTTTTTTATGGGACTCCCCCACAGCGACTCTCCCTCCCCGTGCCCCACACCCACCTGGGCCAGGCGTCCCGGCGGCCGTTTGTATTTTACCGGCAAGTGGAGCCCAGCCGCGGGAACCGCCCCCCAGCGCGTCTCCCGATTCGCATTGACAGATTCATCACTAGCGCTGCAGCGCCTAAGTGCCCGAGGGCTCCCCGCGCCAACCCCGCTGCGAGGCTCTGTTGCCAGGTGGCTCTCATTAGCGGGGTGGGGCGGGAGCGGGAAAATTACTTAGTTCTGGGCTCCGGCCAACTTCGCTCGTGTAGAAACTGCCGACAGAAACCTGACAGCAGTTTCCGCTTCCGGAGAGTCTCGGGGTGCTGCCGTCACTTCCAGCAACAACAGCAAACGTCAAAACTCCAGAGCAAGAGAAGGGGTGGCGGCAGTGACGGCGGCGCACGAATACCGCCTCTTCTGTCCCCGTGCTTGGGGCTGCCTGAGCTTGTTCCCAGCCGGCGAGGCTCAGACACCGACTCCAACGAGGCTCGTCGCGGCGGCGGTTGGGATCGGAGCTCGAAGAGGTACGAGCGAGCCTTGAGCTTGGCCGGGGGGGTTGGTGTAGAGTGATGGGCACGGCGGCCAATCAGAGCAAGCTGCTAGCGAGGGGTTGTCTGATAGAGCCAATCCTTCGCGGGGGCGGGACGCGCTCTGTGTCTTGTTGGATCAATGAGAGGTGGCCCAGTCAGGGTCCGCTGAGCCGCTGCCAGGTGCCTCCTGCTCTGCGCCACGCGTTCGGGGCCCGCCTCTGCCGGCTCCCGCCCAACGCAACGCAGACCCCAGCCGCGCACACGCATGCCCCTGTTCTCTGGCTGCGGGGGGCGATGGTTTCCTTTCTTTGTTGGCGAGAGCTTTTACGGGGGCAGGAGGCGAGATCGCCGGCAATCGTGATTCCGAGTTACTGGAGCACTGACACCGACTCTGTGTGTGAGTAACGTGTAACCTGAATGGGGCTCCCGGCAGGGAAAGGGCAGCTCGTTTTGCGTTACCCAGTGAACAGCAGACTGTCATGAACATGAGGAAACTGAGTCACCTTTGGAGTCATTATAACAGGCAATAGAAATCAACTTTGCAGAACTTTTTAAATGTACGTGGGGCTTCCAAACAGCCCCTTGCATTAATAACATTAATGATGCTTAATGTCTTGCTTGATATATCCAATTGGATGGGAAAGTGCACAGCAAGGGGAGCTTTGGCTCACCACATTTGCTCAAAGGTGCTGGGCTTGTCTTGAACCAGAGCAATCAGTGATGCTCGCACAAACAAGTAACAGAAGAATAAGTTCCAAAGGGGTAGCTGTGTTAATCTAGTTCAGCAAAACAAAGAGAAGAATAAATCACTGCAATTTCACAAAGCCTCTGAATTTATCTAGTTCTTTTTTGAACCCTCTTGTAGTCTTGAGCTTCACATCTTCTAGCAAAGAGCTCCACAAGTTGACTGTGCATTGTATGAAGAAATACTTCCTTGTGTTTGCTTTAAACCTGCTACCTATTTCATCTGATGATCTGTAATTACTATGTTACAGGAAGGAATGACTAAAATTTCCTTACGTACTTTCTCCACACCAGTCATGATTTTATAGGCCTCTATCATAGTCTCTCTTAGTTATCTCTTATCCAAACTGCACAGTCCTAATCTTATTAATCTCTCCTCATATGGAAGCAGTTCCATACCCTTAATCATTTCTGTTGTCCTTTTCTGTACCTTTTCCAATTCCACTATATCTTTTTGAGATGCCACGACCAGACATGCACACAATTGTACTGCGGCTTTATACAGAGGCAATATGCTATTTTCTGTCTTATCTATCCCTTTCCTAATGATTCCCAACATGTCGTTAACTTTTTTGACTGCTGCTTGCTGCACATTAAGTGTTTTCAGAGAACTAGTCATAGTGATTCCAAGATCTCTTTATTCAGTGGTAACAGCTAATTTAGGATCCGTCATTGTATAGGTATAGTTGGGAATATGTTTTCCAATATGATCAACAGCACATACCAGCACTATAATACACATACTAATATGTAGCATATAACATCCTACTGGGACCTTGTTGTGATAGGCTCCATATAGAAAAAGGTAGATAGGATAAGGAATGTTTAAATAATCTTTAGCGATTTACACACCCTGCCCCCATTACAAGGCCAATCCATCAAGAAGTCTCTATAGATAGGGAGGACTGTACAATTTTGAGGTCTTGAAAAAATATACCTAAATGATTTCTGTTAGTATAAATATTTAAGATATTTTCAAGTAGAAATTTAAGCTGGCTACCATTTTTTAAAAATACAGTTACATTTTTCCCTTATTAGTTATTCCTTTCCTCAGATGTTTTTATATCTAGAAAGGAGTTTACCCATCATATTGTAATAATGAGTTTCTAAAGTGCTCATCTTGATTAATGCAAAAGTGAAAATAATTGCTTGATGGGGAAAAGTAAGACACCAGATATTACAAATAGCAGATAAAACTGTTAGATGATTACAAATATATTAAATCTTAGGCCTTTCTGATGATTAGTGCTCAGCTAGTAAAAATTATGTGTCTCAAGGTGCTGTGTCTGTGAAATCTGCTAATTAGGTGTTTAATGTAGAAACCCTGTTCTCCTTTGTTTTATCATTCTTATAACGAGTAAGATTTTAATGAAGGATTTCAATTTGTGAACAGATTACTACTTTTGTTAATTTTCCATGGAAATAGGCGAGTATTTGACAAAGAACCTGCATTTTAAATAGTCTGTCATTCTACTTGCATTTGCAGCCCGACATCTCAGGCATACTTACGCTCTAATGTGAAATTGATTAGAAGTGACTGTGGCCTGATTTTTGGAGGTGAAAAGATGATCAGGAGCACTAAGAAAATGTTTATTTTCTTCCATTATAAATTAATGTTCAGCATAATACTAGCTTTTTTTGTATAGAAATCCTGTATAGCTGCTAGTTCCATGTTTTACTTACAGCTAAGGGGAATGCTTTACTCACCTGCAACCCTTACAAACATACTACCTATACTCCTTTAGGACTGAGGCCATCCTGTGTGGATGGAGTGGAGCTGCTCAGCAGCTAGTTCTCTCTTTCACATGGTGAAGAATGACCTGCAGCTTAATAAAACAGCAGATTCACCAACTTTGCTACTTCCTGTCCTGTGATTTAATTAGTACTTATTTCACAGAGATTCTGAAGCCGAGCTCTTCTGTTTTGCAGAGAATCTGTTTTGCAGAGTTTCAGAAGCTACATTTAAAAAAAAAACAAAAAAAAAACCCCTCTGGTGTTTGTCTGATGGTGTAAAGTCCGATTTGATAATTCATCAGACGTGATCATTCCATGAACTTTGTGCAGTAATGCTGCTGTTCTTTATCTCTCACTTCTATACCTCTCTGGTATACTCGGATTTGGAGGGGAGGGGGAAAATTGTCATTCAAAGTCTTGTAATGTTGAAAAAAGTGACAGTTTGAGTTTTTGGGATTTTGGGATTTGCCCACCTTTCAGGGCCTTGAGGATTCTTCTACCACACTCTCTCCTTTTTCACATCTCAGTGTTACTGTTGGTCTCTTTCTATCTAATTATTATTTTATCATTTGATTAATTCCAATAATATTGTGAGCATTGTACAATGTGCAAAAATAAAGATGGCTTCTGCTTCAGAGAACTACAGTTCACAAGATATACAAAGAGGACAGGGCCCATTGGATCATATATATATATATATATATATATATATATAAAATACACACACACACACACACACACACACACACTTGTGAGGATTTATTAGACTCTAATAGCCTCTGGTAGAGTTCAACAGACTTAAAACTTAATAAGTTTAACATTGCTGTTTATCAGTTAGTGTAATCTGTTCACTCACAAAGACATCAGAAGTTCTGAACATATAAAGAGTCTCTAACATTTGCATCTACAGTTTTTGCAAATTTAATTACTTTCTTCCAGTGTTCAGGGTACACAGATGGCTGGGAATAGCTGAAGCCTTCTAGTGGTCCAGATACACAGCAGTATCTAAGACCTCAGAATTTATAGGTACATATATAATCAGCACAATGGACCCCTCATTTCAGCTGGAGTCTGTAGACACTACTGTAATATAAACAGCAGCAACAATGCCAGATGGAGATTCATGGAAACAATTAATACCTCTTACAGTCAATCCCTCCTTCTCCTCTGTAGTCACAAAACGAATGGAGTTCTACGGATTGTGTGGCAGCAGGACACAGGGCAGTGTTCTGATAGCCAACAAGGCATCGCAGAGCTCGGCTTCAGAATCTCTATGAAATAAGTACTAATTAAATCACAGGACAGGAAGTAGCAAAGTTGGTGAATCTGCTGCTTTATTAAGCCGCAGGTCATTCTTCACCATGTGAAAGAGAGAACTAGCTGCTGAGCAGCTCCACTCCATCTACACAGGATGGCCTCAGTCCTAAAGGAGTTTCATAACACAACCTAAGCAGTTGTGTTACTGAGACCAGGATTTAGGACTGAAGTAGTTGTTGCATCTTGTTTCAATCTGCCTGCAGAGTGAGAAAGATACATTTATGTTAGCTTATCTTCAAGTTCAGAAAGTTTTCATTATAAGGTTAAGGGCTTGAAACTTGCTTTTTCTCAATGATACTTAAATTCTCCAGAAACTCCTAGATAAGTCCTATTCCCATCAAGCCTCTTGTACTCTGGTCACTTTCAAATATTGACATGAAGAAAGTTGGGTGATTTTTTTCATGATTGCAATGATGTATATGTGCAAAATACAGTTCTTTTAAAAGGGAAAAAACTGACAAGTATACTTTAGACTACTGACTTTGACTTTGACTATCACTAGCTGTTGAATTAGGCAGAAGTTGCTGACGGTTGTGAGGGTTAGTTTGTTTGGTTGGTTTTTTGGTTTGTTCTTTTTAAATGCTTTGGTGTTCTTCTCAAGGAAGACATAAGTAAATGATTTTTCTCTTATAAACATATACATTGTGTCGTATCACTTTATACCTATCATGATTAAATAGTTCTAAAACGGGTGCCTAATATTTTACAGAGGCATTGCTTGATGATGTGCTGATTTAATCTGTTGTCCAGTCTAGTAAAACTCAATAAATAGCCATGTTGTATGCTTGAAAGTGTAGTAATAGATCATGGTAGGGAGCTATCATCCTATTACTGAATTGAGAAGTGTACAGCTTGTTGTTCTAGTTGTGTGGCAACAGATTAAATTTACCTGTTTAAGAAGCTTTTATGTGCAAATATTGAACTGCTAAGAACTTTTCAGGATCAGTAAATTTAAAATCTAGTTTTCTGAACTTTACTTCTGGAATTAATTTTATTACAAATTGTCACTTTCTAACTTGAAGCAGCAATTACCTGTGTCTGTGTTTTTTATCATTAAGGTTTTTAAGAAGAAGAAAACTGGTGGAGGGATGAGAAGGCAAGTATTTAATACATCTGAAAAACAAATTTCATTCTATTTTTAGTTACATTTAAAATCTATTCTATCTAGGAGAAAAGAACAGGTATTTTAAAATCCAGGAGTCTTCTCTGTGTAGCTGCTATTTATGCTATGAATAGCCCCAAAATCTGCTGGAACCCCTCCTGTAACTTTTGATGACATTGTCACTTCTAGAATAACAAGTTTATGTTGAATGTTCATGTCATCAACCGCAGGTCTTTCTTAGATTGGTCTTTTTTGCTACAAGACTTTTTAAAAATTGATATAGTGATATTTATAGCTTATAGAAACAACTTGTTAAAATAGTGGAGAGAAAAATTTGATTAATTAATGGAAATAGCTGCACACGTACATTTAAACTGAAGCTTAAACCATTTGAAAACATTACCATTACACTTGATTTTGATGGTTGGTAGTGGAGATGTAGGTACTCAACTAATGAGCAGCTGTTCAACAAGTGTTATCGTCATTTCTCAGTGCGAGACCCCATGCCTTACTGAAATCATAGCCTGCTTTGAAGGCAGAATTATTCATTTCTTCATGGGCTTTTCTATGGCACAATCTAATATAGCATAAGTGCTTTGCACACTCATTAAGTATGCGCTCAGGCTTTTTTTTTTTTTTTTTTTAAGACATATGGAGGAGTGTTCTGTGTCTTCATATTGCAGATTGAGTGCTCTTTGTGCCTCAGTGTCCAAACCATCTCATAGCCAGTTCCTCTTTATGTTTATCATCAAATATCTATCCTTCATATGGGCCCTGAATTGCAGAAAGCTGAACATCATTCATCACTTCAAATGATGTCAATAAGAGCAACTCTTGAAAAACCAGGTGTCTAAACAGATGCCAGGGTCCATCCCTACAAATCATACTGCAGGACCAAGACTTAAATAGTTTTCACTGCTCAAAATACAAGAGGCCTTAAACTATTTTTTTTTTCCTTTGGACGCCACTTACATTTTTTGAAGTACAGTAGAACCCATTTAGCTGAGCCTCTTTTATCTGGTCCTCTGTATTAACAGAACCAACAGCGCACACAGAGAAAAATGGGAAATTGATGCTTCTGCCCCATGCCCCACCATCTGAGGCTGAAGCATGTAACTGAGCCTTATGGGGCATACTATGGTATGAGGCCCTGAGGCAATTGCAACAGAAAAGCTGAGAGGGAACCACTGTTTTAAACAACCCCGATAATGTTCAGTTTTATAGAGTAAAAAGTGTAAAAATGATCAATACCTGTACAACTTGTTTAAAAACTCATCAGTTTTTTTGTTAATACATGAACAAAACATTGTTTGCAAGAGCCAGAGGTTTGTTTAGTCTGTTAAGTAGAAAGGGGGAGGGGGGGTCTGGTATATTTTAATTCTTTTCTGGGCAGGGTCAACTAGTTTAAAAAGCAACTCTGCATCTGAAAATAGTGGCCGGAAAATTCTTTGCCCACTCCCTTGATTATCCAGTGTGCCCCAGGCCCAATCAGATCAGATGAACAGGATTCCACTATACTTAAAGATTTAGTTTCACTTTTTTTAAAAAGTCAGTCTTTTGTTAGAGCATCTTGTAGCATGTCCTCATTTATTTTAATTTTTCTTTTTTTTAAATTGGAAAGGCTTTTGTTTTGCCCTCCTCCCAATATTTGGAGGATTGCAGGCCCAAGAGCAACATCAAACATGCTCAGCATACTCATCCTTATTCCCCGATCCTCTAAGCACATGTCTGCCAGCTGCTGCCAGTTCAGTTTCATTTTAAGCTTTGCTGCTATTACAAATGCCTTCTCACAGAGCCTGCGGAACAGATGTCATGTTTGTGCTGTGACAGCTTTTGTGTTGTCATGACCGGTCACCATATTTCAATGCAGTGTCTTAACATTATGACAGAATCCTCCCACGCAAATACAATTTTGAATTGTTCAGTCTGGTTTTGCAGGTTGTTGACAAACCTGAGGCAATTTGGTCTTTCCTTCAAAATTCAGTCTAGACTAGAAGATGGAACAAAATACCAGATCCTGGCAAGTGTCCTCCACCATACAGTCCACACCTACTCCCCATAACGCCACAACTGTAAGGCTCACATTTCCTCACAGCCCTACCCAGCAAGGTATCGACTCAGGAAGGAAGGCACCATCACACATACCTGACAGTAGAAAGTTGAATATGTTTGTTACTTTGATTGCCTCACCAGAACACCTGTCCTCTTCACCATGTCTACACTTTTTTCCCATTCATCTTTCCCGCCCATCTTCAGTGTTTTTTGTCTTCTGAAAGCATCTCTTGCATATGTAAGTGACTAGTGTTTATATACAAATAAGAGAGGGTTAAACAGAAAAAGAAAGCAGATGGGTTCAAATAGAAATATAAACCATTCAAAAATTAAAAAGTATAAACAGTCAGAATAAAAACAAAAACTAACTACTTTCCTATTGACTTATGTTTTTAAGCTCTTGTGGAGCTATTTGATCATGCCTGCTTTCAATATACTAGATCCCTGATTCTGTTTTCCAGGGGCTACCAGAATATGAGTAGCAAAATGCATGTGGTCTCCTACCAGACCAAATGCATAAATTAGGTCAGATGTACTGGTTTTTTGGCTGTTGGTTTGGCTGTGGGGAGATGAGCCAGCAACGGGAACCTGCAGAGCTCTGGAATGAGTTCTTATTAATTTATGATCTGCCATCATAGCAGGGGTATAAAAATAAAACTGTTTCACTACATAGATGTAAAACACACTAGAATTCAGACACCATTTCTGGGTGGAACAGTGAGTTCAAGTGTGGCCTTTTTGAACTAATTACTTTCCTTGGTCCCTTTGATACAAGTTATTACTGAAATATTTATTTAGATGCATCTAGTTCAGATGGTTGCTGAATTAGATTTCAGAACCTGTTGTATTTACTACACTCTACACTGTAACTAACTAGCAATAATTAACAAAATAAGTCATATGCAACTGTTGCACACCTGAGATCAGGGCCCCCACATAGGGGTAAAAAAAGGTACACTTTATCAGGACCCTGATGCTGTGGGGAGCCTGGCCCAGGCTGCAACCCCCATTACCACAGGGCCAAGTTACAAGTTTGTACAGTGCCTGAAAAAATTATGCTTGGGCCTTGCCTGAGATGTTAGTAAACAGAGGCACTCTAATACAACCTTGATTTTGATAAAAAGAAAATCCCAGATGCCTTTTGACCAATGTCTTGTGCTATGATGTAGATTCATTTTAGTACTGGAACATAAATTCCTCATTAAAGATTGATATTTACAACTTGTCATAAGAATATATTGCAGCCTTTTAAAAAGAGAGGAAGACTATAACTTGTATTAGTTGAGAGAGGGAAGCAAAACAGAAATGACATTCAACTTACTCTTTTTTTTTATTATTATTTTAATTTAAGTTTTCTAGCAAAGAGGCATCTATCACTTTCCTGGAAAACTGTTCTACATCATGTTTGCCCTTACTACCAAGATATTTCTCAAAATTCAGCCTAAATTTTTCTTAACTTCACCCATTAGTTCTTGCTAAACTCCTTTCATTATCATAAATAACTTCACCATCCATGGTGATTACACCCTTCAGATATTCGTAGACTATTACTATATTTCTCATCTTAATCATTCCTTGGTTCTTCTAGGGTGGTGGGGGGGTTTTTGTTTGGTTTTTGGTTGTTTGTTTTGTGCATTGCTTAGCTCTTCTCGGTTTCTTCAGGCTCTCCAGCCTAACCATCTCATAACTTTTAATTGTTTTTCTTTGAACTCACTCCGATTCAATATATTTTGAGTAGAATGCTAGAGTAATCAAGGTGCAGTCACATCTGAGCTACACTGAGAAGAACAGTTACCTCCCTAATTTGTGTTGAGATTCTTCTTTCAGTGCACCTCAAAATTAATCTTTTTGCAACCATATCATAATTCAAATGTAAGTTGCAGCATTGTCAACACTTGATTTTTATCACAAGTTTGGCAGTATTTGGTGTTTCTATTAAAAAAAAAAAAAAATCCAGTTCATTTGTACCCAGATGAGTACATAGGAATCTCATTTTGTACACCACACATATAGAAAATTAAGGTTTTTGTCTCTTTAATCATGGGAGCTAAAGATGAATCCAGAATGCTCCAAAAAAAAAAGCACAAAAAAAAAAAAAAAAAAAAAAGCGAAGACAAAGAAACACAATACATTGTGGCTAAATAAATTAGTAGTAGATTTTAGTTTATTTTTTTGTCTTTAGCAATAATTGCAACTTTTTGTAAGTTAGTATCAATTTGAAAGTTATTAGGTTTTAATTTAATATTAATCCCTGTCTTTACTACAGGCTACTCCATGTAGAACTACCATTTACCATTATCTCTTGTTTATAGTTAGTCTGCATTACATTGTTTCTAGACAGAACATTTGAGTTATTTGAAAAATTAATTCTGAAAATACTAGTTCAAAACATTGTGCTCCCTATTGTAAGTCCTGTTGACTTGAATGGAGCTACTTCCATGAGTCAACATTATGCTCGATAGTATTTGCAGAATCATGCCTTGAATGTTGTAATTCTATCTAGAGCAGCAATAACATTTGACAGTTTTTTCCCCCATTGGCTTTTTTGTTCCTTGTAGCTGTTTGTTTCACTGGGAACAGGGATAAACTTGTGGCACAATAATTGACAAGATTGTTCTTCTCTTCCTATCTCAAAGTCAGATCTACATTTGCTTCTATTCAGTTTTTCAGGACCTACCAGATATTTCCCAAGACTTTTCATAAGTCATTTCAACTGTAAATTTATAAGCTAATATCCTTAACAGCCATAAAAATATCCACTGATTTTTTTTTTTCTAAATAACCTTTTATTCGGATTTTATGACCTACAGGCTCGCAGATGGGTCAGGGGCTGTGGAGAGTGGCTAGGAACCAGCAGCTGCAACATCAAGGATACAGTGGGCAAGGCTATCTCACCCGAGAGCATGGTAGAAGATTTGCAACAAATAGCATTTCAAACACAAGCCACCGTAAACAAGCGCAAGGAGGTATTGACATCTACCATTTGTTGAAAACAAGAAAATCTAAAGAACAAGAAGGATTCATTAACCTGGAAATGCTGCCCCCAGAGCTTAGTTTTACCATTTTGTCATACCTGAATGCAACTGACCTCTGCTTGGCTTCATGTGTCTGGCAGGATCTTGCTAATGATGAGCTTCTCTGGCAAGGGTAAGTTAATGTGAGGTCACCTGCATGGGATAAAGAGGATTACTAGATTTTTTTTTTTTTTTTTTTTTTTTTTTTTTTTTTGGTTAGTGGTCACTTTGGTTACCCTTTTGAACAGTGTTTCAGATGTGAAAAGTTATTTTTTAATGAATTTCCTATTTGACTTTTTGCAAACAAATGTTACACAAGTCAATTCAGACATCGTGGGGTGGGAGTGTGGGCAGGAATCTGAACTCAGTGCAAATCCAGAATAATTACATAAGTACAATCAAGTGCTAGAAGAGATTACTACATATACAGGAGAAAGAGCATACTTAGTACAAATCTGTGTGCATGTTATATACATCCTGTTGTTTATGAAATCGTTACTAAAATAAAGACAAAAGGCTTTTCTTTACTGCAGTGGAATGCAAGGGTTGCCCCATACCCAGTGCCCAAGCACACACAAATCTGTAGCTCAAAATTAGTGGTGCTTTAAATTGGAGCTAGGTGGCCCATTAATAGATGTGGGTTGAAGCTCAAATGATACTGATGCTGGAGTGAGTAATATAGAGGTAACTTGTGTAATCTTTGCTCCTTATGTATTGGGCACAGTGTTGTGTTTTTCACTCAAAAAGGGAAGAAGTTAGCTTGATTCATCTACATTCCTATTAGCGCTGCAGTGAAGACAAGTCCTTTAGCACACTGGAGTCTCCACAAGTGCTTTTCATTGTCCACTGTGCCTGAGAACAGAAATTGTAACCTTTGTTATGCACAATGTTACAATGGATCTAAGTTCAGTATATAGAATTGAAGTGGAAAAGCATCAGCCAGGAGAAAGGATTAATGCAGTAAATCCATTGTCTCTGTCAAAATAGAGAGGTTAAATTTTAAGCTCTACAAGAATTGACTTACAAAGCTTGAATAAGAATCATCCTTTCACAAGGTCTAGTTTCAAATTAAATGAACATCGAGTTGAAACTTGAACCTACCCCTGGCCAGCACCAAGTCCTGACCTGGACTGAGTTTCTAAAGGCTGGTGATCAAGCTTGTAGTGCTTTGTTTCAGACTTCTACCTTTTCTTTCCATTCTGCATTTTTGTTAATTTTGTTTTTATATTGGATTGAATGTGGCGTTTTGGAGGGGAAGTGGTTTTGTTTTGTTTTTAACTTTTTAAACTGTTAAAAACAGTTTGCCATCTTGGCTTATTCTGGCCAGGAAGAAGAAAGGGACCAACAACCACGACGACTCCTGGACACAAAAATTAAACATCTGGCAATTTTAACATTTTTATAGTGAGAAGGTTTAGGGATGCACTTGTAGCACCTAAAGATACTGTGTAAATGTATAAATACCAAAACTTTCAAGCCCTCTCCCATGTTCTAAAATGAAATCCATTAGGTATTATTGTTGGCTTGTTCTGGTTCTAGAAATCTTAGACTAGGCATAGATATTCCCTTACAGTAGAAGTAGAATTATATAAATTTTACAGCATAAAAACTAAGGGAAGGAGAAAAGAAATCAGCTCTGTAGTGCATGCTATATAGTTGAATCCTCTTGTGTTTTCCTCTTTGAGGTACAATACAGTTGCATGCAAGAAGTTATTAAAAATTGTATTTAGGTTACAAAGTCAAGCACAAAAGTTCATACAAAAGTTATGAAATGCCACATTTCCATTAGCCCATGCAACCTTAATTCTTCCCTTGGAGTCCATCCTGTGCACTGAATGAAGCAGTGGTCCGGTGGACAAAAGAGTATGTGACCATGTAATTAAATACTACGTAATAATGCATTTTCCTTGGAAGATTTTGAAAAAAATAATTTTAACATTTAAAAGACAAAAGTTTTATAATGTAGAACTATTACGATCCCTTGCCTCACAGAGGTGAACAGGAGAGCTGGTGTCTTTAGGTTCAAAGCCCAGTCCTCTAGCCCTTTTACTATCTGTAACAGAATACCTGCTAGCATTTGTTCCCTTCTATGTGCATTTGCCATTAGAAAGTAATGGAGATGCATACTTGCCCACTGGGTTTAACAGCTATTTCCTTGACAGCAAAGTAATGTAAAGATTTAGAATAATGGGTTAGGTTCCATAGTGAAGACTGATCCCAGTGGTTAAAGGCCCTTATATCTCCCAGCATATCTCTGTCCTCTTCTACTCCTATCTCCCCTTTTCACCAGCCTACATTATAATGTTCTTGTTACCTTTTCTTTAAAAAGCTCTTGCATTATGGTGCTTTAGCAGGCCCTTGTGCCAGCATTGCAATTACTGTCTGCATTAAAATCTATGCATATTTTTCAAGCTATAAGCCAGGGTTGAAGGACAGGACTGGGACAAGGAGAGGTTTTAGGGGATGAAGAAGAAGTGGTCACACTTGGGTGGGAGAATGGGCAGAAGAGCCAGCTCCCACAAGAACACATTCTCTTCCAGACCTTAAAATGGAATTAAAAATTCCTGAATCTCACCATTCCTCTGCTGTCAGCAAATCTCTGTGAAACCCCTGGCAAAGTGTCCCACTCCCATCCAGTGTTGAACAGATAGTGGATAATTACCTACTACTGCTATCTGATACTCTGTTTGTTTAAACATCACAGGACTGTGTGGTGGATCTAAATCTTCCATCCCTGCCGAAGACCAATGGGGATATAAATATTGTGGCCCATGATGGAATTTCTGGTTTTTTACAGTTTGCTGTTTTTAAAAAAAAAAAAAAAACAACCTCTAGAAACATCTATGTTAAAAGTACATTAAAGCATGCAAAAGGAAAAGTCAGAATTAATGTCATCTCTGCAATCTTCATACAGCTTTCTTGTGCATATGGATTATGGTGCAGTCATTAATTACATGATTACGTATATCTTTTCACAGGACCGTGCCCCGGTTAGTGCACAGGATGGCTGGTTGTCAGTTCATGAGCAACTATCCAATATTTTTCTCCCCATTGTTCAATGCACCAAGTAATTTTATACTGGATTATTCCTATTTTGGTAGGCTGTGCAAATCCACTTGGGGCCACTGTTCTATATACAATAAGAATCCACCTCTAGGATTTTCATTCAGAAGATTGTATATGCAGCTGGATGAGGGCAGTCTCACCTTTAATGCCAACCCTGAGGAGGTAAGTGATGTGTTTCCAACATCAGTTACAGTTGCAGTATTTTTAATATGGTTTAAAAAAAACCTGTAGATGAGAGCATTGAACCTGTAGCAACATTAGAAGTTGATTATTAATAGGTACTTGTTTGTACTATATGAATCCTGAATACTAAGTTATGGCCTCATAAAGATCTCTTTTGCTTACCATACTCAGGCACACCCTTTACTTGCTTGACTCTTAAGTACACTGCAAAGCTGTCTGACAGATGTCAGAAATTCATAACGATATATTGAAATGGGGGTTTGCTCCTGCTTGATAAAACAATGAGCATTTTAAAAAATGGTTGTGATATTCCCCCCAAAATAAATATTTTAAATATTTTACTATACAACATGGCTTTCATCCTGCTTTCGTTGAATTCAATGCAGCAACTCCCATTAATTTCATAGGAGCAGGTTCAAGCCCTAAATGCAGATGTAACCTACCATAGACTAGAACACCAACTGAATCTAGGAGGTTGGGGGGATACTGTTCATAGGAAGTCTTCAAAGACAATACACAGGCCTCCAATTTTAAGGTAGAAATGTTGAAGTGCCTGTTAGGTAGAGAAAGCTATAACATATACTATAAAATTACACTAATGGAACAAAACTGTTAGACTGAACCTCTGTAAAAAGCAGTGATTTTGAGTTTTCTGTGTGTGCCCTTTTTAATAAACGTAACTCATTCTGTTAAATTATATATGTACATTTATTTTAAATGAAAACATCTGTTTCAGAACTAAAAAGATCATTACCTATTAATTCATGTAATTAATTGAAGCCAAGGTAACTTCGGCTTTCTCCCAACTTAGTGACATCTCTGTTTCTGTGAGGAGAAATTTTAGAGTTTTGCCAGGTTTAACGTAGGGTATGTGTGGTTAAAACTCCATCAGCAGTTGAAAATATTTCCTGTGTATAAAATTAAATTCCTCACGCATTACATTTCCTGTGAAAAGATGATAAATCACACTAAATAAAACTGAATTTTCTCTTTGAGTATATTTATCTAATAAAAACATAGAAGTGGTAATTGGATAAATCCACAGTAGTAAAAATTTAAAGGTGTTACTTTCAATATTTTATGTTTAGGAACAAATGATTTGCTGTACTAGTAGGATACAGAAAATATGTATTTATAATTGCTGGAAAAACAGCAAAGCAGTAATATGAGCCAATACAACAAAATGATTTAATTTAAGTTTCTTTAAATCTCATTTGTCCTGGTGCATTTTTTTTTTTTTGACTGCTGAAAACCATGTTCTCTTTATAGATCACAAAATATAATACTTAGTTCTTTCAAAACAGTACAAGAAGAGGGCAGAATACTCTTGACTTCTATTGAAGTTATTGGTACCTTGCAGCTCAGGATGAGAATCATTCATATTTATTTCCAGAAAAATTGTAAGGGAACTTCTACTACAGATGAAGTTTTACAAATGAGACTTTACAGTGAGATATTTAAAATTGTTTACAAGACTACAAGTACTAACCCTAGTGTCCAGGCCAAGTCCTAAATTTGGTAACAGCTCTGCCTATGTACAGTTCTTCTGCAGTTTCAATTGGATATAATATTATTCTTCCATTCTTGTTCTAAACTTCAATCTCCTGTTCAGTGGTGAAGCAGTTTTTGTATAGTGTAAAGCACTTTGGGATCCTTGAGGATAAAAGGTACTATATACAACTTATAGTAAATTAAAATTAACAGTTTGTAAATATTCTATGAAATAGGCTAACTTGTATATTAGATTTATTATAATATATTTGCTACCTCAGGATTCATGATGGTCTATTTGTCAGTTTAAAGAAGATCGTGAGAGCTTGGAATTTCATAGTATGTCCTAGGGGCTTCTGTTCTTCTCTCTATAGGGCAATAGAGCCTGGCAGGCAGTTTTCTGGGCCTGAGAGTTCCAAGGACATTGACTTGTTTATTTTCTTTACAACTGTGACATTGGCAGAATTATTATTATAAGGACACTGTAACTGAAACATGATATGAAATGACATTCCATTATCCTGCAAACTTCCTGCCCAACTCTGCTTTACATTTGGTAAGAGACCTGATTAAAATATTATAAAAATAAGAATACTTACGGCCACAGGAGCAAGATTCTCCAAAGGACACGATCCATATCATGAAAATGGGTAACCAGGCTCCACAGCAACAACTCCAGAACTAGCGGTGGCACACGGGGTGGGGGAGAGAGCATCTGCACACTTTGTGGTAGGATTATCTGGTTCGCCATTGTTGTGTGCATGGCGTTATGTAATCTGCTGTATATACTGTATTGACTGTGTGCATGAATTTGCATAATTCATGGAAGGTGACCACATTCTATTGAAGGATGTGCCTAACCACCTGTTAAAACATAACGTGAAAAGCTCCTTATGCATGTGCAAGACCTGTTTGTTTTTCATTTTTATTCCATTGGCAACACCCTCATAGCTAAGATCTATTTTGTTTTTTACTACTAAGTGTATCAAGAATTTTAAGAGTATGAGAATTATTTCTTTTTAATATTCGGCCAACTTAATTTCTCTCAATTATTCTAATTAAAATAGAGGGTATGTGAAATTTTCCTGATAATAATTATTCCATATCATGCAGATTTATTGCTCAAATTTTGGTGGTGATCATGGGTAGATTTCATTGTTTTTCTATAAAAGTTACAATCATAAAGTAAGCTTCCAAAATTATGTGGCTCAGTTAGGCACTTAAACTAGAAGTAGAGGTGAAAGAGAGAACTCTTATATCAGAAAAGATGCCTAATTTCTATTTTACTCCTAATGTTAATAGTCTTTAACTGAAATTCTTGTTTTTATTAACGTATTCTTTCATGGATAAAGGGTGACATGTTGGCACCTCTATGGTAAAAGTGTCATTGTCTTTAGTGAGCCCAAGACTTCACTCATACAATATAACATTCTAAGTTGTAGTGAGTATAGTGTATCTATAATTAAATTTGACATTTTCTCATCCTCCACTCTTTTTTCAATTGATCATAATTTTGTCAGATGAATTCATGACTCAGCTGGTGAGGGAGATTTTCTATGCTTTCCAGTGTAAAAGTGTTCTTCCCTCCCCCCCCCCTGCCCCCCGACATTTTGAGCAAAACTGATTTGTCCGTTTTGCTTTGGTTTTTGTTTGTTTGTTTTTAATTATGTTTATAAGCAGAAAATACTCTTTCCCCATATATTTCTGTCCAAAATCTTGTGCAAGGTTAATTCAACAGCTCATGACAGAAACATCAAAATTGGCTTGTTTTGTATATTACTAAGGAATAAACTAAGTTAGAGGGAAATGTTCAGCTGTTTTAAATCTGTAAGAATTATAAATGAAATATCATATATGCATAGTTTATTATTTCTTTAATTTACCTAAATATCACAGTTCTAGGCAACTGCACCTGTATTACTCCTGTATGATCCAGCAAGAGCACCCACTCTAGGCTCCTCAGCTGTCTTGGTTGGAGATATGAATCTCTGTCTCCCTTCACTGAGGTGTTTCCAGGCTGCACAGTCCCCTGACTATACTGTGATATTCCCAGCAAAAGACAGATTTCATAAGCCAGCCTGAATCACTTCTCTAATCGGAAGTCCTGTGGTACTTTTAGAAACTAAAAAATTTATTTATCACATGAGCTTTCGTGGGAGAAAATCCCACTTCGTCAGACGCTTTGAAGATGGGGAAGTCTGACGAAGTGGGATTTTTCTCCCACGAAAGCTCATGTGATAAATAAATTTGTTAGTCTTTAAAACTGCGACAGGACTTCTTGGCTATGTCTACACTAGAGGCTCTGTTAAGGCGATTTAACAAGGTCGACTTTAATTCGAGTTTAAGTCAACTTAGAGCGTCCGCTCTAAAAACTTAAGTTGACTGCCTATGTCCACACTGCGAGTTGCTAGGTCGGCCGAGGAGTGATGCATTGTGGGTAGCTGTCCCACATTGCACTGGGGTCTGGAGGCCAATTAGGTCAACTTAAGGGCACTCCCCGTCTACACTGGCTTAAGTCGACTTAATAAGGTCAATTTAGGTGTTAAATCGACCTTCAGAGGTGACATTACTAAGTAAATTAAGGAAATGCCCAGTGTGGATGCAGTATTCTGTAGGTCGACTTAAGCATCGTTAGGTCAACTTAAGGTGCAAGGGTAGACATAGCCCTTCATTGTTTTGCTGAACTAGACTAAAACGGCTACCCCTTTGGAACTTCTCTAATCAGAGACACTGCACAATATAATTGCCACAGTTAAGTTACCACACAGTTCTTTCTAAGCAAGACCAGTTATTCTCAAGGTAAAGGCATTACAGAAAAAAACATAGTAAAAACAATAAAGAATAATCCTACCTGTGTGCTAATAAGATAATCAGAAATCACTCCTCATGGCAACGAATCTTCCAACAATAATTAGTCCTTCAAACCCCATACACGGGTTTTTCCTGTGGTTGTAAGTTTGTCACAGTTTCAGCTCAGAACGAGCATCCCTGTCTTATGCAGTATCAGTGGACCAAAATATTGCAACCCTTCCCTAAGGATATGGGACTGCTCCTGGATCAGAGGTCCTGTCCATTTGCTGAAGAGTTAAGAAAGCATCACACTGCAACTGTTTATTTTATATTGATTGTATCTTTGTTACAGTGTAGTATACTACTACATTATATAGTATTTTTTTTCACCTATAGATCCTCAAGTGCTTTACAAAGGCAAATAAAAGTCATTGGCAAATGAAGCTCTCAGAGAGGAGGACATTTTCCTAGCTTCACATAGTAAACCAATGACAGAGCTGGGAATAGAACCCAGCTCTCCTGATTCCTAGTCTGGTATTCTATGTAATCTTTGTCAAACAAAAAGTGTACAATTGACAGCATTAAACTTGTCAAGATAACAAAAACTAAAAAGTATGTTATGCGTTTCAACGATGCATTTACAATCTATATCATACTAACAGTGCTAGCAGCCAACTAAGAACAGCAGCCCCTGCTCCCACATGAACTCTCTACTGAGGTCCAGCAGAGAGACTGTTCAGTGCTACCACATATAGCAGGAGATAATGAAAATAGGCTAAAAATCTTAGCAGATACTCACTCAACCTGCTTAGGAGTGATTCTTTATTTCAGTCATCTTTTTATATTTTTAAATTATTTATCCCAAGCTAAGCAAATACACAAAAACTCAGAACTATTTATGCCAAATTGTAAACGTAAGTCAATTTTTGCATCGACCCTGATCATAAAAAGTATAATTGCGGGGGAGGGTGGGGGGGGGGGGGGGGCGAGGGGCGGGGGGGGGGGGAGGGGGTCTGGCTATGGCAAAAATTGTGTTTCATTGCCCCTAAATAAAAATTGTCAATTAATTTTTTTTAAAAATTAATAAAAAAAAAAAAAAAAAAGCCTTCAAGCATAAGCATAGAAAACTTCAGCTAGAAGATAAACAGTTGCAGAAGGTTATGGTCATATGAAAACAGCTGTTATAATGTAAACCACTTTCAACCTTAATTATCTGTAATAGCTGCTACAAGATACCCACCATAATATATCTGCAAGGAAGAACTGAGCTATCAACAAATGATAAAAATAAAAGTTGTCTTACACTGGCCCCTTTCTACTAATCAAACACTCTCCAGCTTTGATTGGCACCTCTAGTAATTCTCTCTGGTCTGACTGTCCCGTTCCCAAGACACATCCTTAGCAATCCTGCCAAATAATCACTAGGTGTGCTTCAAAGAGTCCCTAGCCCCCTCACACATGTAAATTGTCCACTCTCCTGCTGTGCATCTATTACTTTTAATCCACTTCTGTGTGCTACAAGAAACACTATGCCAATGAAATCTTGAGAAATCTAGCTTTAGTATGTTGAATACATCTGAAACTGAATTTGAGAAAAAAGCAATGTTCATGATGAAGACTAACCTGCATGAAATTTGCATCTTTGCACATATGTGATGGAAGCTGGACCCCTAAGGCAGAAGTTGAAAGGTAGCTTAAAAGATGTAACATGCATATTGAAAATATCATGGGCTATGTCTACACTTGCACTTTTAAGTCGACTTTAACTAAATCGACTTAAAGTCAACTTAGTTAAGTCGACTTAGTGTGTCTACACGTAAAATTAAAGTCGACTTAAAGGGGAACTTACAAAGTTGATCTAGAGCGTCCATACTGGATGCTCTAGGTCCACTTTGTGGGGCTAGAGGGACCTTGGGCAGGTCCACGGTGGCGGGGGGGCACCCCTTGTGTGCAATGGGGCAAAGGGGGACAGGGACCCTGGCAGGGCAGACCCCTGTGTGTGATGCTGTCTGGATTTAGGGAAGCATTTATATTATTTTCAATGGATATCTCATAAATGCTATAATCCATAGGAACTGTCATGTTTGCTATCAATAGAAAGGTAGTAATTTGCTGGGAATTATTATATAGTTTATGTCTAGAATTCTATTTGGATTAGAAGTTAGGAATTGGGTATTCTATCTGTACTTTAACTTCTGTTATTTTATTGAAATGCCTGAGAGAGGTGGGTGGGTGTGTCAAACCATTGTGTCCTTAATGTTTAGGAATGTACCAGGGTCTAAACTGATGAGCCGTTAAAGACATAAGGAATACACCCATTGTGTCCTTAATGGCTCATCAGTTCAGTCCCTGGGATCATTATCCCTGGTACATTCCTAAACATTAAGGACACAATGATTTGACACAGCCACCCACCCACCTGTCTCAGGTATTTCAATAAAATAACAGAAGTTAAAGTACAGATAGGAATTGGGTATTCTACTTCTAATCCAAATAGAATTCCTAGACATAAATTATATAATCATTGCCAGCAAATTACTACCTTTCTGTTGATACCAAACATGACATATAATCCATAGGAACTAGCATTTATGAGATATCCATTGAAAATAATATCATAAATGCTTCCCTAAATCCAGACAGCATCACACACAGGGCTCTGCCCTGCCTTTTCGGGGGCATGCCAGGCTCTCCCTGTGCCCCCCCCCCCCCCCCCCGGCGGGGAGGGCCGTGGTGTAGTCCTGGGGTAGCCCTAAGTCGACTTAGGGCTACCCCATGTCTATACTGGCTTAATTCGACTTTAGAAAGTCGAATTAAGCCTTAGGTCGAGTAAAAAGCAGGTTTAATAAAGTCGATTTAATTTTCATTGTCGACTTTATTTTTCTTAAGTCGACTTAAGCAAGCTGCTTAAGTCGACTTAAGCAAAGTGTAGTGTAGATACAGGGCAAATTAAGTCAACTTAAGCCAAGCTTAAGTCGACTTAATTTGCCAGTGTAGACGCAGCCATGGGTAGTGAAGAAAATAACTGCAGGAGTACTGCAGTAATGTGGAGTAAAGTGAATGGTGATGTAGAAAAATTAAGTAGACATCACACAGTTTCAGACACCCATCCAGGAAAGGAAGAAATATTCTAAAGTAAAAGGGATCAGAGGGTAGGCCATTGAGAACTGATGTGATACATTGGTAACACAAGAAGGGGGTGATGTGAACAACTAGTGACCATAAATTAGAATCTTTGCTTCCCTTGTAAAGCATGACCCTTGATAACTACATATAGTTTAAATATCCTATTTCAAATTTAGTACTGCACCCTGGATTCTGCTGAGCTCATAAACAGCACAATGGGAAATGAAGGCAACGGTAGTTCTAAATCACCTTTCCTAATTCCCCAATCCTGAGGATAGCCAAAGGACAAGCTGGCCACTGTCTCAGTGCAGTGGGAATATACAGCTGATAATGACTTTTAGTTTTGGCTTCTTTGTAGAATTATGCTCTTCAAATAATGTTTATTCGTATTGGAACAAATGCATCTAACAAAGGTGGGGGGAATGTGAGGGGATTCCTGTAAATATATATCCATTTACACAGCTAGAGAGCAGATTGTCCAATGTCCTTACAAATAATTTTCACTCAGTGGTAGCACACAAAAAATAGAAAAATCTTTAAAGAGAAATAATTTCAATTTGTTTGTTTCAAAGTATTTGCTATTTGGGGAGAAAAAACAGTAACTCATAAGTGACACTTATTGTGTTGGAATGAATGTACAAACACCTTGTTTGTGTGACAAAGAGGGAAAGGAAATGGACAAGGAGGTACTTTGACAGAAGAAGATGCAATAAAAGAAGGAGGTAGAGCTAGGGTGGATTGAGATTGTCAAATGAGGAGCTGGTAGTTTGTGTGATGAATACTTATCAACAATATGCTGTAGATCATAAAGAGCCTTAGACAGCACAGAACTGTTTTTCATCCTCTCCTAGCTCTGGGAGAACAAGTCCAGGTTGACTCTATAGAGAAAGTAACTTTTTTTTCTTGTGAAGTTAAATGGTAAATTCATTTCCATTCAGACTGGGAGAAGATGTGAGCTTTCCAATGTCTTACTCCGTAGTAAGAGTATTAAGTGCTTTGAGGACACAGATTGTTTAAAAATAGGATACTTTTGAATCCCCCTGTTTACCTGAGCACTTTAAGCACCTTCTTATAATTAAACACAAGTTTTGCTGAATCAAGATGCAAAATTAAGGAGGCAGAGTTAAACAGAAGATGTCATAAGATAACGTAGTGTTGCGGTTTTGCTTTTTGTCATATTTGATCATTTGGATCTGCAACTGTCAAAATACTTGAAGAATCAATGAGCAGTTGTTTAAACTTTTTGAGAATCCATTTTAATTTCCCCTTTAAGCCTGGATTCAGAAAAGCACTTATGCATGTATTTAAGGCCGTTCCTATTCAGGATAGCACTTAAATCCCAATTAAATGAATGGGTATTAAGTGCGTACTTAAATGCATGCTTTAAATTAAACACAGTCTTAAGTGTTGCCCTGAATAGGGATGCTTACCTGAATCAGGCCCTAAAGATGCCTAGGTTCCTTGTTTCTAATAGAAAGTTGTTTTGCATATATTCTTTTTTCACATATTTTAAAACGCTGTTTTGATTTTAACCAAAGAACTATGTTACTTCAGGTAATGTTTTCTTTGAATATAAAAACAAAAATTATGAACCAGTTTTTAAAAAAGGACTGTGTGCTATGTCTATGTGCATTAATCTTTTACCTTTGTTTTGGATCTCTTTAAGTGAAGTCCCTAATCATCATCTCAAGATGTCTTTATTAGTTTCCTGATTGCTTGACATGCTTCAGCTTTTCTGTCTTACTTAACTGTCTTACTTTTTATAAAATAATTTTCCAAGTTAAAAGCTCAGTCCTGTTCCCCTTATTTATGCAGAACTTCAATTGACATCATAGGGAAGGTTGCTTATGTACAAAGAGCTAGTTTGCCCCAGCTCCACCCCGCCACCTGTGTCTTTTTAAATATAACTTAAACAAAAAGGGGAAACTTGTAAAATATTGTAAATTGCCTAACATCAGAAGGTGTATATTGAAAAAATGATTGTAAGGATTATCTAACTTTATTGATTTGGGGAGTAGCACTGATACATTTATGTCTAAAGCAAATTAAGAAAATGCATTAGATTGTATGTGTATGCATATTTCAGCATTATAGTATCATTTCATATTGATGCCATATTTACTGCTGAAGAGGCAGTTTGTCTAAACCTCTTCCCAAAAAAATCACTCTAAATTTAAATTTTTCACAATTGTTCTTTTTTTCTGCCACCCTCTAGTCCCTCGCCCCCCAAAGTTGTTTAAAATCCAGTAAGCTGCTTTTGAGTTATGAGACTATGACAAAAATAGTTTTCTTGCTTCAAAATGTTTGAATGCAAAAAAAAGCATCCAAAAAGTTCTTAAACATTGTATTTATATTGTTCAGATTTGGCATATACATGCTCCTTGGTGAGAAATGTGTGCTTGGCAAAGTGTGAAAAAATGGCTGTAATGTAGAAGTAATAAATAAACTGGTTAAAGAGCATATGGTATATGTTCATTTTGTCACTTTCTGAATTTGTTTTTTTTTTTTTTAATTAGGCACAGGCAGAATGCAGTTGTGTGTTTTTTTTATACATATATAATATATATGTGTGTGTAACTGGTCTGCACTTTGAAATAAACATATTTGCATTTATTTGAGTTCTTATACATTTATGTATATAGTGCATATATTTGAATGTGATCTCATACACATGGGAGAACATTGAAATCAATGTTTTAAATAAAAAATAAATGAATGGCAAAAAGCACATTATGGCCAATATGTTTACATGAACCATAGTTAAGAAATTATAAATTATGGTCATTACAGCAAACATAATTTAATTACCATGTATATGCATATGAAGGCAGAAAAAAATAGTGTACACAGTAAAAGAAAATTCAATAGAGCCAAATTAGGCTTGCTGTGGGATCCATAATTTTAAATTTCCTACTATTAGTACATGTAAAAATCTCAACCATAATCTTTCATTAATTTTATTTGCATTTGATTTATATTAATTTTAGACTGTATTGTGCATGTTGAAATGCAATTTAGAGGATGACGGGTGTATTAAGGTAAAATGTTAACAGGCTTATGTGCCAGTATTACTCATTACAATATTTGTTCACACAAGAAGTGTTAAGACCAATCTTATTTTGTCCTTCTTTTTTAACCTCAGGGAGTTAACTACTTTATGTCCAAGGGCATACTTGATGATTCACCAAGGGAAATAGCCAAGTTTATCTTCTGTACAAGAACACTAAATTGGAAGAAATTGAGACTCTATCTTGATGAAAGGTAATTTGAATCTGTACTGAGGAAAAAGTACTGTATTCATTTTTAGTCTGTAGCACCTTTGTGTAATCTATCTTCATACATTTACTAATCTAATGAAAAGTAATCTTAATTTTAAAAAATTGTGGTAAAGAGCATACATATAGAGTCAGCTAAAATATGTTATTCCTAAAGCAGAAAATTTATTCTGTTCTAGCATGGGGGGTATGCGCCACTATATATAAGCATACCGGGCATAGTATGTTTAACTCATAAAGGTCAGATACTGTATTTATTTCCACATTTTCAGTTCCAATCTTAAATTATATTTGTAGCTGGGGATGTCACCTTATATATGAGATGTTTGTGCTGCCCAGCATAGGAATGTTATTCTAAATATTTTGTTATGTATATTTTTTCCTGTTTCTTAAAGATGAGATTCACCTTTCCTCCCCAAAGTGTGAGTAACCAGGCTTTAGCCAAGACACTATGGCTATGTCTACCCACCGCCATCAGTTTAAACTTCGAGGTTCAATTGAGGCATCAGTCAAGACGCGCTCAATCGATCCGGAGTTCGACTTAGTAACTCCAACCCGGCAATGAGTGTAGTGCTGAGTTGAACTTAAACACTATTTGCGTTCGACTTAGCGCTGTGTGTACAGCAGAGTTACTAAGTTGAATGGAGATACGCAAGGTATTTTATGTACCTTCGATTGCCACCAAAAAACGACGCCAGTGTAGACAAGGCCTAGGTGTGTGGAAATCATAGCTGTGCAAAAGAGTAGGCTGTAGACTGGAATTCTGGATGCTGATGCTCACAGTCCCTGCTTGGGATGTTTCAGCCGCTGGATCAGTACATTTTTGGATCTCTTGCTTCTCCCCTGGCTTCCCTTTCATACCAAACCCTTTTGAAGTGCAGGGAATATATGGCTCATGCACTCCAAAGATGTTGAGTGTTGCAGAAGGCCTTTGACCTAGCCGTAGCTACCATCAGTAAATGTTTCCTTAGTTGAGCCTGATTTTGCTGCCTTAACTGCTTGTTCATGTACATAGGCCCTGAAAGATATATTGTATATCTATGTCTTGTACTGTGGTTTTCATTAGGTTTGTTATGTATTGTTGCAGCCTCAACTTCCTTTGCCGCCTCAACTTCCATTCCAATATACTTTGTGTGTGTGCAAATTTAGTGTACTGCTTTATTAAAATTTCTCTAAAAAGTTCCTCTAATTCCTTTGAATTATATGCTGCTGTGGTAGCAGTTTGAAGAATGTGTATTTCCTGTTCTTGTTTGTCATTTGTTGGATTTTTTTTTTTTTCCTTCACTTTCCCATGATAGAAAACACCTCTAATTCAGGCTCTTTAAGAAGGCTTCATTTTAATTTCTGAAACATTTTTTCATGTTTAAACAGCTGAAAGGAAATTTCTCTAAATATGTTTGGTTTTGTTTCAATCAGGAGAGATGTTTTGGATGACCTTGTGACACTGCACAACTTCAGAAATCAATTCTTGCCAAATGCACTGAGAGAGTTTTTCAGACACATTCATGCCCCTGAGGAGCGTGGGGAGTATCTTGAGACTCTTATAACAAAGTTCTCACACAGATTCTGTGCTTGTAATCCTGATTTGATGAGAGAGCTTGGCCTGAGCCCTGGTAAGAAGACAGGATTTCTTGCTATGAATCAATCTATATTTATGTACATATATTTTGGAAAATCTTACTTTTGTAGTGGATTTAAATTAGTTTAATTAATTTTTCCAAAAATACAAAGATTAGTTTTGGAGTGGGGCAGGGGAGAACATGACACAGTGGAGTCATGTCTGAGCATATTGTAAACATGCAGCATATAAAAATCTTCCTGTCAGGAACTACAGTAATACAGACAAATAATAATCATTTTATTAAAAAAAGCTTTTGACTTATTTATTTTTCTCCTATATATACCTGACAGGCAAACAACTTTCAGGCATAAAAAAGTGATTTTAAAAATGTTCGTATTGCATCCTTTCACCCAAGCCTTTCTCTGTAGGTTCTGTTCCTGAAAGGACTTTTGCCTTGTCTACAATAGAGTGTTGTCGACACAAGTTACAGCGATGATCAAAAAGTGCTATAATTACAACACTTGTGCCTGTTCACACAGAACTCATGTCGCTAAAGCGCATCCACAGTTGGTGCTCTAGCATTGACAGTGAGAGAAATGCAGTTTGGGCAGCTATCCCACTATGCAACTTGCCACCGTATGCACTAGGAGTTATGGGAAGGCAAAGAAGATCAGTGTATCATGGGAGTGAGCTCTATTTCCTATGATGCTGTGATTTCTGCCCTGTCATTTCATGGGTTTCCAACTGCATTTCGCGGCATTTTTCAATTCCCAGTTTCCTGGACACCCACCCTCTCTGTCTGAAAGGATGGATCCTGCACTGCTGTCCACTGTTGGTGGTGGTGTTCTGAACATATTGAGCTGCTCAGGAAAGTATAACATGAGATCCCAATCGGAACAGGAATCTGAGGCACCTGACCTGCTGTGTGCCATGCAAAAAACACTGCCAAATTACTGTTTGCATTCACA
Source organism: Pelusios castaneus (assembly GCA_007922175.1). Classification (NCBI taxonomy): domain Eukaryota; kingdom Metazoa; phylum Chordata; order Testudines; family Pelomedusidae; genus Pelusios; species Pelusios castaneus. Next base: position 5,471,416 of record ML685769.1, on the reverse strand, counting down.
GAGCATCTGCATACATTGCACTGCTGCTTTTGGGTGCATGAAATAAGCACTGAGTGTTGGGATGGCATCATTACGTTGGTCTGGAATGATGAGCATAGCTTCGGAGCTTTTGAATACACAAAGCCACCTTCATGAAACTCTATGCAGAGCTCACTCCTGCCCTGTGGTATAAGGATACCTGAATGAGAGCTGCTCTCTTGGTGGAGAAGCAAGTGGCAATCAGCATGTGGAATCTGGCAACTTCAGACTGCTATTGATGGGTTGCTAATTAGTTCAGAGGCAGGAAGGTCACCACTAGTGCTATGTTATTGCAAGTGTACAGGACTATTAATCATATTCTGCTACGAAGCACAGTGTGTCTTGGAAATGTGCATGATAGTGTGGATGGCTTCCCTACCTGTGGTGGGGTCATAGATGGCGCACACATCCCAATTTTGGCCATGGACCATCTTGCAACAGACTATGTCAATAGAAAGAAATACTCCTCTATGGTACTGCACGTGCTTGTGGATCACTGTGGATGTTTCACTGATATCAACGCTTGGTGGTCAAGGAAGGTGCAGGACACACACATCTTCAGGAACACTGGCCTGTACAAAAAGCTGCAAGAAGGGAATTACCTTCTAGACCAGAAGATTCCAGTGGGGGATGCTGAATGCCCATGGTGATCCTGGTAGACCCAGCCTGTCCTTTACTGCCAAGAAGCTTTATATGGGCAATTTGGATAGCATCAAGGAGCAGTAACAGTTTTAACAGGTGCCAAATGACCATTGAATGTGCATTTGGCAGATTAAAAACTTGCTGGTGATGCATTTATGGCAGATTAGCTCTAAATGAGGAAAATATTCCCAAGGTTCTCGCTTCCTGCTGTGTGCGCCGTAATATTTGTGAAGCTAAAGATGAAAAATTTCTTTCTGGGTGGAGCATAGAGGTGAATCACCTTGTGGCTATGAGCAACCAGATGTCAGGGCTATTAGATGGCACAATGGGGGGCCATTCAAATCACAGAGGCCTTGAGGAACCACTTTGACAATGAGCACCAATAAGGTGTCTTTGTAAACGACACTGTGCCATGCTCTGTCTATCAGAGTAAGCTGCAGCCGCAATGTATAAAAGACAAATAAAGATTGCTTATCCTTCACAGACTATGTCTTTATTAAATAACAGTTATTCACAACACACACGAAAAGCTGAGCTGAAAGGGAGAAAGCAGTGAGGGGCAGCGTGAACTATGTCAGCTCCCTGTAAGTTCAGCCATCATTGTGCCAGCTGTCTGAAAGGGTGGAGTGAATAGGGTACCAAGACAGGCCAGGAGTTCGGTAAAAATGTGTGGGTGGAGTTTGGGGAGGGCATGAACAGCAGTTCTGTATTTGCTTCATGGAGGGTGCGAGCATTCAGTGTGTGGTGTTAACAAGTGGCATTAGCAGCTCTGCTCATCCATGGCTGTTATCATGCGCTTATGACCTGCTATCACTCGCTCCTGGTTTTCCCTCTTATCCAGCTTATCAGTTTTTTTATTTTTTCAGTCACCCTGTGTCTCCATTCCCTTTCTTTCTTTCTTTCTTTCTTTCTTTCTTTCTTTTTCTGCCTCAGGGGATGGAAGAGTTCTTGGAACATCTCTTTGCTTCTCCATGGTCATTTTGTTATCTGCCTCTATGGTCGTTTTCTTATCAGCCATAGGCGTTTGGCAGGCATGTAAGGGTTTCCCCTCAAAGGCACACTTGTGGCAGAACTCTGAACAGAAGCATGATTGTCAGTGCACTGCACTGATTCACTATTGTAAAATGCACCTCCTTTCTCACTGTCCCCTGGCAAGCACACAGCTCAATAATCATCGAGGACACAGTGAGTTGTGCTTAGGGAGAGGGGTCGCTCAAACTGGGGAAAAGGTTCTGGATAGTTGGTTGGGGCAGAGAGCTAGGGACAAAATTTCAAATTGTACCACCATTTTCAACAGGTGGGGCTGTGGAAACCACTATCTCGCTCCTGAGAGTAAGCAGTGATGCTAGGGTGCATCTCCCCCCATGCAAGCAGCTTCAAACTGGGTCCCTATGCTGCTCGCCTCACTAGCACTTTGGTCCTTGTACAAGTGATTGCCCATTGACACGAGAAAGTTTCTTACAATGAAGGCAGAAACAAAATAGCTCTGCCGAGGAATCTCCGCTAGAGGATTGGACAGCATCTCCACGAAAGTTTCCTAGAGATCTCCCTGGAGGATTCCCTAGAAATCTTGGATTGCCCTACACACATTTTCACCACACAGCCTAGCTGAACAGGGGAATGGGAAGCACATGCAAATACAAGAACTGTTGTTTATTTCTCTCTCTTTAGCCAGCTGAATAATGCAACAAAGCAAATGACAGCTGTGCCTCATAACCAAGCAGCATCAGCTCAAAAAAATCACTTAGCAGAGCTCTCTTCTCCTACATCCTACATGCCAAAATGGAGAGCTGGGACTGGCTCAAGCCCTCCAGGCTCAAGAAGAGATCCTGCCTCCCCACATCACCAAACAACCCAGTTCCCTGCTTCACGTTGTTCTCCAACTTGGCTTCCTCATTCATGACTACTTTGCTAGGGTTGAGTCCAGTATCTGCTGTCTCTGAGGCAGTAGGTGGTATCCACAAGTCTCTTGTGGTGGAGGTGGGCTCACTCCTTTGGATGGCTTCCAGCACCTTATAGAAACAGCAGGTCTTTGACTCTGCACCAGGGCAATGGTTTGACTCCTTAGCCTTTTGTTACCACTGCCGTAGCTCCTTGATCTTCACAGAGCCCTGCAGCATGTCCTGTTCATAGCCCTTCTCCATGCCACAAGAAATCTGACCATATATATCAAAGTTCCTTCAGCTGGAATTGAGCTGGGACTGCACAGCCTCCTCTCCCCAAATGCTGCTCAGATCCAGAAGCTCCCACGTGCTCCAAGTGGGCGAGTGTTTAGCACATGGAGCTGCCATGGTCAGCTGGGAAAATGCAATGTGAGCTCTCCATACACCCAATCAAGCAGAAAGTGGAATTTCAAAAATTCCTAGGATATTGAAGGGGGAGAGGTGGATGGCTGCAGGGCAGCAGAATTTAAACTAATGGCCAGAATGGTTAGGATGGGCATTGTGGGACACTTCCTGAAAGCCATTTACTGTGACATAACCAAGGGTGGGTCTTCACTGATTCTGTCACTAGAAACTGGCCTAAAAAGCTCTATGCTGCTTATCAAGGTGGCTTTATTTTGGTGCAAAATCAAGGGAATTTGGGGAGCAAAGTGAGTACTGTGTGTACACCACTACTGTTTTGGCACAAAAAGCTGACTTTGATTGACAAAAGTCTGTAGTGTAGGCCACTCCTTACACAAATGCTTTACTTTACACCCTGTGAATAATTCCACTGAAGTAAATGAGGTGCATTCCTGGTCTCATTGAGGTCAATGGATGTAATGCCATTGACTTCACTGGGGCTGGATTTCACTCAATGAGGCTAGTTTTAAGAATATGCCATATGCATTTTCAGGATCATGTCTTTAAAATGTGAACTCTCCAGAGGAAGGATCTATCTACTTTCATGTCTGTAAAGTGTTTTGCACAGTTTGGATACTATAAAAATATTAATAAATTCATCAGTTTTTGTTTAGCATGTCACTATCATTATTACTTTTAAATAATTTTTTTCAGGAGAATATTCATGTGAGTAAAGTTACTTATGAGCCTATTTATTCGAGCAGGCCCTTAAGACTGTAAGATCCTCAAGCAAGGACCAGTTATTTTAGTTGCCTGTAAAGTGCCATCCATCCTTGTGGTTCTGTAAACAATAACTTCGTATGTTCTCTTTTTTCTTTAGATGCAGTTTATGTACTATGCTACTCTTTGATTCTACTTTCCATTGATCTGACCAGCCCTCATGTGAAGAACAAAATGTCAAAGAGAGAATTCATCCGAAATACACGACGAGCTGCTCAGAACATTAGCGAAGATTTTGTAGGGCACCTTTATGACAACATTTACCTTATTGGCCATGTGGCTGCCTAAAGCACAATTTGGTAGGACTTAGAATTTATAATTTACAAAAACTAAAGGTACCCAAGGAGTTAATTATTTTATAGATATGGGGGTTATATTAGTGCTGGTCATTCTAACCTCTGTATACAATCACAACGTGTGTTGTATGTACTACCTTTTTTAGCAATTTACCATGGAAACCGAAGGATTTTGCAGAATTTTTTCTTAATTTTGTTTATGGTTTGCACAAAGCAATGCCATTAGTCTGACACAGTCGTTTATGAATGTTACACTGACATTACAATCTAAAGCTGACAGGGTGGTGGATTTGTGCATTAGATTTGCTTGGAAACTTTAACCAGTTCAATTCTTTTTTAAAATACCATGTAATGTGTACATATTTAACTAAAGAGATTTATAATCATAATTATTTTATTGTAAAATATTTTAACTAAAGTTTTTCCTTTTTCTCTCTTAAAAAATAGTCTCGCATTTCTTTCTCTTATATTTCAAATTTTGATCTTGGTTTTATTTTACTGTTTTTCTCAGATAACTGAGTTAAGAAAGAGGCTGGTCATAACACTGCATCGGAGTTTATGCTGGGACACAACAAAAACATTTGTGGAGTGTGTAAACTAGCATTTCATTAGCTAACTTGAATCAATTGGCAAGCAGTTATTAACTCTAATTGAAATGGGACCACAAACTCTAGTTAGAAAAACCATGAAAGCCTGTCTACAGAAGGAATAGAGTAGAAAAATAGTACTCTTTAAATTCAAGTTAGCTAACATGGTTTGAAAACACCCCTTAACAGGTAGTACAGATGCAGTTACAATTTTGTTAGCTCATTGTGTAATAATGTAAGGCATGTCCAGGTTAGCACATGATGGAGGTTGATTATGTGTTGTTGCTAAACCTTAATTTTACCCTGACCAGTTTCCCAATCTAGATGTTCCGTGGATAGAGAACCTGTGATAAATACAACCATTTAACACAGTTTTGAAATTGTTAAACTGTGTCTGCATGAGGTGATATATTAGCTAACTCAGTTTTTTCCCTGTCTAGTGTTCGTGTAAGCAAATTCTAAATGGTTTTGGATTCAGGAACATATTTGCAAGACAGTTTCAATTATGTACTACCCTACAACTTACAAGGTGTGATCTTGTAGCTTTTTGGCTTCTTTTACAATGAATGGGGAACTGTATGACTGTTGGGAAATAACTCTCAATACTGCATTTCTCTTTATTATGCATCAGGTTTTTGAAAATAGGACCTTAATTTTCTTTCTTGATATGTGGTTAGATACATCTTAACTGTCAACAGTGCCACTTTCTTTATGTGATGTCAGTCTACAGGAGGGCTACTTAAACTAAAGTTAAGACAGTGCTCCCATTGGTCAATGCAGTATTTAGTGCCTTGTATCTCTCATCCACGTACAAAAATGCACCCAGATGTTGCTGCTGTGGTTCAAGTACGCTATCGCTAAACAGGTCTTCACTCGCTCTGTACTTGTGCAACCTACACCCAAGAGGACAAGAACTATGGACATTAGAGATGGTCCTCTCATCTGAATTCTACAATATTTACATTCTACCGCAACTACTTTTCTGTGTATGCCAGCTTCACTGGTACATCTTTGTTTAGAAGACCTAAGAGCAGATGTAGCAATGAAAAGTTGAGATTAACTCTATTAAGAAGTCTCACAATCCAGCAATGCATGCTGAATTGAATTAAATATTTTATTTTATTTCGTTTTAAGGAATGAGAGCTTTTATAGTGATGGTTTTTATAACTAAAAAGTAATATTGAAACAGCTTTAACTACTGGTCTTGCTCTCCTGTAAGAAACTAAAACTATTTAGAAAACATTAACACCTTAACCTTTAAAAACCTACAGGATGTATAAACACACCCATACTCTTTAAAGTGGTCTTCGGGTGGAGATGCAGAGACTAGTTTCCTAGACAATATTTCCTGAGTGTGAGGCACATGCAAGGGAAAGTAAGAGGGATAGCAGTGAATTTTGAAGTTATCTATAACTCATCAGGCAGCGCTTTCTTCCCACAGCTACAAATAAATTTTAGGGCCTGATTCTCTCACTGGTAATGCTTCTGTTAGTGGAATTTCTCCTGATTCACATAGTGTGTGAAAAGAATCTGTCTGTAAAGGTCTTCTGGATTCTGCTGCCCTTCACAGGGCCAGATTAAGGTTATAAGGGGGTCTGAGGCTAATGGCAGGGCTGCGCCTAAGTATGAATTACATACTGCAAAAAAACTTGCATCATCAAACATTTATTTATGTACTTATTTACATATTATTTATGTAAAATTAACAAGTTTATGATATTGTCACTACACGCAATTCATCAAACAAAATTTTCCCTAGCTTTATCTGTGGCAAAGTCATGAATAATATCATAATTCAAAGACCTGACAATTATATTCTCAATGCTGAAGAGGAACAAAGCACTGAGATGCTCCTGAGTGATGGTGTTTCGGAGGACATTTTTTACCCTTTTTAAAAGCGAAAAGGAATGTTCTCCGCTATAGTTAGTGATCACTAATGACAAATTTAGCTGTAATGCAGTTTCAACATTTGGGAAAGATTCTGTCACATTGGATTCAATGATAACTCATATATCCAAACCGATTTGCTTTCTTCATCTTTTCTCTCTATATCTGAGAGTGATGTGAATTCAACAAACTGAAAAAATTCTTTAGTAAAATCTAATAGGAAATTGTCTTGGTGCTTCTGTAATAGACATTTGATAGCTTCACTGACTTTGGAACTTGAAATGTTAGGTGAAAAAATTTTCAGTCCACTATAGGTTTTGTCAGTGTTCTCATAAGCCTCAGTCCAAGGCTCTAATGAACTCTTCAGTTTGTCAGTGATTGTGATGAGGGTATTAACTCTGAAGGCCACCTTGTCACTGAATGAGCGGACAATTGCATTATCGCATGTCTTCTGTGTTTTGCGGCATTTGGCTGACATACTCGTGGTTAACAGTCCATGCAGCCACCTGAAAACTATCGTGCATTGTTGAAAAACAGTTCCAAGACTCCTCATTAGGTTTACAGCAGTGGAAAAGTCAGTCTGAACACTTTGCAGGCTTAGACTGCACCTGCTGAATGACTCGAGTACATCAGACCTCACACAAAATACCAGTTTCCAAAGTGCATGTCGCATCACTCAGGATCTTCGCATCTTTACTTGCTGCTGATTCTTGAGATTCATCATCCTTGATGCTCTCCAGCACTTCAAGAATGTTGGAGTGTCCCAGAACAAATGCATTCACAGCTTCAGCATTGGCGCTCCACTGTGCCTCTGAGTGATTTAGACACTGGGCATCCCTTTGGTAGTGAATCTCTAAGAATCATCCAATGACTGGTTGGTGCAGAGAAAAAATTGTACAATTCTTGGAAAATCCAAAAAAAGAAACTGTTTCAACACAAAAATTCACTGACAGTCTGGCCAACACAGTTGAGTGAGTGTTCAGCAGATTGTATGACATCAACCAAAGCATTGCGCTCTTTTATCTTTGCCTGCATCCCTGATCCCTAATCTTTGCCTGCATCTTTTATCTTTGCTAACATCACTTATATTCCTTGCACTGTCATAGCTTTGGCCACAATGTAATCTGATGTCAAACCCATTTTCAATGGGGAAACTGAGTTGAGGTAAGTTTCTCCTTTCCAGGGCTGGTGATGTTTATGAAGGTCATGGAAAAACTCAACTGGTCCACTGGGGAGCAGTGCTCATAACGCAAGATGACAGTCAACTGATCTACATGTGACACATCTGGTGTTGAGACAACAGACACTGAAAAACACATCTTTGATCTCATCTGTAATGGCTGATAACACCTTCTCTGCCAGCAGTGCAATAACTTCACTACAAATAGTCTTTGATAGATATAATGTGGGACCTTTTCTACATTTTATGTGTTCGTTCATGTGCTGAACTAAGAAAGGGTCAAATTTAGTGATTAGCTCTAGAACAGTAAGGTAATTGCCATTCTATTTTGATTCAACAGTCTCATCTGAGCCATAGAATGGCAGACCATGCTCAGCAAGAAAAACTATGGCTTTAAATACACATCTAAGAACATTCTCCCAACAAGCATGAGCTTCTAGAAACTGGTTTTCCATTTGGGTATCAATTCTGCCACAAATCTTCTTTCGGACATGGTAGCTGCTAACTGACAATGTGTGCTGCTCGCTCACGGCATGATTGGTTATGTGTATAGTATTCTTCCAATCACTTAAGTCTTTGCAGAAAATTCTCCACTTTTTGTTATCAGAAAAGAGGCTGCAATAAAAACAGTAGACTTTCTTCTTAAGAGAATAAGTGAGCCATTCTCACTTGCCCGTCTGTTCATTGGCTTCACATATTCAAACGTTGGTTTGGTCAGCTAACATGACTGACAAAGCACCAATCAGTACACCAGTGAAAAATCACCATCTAGAGTCTGATATTGCTTTATGCCCTTTTCAGTTCAATAGGCATAGAGATCTTGAGAAGCCATGTCCCACTCACATGGATTGTGGGAGAAAAGATATTTTTGTATGACCATCATTGGGAAAATCTTCAGAGGAGTGGTGTGAAACAGCAGCTAGAGAAGTCACAGGAGATTGCTCCTTTTCATTAGGTACAGCAAGTTCATTTGAGCTCATGCTCTCCTGGATTTCTTCCCCACCACACTTAGAAGGAGCAAAAAATGTTAGGAGAGAAGTAGTACCTTTTAGCACTCCATCTTTCTTTGGCCTCCTTTCTTTGATGTGGTGTAAGCCTACTGTGTACAAAATTCAATATTGCTTAGACCTACAAAACATTTAGCCCACAAAGACAAAATCACAACCACTATGAATTGAAATCACATTCGTGAGAGATTAATTTTATACAAAGCAATATCTAATGAGAGAAGAAAATTCCTGATGTTCCCACTATTGTCACTCAGCTATTACTTCAATATGGTACAGATGACCTAAAGTAGAGCCTAAAAATAGAAAGGTCCTAAGGCTATAGTCTTATTATATATATTATTATATATATAAGACTATAGTCTTATTAGCCAATGCCCCTTGAAAAGCCTGGAGTAAAGAGTCAAGATTATTGGTGTGTCTTCTCTCTGCCATCCTACCTCCCCCTGAAGCTAGGTGAGGACATAATCCCTCATAATACAGAACTCCATAAGCAGGACAGAACCCAACTGTCCCTTTTTTAATCCACTCCCAATATATTCCTAACTGTCGCTTTGCTCTCTCTCCTTCTCTCCCCAATCCCCAGAGGCTGTTTCACCTCTCTGTGCCATTAACTTTCCTACATCCTTAATGTAACATGGAATGAATGAATGAAGAGGATGACATTCCATTTGTGGACTATTAGGAGTTAGCTTTATTATCCATAGCCACATTCTGATTCGATATGTGTGTCTTTGTTATTCCTGTGCACTAACATTTTCAAAAAAAGGCCACTGTTCTTGAGTGTTTCAGCTTCTTGATACCTGATTTGAACGAGCTTGTGCCTGATTTTCAAACGACCTGAACATCCACAGCTCCCAGTGACTTGGGCTGGAATTTTGGATTCTCACTGCTTCTGAAAATCAAGCTGTTCAACGTCAAAGGTCTAAAAACTGACACACTGATAATTAGAGTATGTCTTCGCTGCAGACTAGCCTGTGGGATCAGCACCTGGGTTAGCAGAGCCTGGATTTAAGCAGCCACCGTGTAAAGGTCAGCTTAAGTTATGGTGCCCTGGAATCAAAAAAGGGAATTAAGCTCCTAGCAAATCACAAGAACAACACTGCCATCCACAAAACCAGCACATAAGAAACAGCACCACCTACGCTATCCCATGGGAACGGGGAACATTCTAAGCTCTTTCTCTCTCTGAGATAGCGTAAGGCTGTGCTGCAGGGAAGTGCCTATTGCTGCTAGCAATCCATGAGCTGGGGAAAGACAATTGCTCTTTTGCCTAAGGCTATGTCTACACTACAGAGCTTGCAGTGACTCAGCTGTACTGATACAGCTGCACCGCTGTAAGAACTCTAGTATAGCCACTCTAAGCCAGCAGGAGAGAGTTCTGCCATTGACATCAACCACACTCAATGAAGTGCAGTAGCTCATGAGTAGCAAGTAGCACACTGGTGCTTATGTCAATGTAACTTACGGGGTTTATTCACACCCCTGAGTGACATACGTTATACGAACGTAGTGGTGGGATAGACATCATTTAAGTCACATGAGCCTGATTCGGTAGTCATATTAAAGGCTGCCTATCTCTTTAAAACACGGGAAGAGAACTTCCCTGCCACACCTCAGGCCTATTCCCCAACAACTGGGGTAGAATTCCAAAGGGGTAGCCGTGTTAGTCTATTGTAGAAAGACAACAGAGTCCTGTGGCACTTTTAAAGACTAACAGACTTATTTATCGCATGAGCTTTCGTGGGAGAAAATCTGGATTTTCTCCCACGAAAGCTCATGCGATAAATAAATCTGTTAGTCTTTAAAAGTGCCACAGGACTCTGTTGTCTCACTGGGGTAGAGTTATTTTAACTTTCTCTGGTCTATTAATAGTTACTCAATTATTTAATTAAAGTACAATAAGAGAGATTGAGGGCATCTTACATCAGAATATCCCATTGCCCAGGAATTAGTGCACTCACCTAAGAGGTGGCATGCATAAGCCCATGTGCTTAGAGGTAGGGAAAAAAGGCACTTAAAGAACTTTTAGTGCAACAACTTAAGAACTTGGCACCTACAGTTAGGTAGCAGCTGAATGGGAGTTTTGTGGACCCCACTCTGTAACCTTACTGGTCTCTGACTCCATGCATGGCACTAGGTCTTCTGGGAACATATCCAATGATTCTTTCCGCTGCAGTAAGCCATTCTGTAGTTCTTCCCCCATGAACTTTAGGAAATATGTGAAATTTGTCTTATCTTTCTGGGTATCAGAAAGAATTGTAGGTGAGATCGGAACATGGGCGGTGGGTGAAGCTTCCACTTGGGGTGGCTAGCTTCCTGTCCCATTCTTCAATTTGTGGCACCACCCATGCTCAGGGCTGGAATAAGGAAGGAGCTTTAGGGACTGCAACCCCTGGACCTGGCCTAAAGGGGGGCCCTGTGGCCCCCCCAAAAAAATCCAGCCCAGCCAACCTGAGTGCTGAGCTGCTGCAGCTTGCCTTCAGCCTGTCTGCCCAGCACCTGGGCTGGCTGGTCTGCTCACAGCCAGCTCCGGGTTAGGGCAGAAGTACCGCAGCCTCTGGCCCACCACTCCCCAGTCTCCAGCAGCAGTTCTGGCTTGTGCTGGCCCTTGGCAGTGCAGCCCCACAACCACCTCCACAACACCAGCCGGGGCCCCAGCAAATGGGAGGGAAGAAAGGGGGCCAACAAGGGTGGGCGGCCCCGGCCCCAACCATGCTTCACTCCCACTCCAACACCTCCTCCATCCTTCAACATCTTCCACTGTTCGTGCTCTCTGTCCCTCACCCCAGCTGAACCTATTTATTATGTGCCAGGCAGGTTCCCGGGTGGCTGAAAAGGCAGTGTCTGCTACTCAACTTCACAGGTTCATCAGTAATCTCCCTGGGGAATCCAAGTGACCAAGGAAGACAAGTTGCAGATACCATCTCCTCAGCTGTCCAGGAACCTGCATGGTGCATAATAAATCACCAAAAACTTCCAGAGGAAGCCCACTCCCAGAAGAGCGAGGAAGAAATGAGGCCAACACAGCCCAAGCATCCAGTGGTGGGTCAGCAGCAGCTGAGTACGGGGAGGCAAGCCTCCCCTGACCTATTATACCTGCCGCCCATGGGTGGCAGACTAGGAGTAGTAGCTGTGCCAGTTAGACTAGGTTGAGAGCACTAAATCTGAGTGAAAGTGTTGGTGTATGGACAGGAAGGGAGTTCAGAACAACACCAGTGCCACATAAAAACATGCGTCTCTATACGTCTCTTCTTAAATCTTTCACTATGGTGACATCAGCCATACTCGAATGTGACACAAGCACAACTGTTCTGCATGCCTCTAGATGAAACTAGCGTGTGTGTCAGCGTGGAATGTCAAGTGTACTTATTTCATTAAAGAATACGATGTAATGCATATGCTCAATATGTCATCTTCAATCACTTCTAATGTCTTAATTTCTTTTTTTTTTTCATAACCACTTGTTACTAACTGGCATAGCTACTATCCATCTTTGAAGATCACAGTAGATTTATGCCAAATTTGACATTCCAAAATGAAATGAAGCTGTCTGAGTTATAATGATGCAAAAAACATGAACATATTTTAAATATAAAATGGGTCTGTTTATTTTGTAGTGAGGAGAATAGACGTTGCCACTCAGAACCAGTTCAACTTTCTTGAAACTTTAAAATAAAAGTTCCAGGAGGATAGCCGTGTTAGTCTAGTTCAGTAAAACAAACAAGGAGTCTTGTGGCACTTTTAAATACTAACAAATTTATTTGAAAATCTAATGAAGTGGGATTTTCTCCCACAAAAGCTTGTGTGATAAATAAATTTGTTAGTATGTAAAAGTGCCACAAGATTCCTTGTTTATAAAAATTACCTTTCAGATGAGAACAACTATAAAGCAATATCTCCCCACACTAAAAGTCATTGGCTATATCTACACTTACCAAAGTTAGTTCGAATTAGTTAATTTGAACTAACTAATTCAAACTAATTTTAATTAGTTTGAATTAAGTTAATTCGAACTAGCATGGCCCCACTAGAATGCTAGTTCGAACTAAGTAAGTGCCATGCAGGGCACTTACTTAGTTCGAATTAGTCAGTTGCATTAAACTCAATGTGCTGGTTAGTTCGAACTAACATGGCCACATTGACTTAATTCGAACTAACTAGTTCAAATTAAGGGTTGGTTCGAAAGGTATAATCAAATTTATTAGTTTGAATTAAGGAAGCCCTTAATTCAAACTAATGAAAGCCTAATATGGCCAAGGCTTAAGTTAGTTCGAATTAAGCTTTCTTAATTCGAACTAACTTGCCAGTGTAGACATAGCCATTGAGAAAATTACAAATATTTGAGAAGTGTGTAAAAGAATGAAATGCCAAACTCAGCAAATAAACTTCATTAGCGCCTCTTTGTAATGTATGCACGATACATTTATGTACACTAATTTGTCAGCAAGAACTCTTTTTATAATGGGTGGGGAGGTTTCTTTTTTATCTAAGTTTGTCATTTTGGAATCTACTATTAAGAAAGCTATGTTATAAGAAGCAAATCTGAAACCATTTTCAACCCTTGAGCAGTGCTGAAGCAGAATTTTATCATTTAGAAAAGGCACACAATTACACAGCTGTAAGTATTTTAAAAGTCAGATTTACTTCCCTTCTATGGAATTACAGCTGAAAATCAAAGTAAAGTTTTAAAAAAAAAATTCTTTTAACATATTTCAAATAAGTATCAAAACTAATAAGCATTAAGGTTGATGACTAGCTTTCTGCCATTGTAAAATCTTTTGCTCTAGTAATCTCAAAAGCACTATTAAATGGACAAAGGACAGACTTGAAGGATTTCCTGCATCTCCCTTAGGCATGCTATAGTTTCAGTTTGGTTTAAAGAGCTATAATATACAAAATTGCATGGTCTACCTACAATCCTACAATAATGATTTGAGTAACTACAATAAAAAACGCTAAATCTTTTAATATTATTAATCAGCTGAAAATTTAAGATTTATCTTAGTATAGAATATGCTTGAGTTAAAAATATATGTTTAAGTTAACATTAGTTGTAGAAAAAATGTCTTTAGTGTATTTGCAATGTATGGATTTTTGTTACTACTTCATCATTTTACAGCCAACACTCTTAATTGGTTTGAGCTTTTTTTTTCTTGCACCTTCAGACTAAAAAGGATAGATAGGATATAAAACTGTCAGAAAGAAAATTTCCAACCCTCATGTGGAAGTTTTTCCATTTTAAAGAAAAAATAATTTTCCATATTTGTCTAACTGGTTTTTCAAAAATTTTATTACTGTGATTCTGTGGAAATATTAACTGAACAAACAGGATCCGCTTTTCAGACATGATGTTGTGCACCCACTGCTTCCATTAAAATCAGCAGGAGCTAAAGGAGTTCAGCAAGTCTGACAATCAGCCGCACAGTTGTTTTTTTAAGGTTAGAAATAATATTATTTCCTCTGTGTGTGTGTATGTGTCAGTGTCAAATATATTTATTTAGAGAGCAGCAAGGACAGGATATCAAATCTTTTCATTGGGAATTTTCATTTGTAAAAGTTTAGCTTTCTTCTTGGCAGTGTTGGAGAGGAATGTTGGATTTAATTTAAAATGATTAATGAGATTTTGTCAGACTCCCTGCCTTTACCACCACTGCAGTTCGTCAGCACAACAACCTGGGAAACTCGGACGCCACTCTGTCGCCCAAAACAGCTTTCCAGGAAAAAATAAACGTAAGTAACTAGTGCCAGGTACATGTCAATGGTATTGTCTTTCAGCTGGTGACAGTTTAACCTTAAGTTAGGACATTTACACATTCTGAGGAAGTGAACATCATTCGTTATTAAAATAGTCTGGTTTTGACAATAGATACATTTCTACTCTTTTTTAAAAATGTTTTCATAGCAGACATTTAACTTTTAACTATATAAAAAATCAGATCCCCAGAAATTAGATTTTAATTGAAAGGAAGAATGAACAAACTAATTTGGTTCAAAACCTTGTTCAAATCCATTTTTCTGAAGCAACCTGTTTCATTTCTGATTATAAATCTGTTTGATACTTACAACCCCTAATTCATGTGAGGAGGTTATTGCAGCCAAAGGAATTACTGACATAAGTCATGTTTTGCTCTAAAGCCCTAAGTCAGACAAATCTACATATGCCCTCATAGTGGTCAGAATCTGTTTCATAGTGCTGCAAAGATAATATTGAAGGAAATGAGTAATTCAAGGGGAAAGTTGCTTTTTGTTTGTTTATTTCTTTTTTTAATTAAAACGAATATTTTTTCCACTATCTGTGGTTTATGTTTTATTCTGTTCTGCAAAAATCTTAACTCTGCCCACACAAAGCCTGTGTGGTTTGGCTCTATGTGAATGAGATAAGGGGAGGTGAAATGTATTCCACAGCCAGAGTTAGGGGCATTCACATGGCAGACTGTCCTTGCCAGATGCATGGGGCACTGAAAACATTAGATTTTTATACATGTGCATAAACAAGTCCCCTTCCCCCAGCCCAAAATCTGACCTTCCATTCTGATCCTACAGAGGCCTGTCTCCCCATGCTGCCTCCTACATGTCAAGTGCTGTGGAGGGCTGTGCTGGCGGCCTATACCATGGGTGAATCTGGTTCTTCTATAAAGGGAGAACACCCTAAACAGTCACAGTTATTGCAGAGCTTTTTTTTTTCATTGCAAGATTTACATTTGCATTCTACAGCTTGGGTCAGCTGTGTGACAAAGCAAAAACAAAGAAACCAACAAACTGCAAACTTGTTTCTCCTTTAATATACTCCTTGGATATGTCTACACTGGCAAGTTAGTTCAAATTAAGGAGGCTTAATTCGATCTAACTATAGCCATGGCTACACTGGGCTTCAGTTAGTTCGAATTAAGGGCTTCCTTAATTCGAACTAATAAATTCGAATAGGGTATTCTAACTAAAGGGTTAATTCGAACTAACTAGTTTGAATTAACCAATGTGGCCATGTTAATTCAAACTAATTTCTTAATTCCAACTAACCGGCCATTGAAATGAATGGGGATTGCTAATTCGAACTAAGCAAGTGCCATGAATGGCACTTGCTTAGTTCAAACTAAGTTTTCCTAGTTCGAATTAAGCTAATTCGAACTAACTAAAATTAGTTAGAATTAGTTAGTTCGAACTAACTAATTCGAACTAATTTTAGCAAGTGTAGACATAGCCCCAGATGATGACTAAGGCTCTCCATATGTTAGCATGAAATGTAAGCTCTTACTTATTAATGGACTCCACTTAATTATGCGCATCTGTCAATCAGACATAATGGACAGGTGCCTTCCATAATGTAACAATATCATTTCTGATGTGATAGATCAGGGGTCTACAACCTGCGGCTCCGGAGCTGCATGTGGTTCTTTGGCTGCCCCTTGCGGCTCCAGGCTCTGGGCCCCCCCACCACTGGGGGATTCTACAGAAGGCCCATACCTGGTTTTGGGCTTCCACTTCACTCCACCAGGAGACCCTGTGACAGATGCCCTGGCCTAGATCCCAGCTCCTCCCAACCAGAAGCTACACCCATTGTGGCTCTCAAAACATTTGGTTATCGGAGGAATTTTTTTAAATGGCTCTTCTCTTTTGGGTTGCCAACCCCTGTGATAGATCAATGAAAGATTTGTGTGTAGGAAAAGTCCTCCACATTGGAACTGTACAACAAAAGTCTTACTAGACATATGATCAGAATTGACTAAATCGCCTTTCCCTGTACATACTAATAAATAAAAATGATTAATAAAATAGAGAACTTATAATTTTAGTAATGTAACAATTTTGGTAACTTCAGTTTCACCCTTCCTTTTTATAAACCCATTAACACTATTTCCTTTTCTTGGTATTTATTATTGTTGTTATTTAAATGTTGACAATGTATTGAGTGTTGTATAAGCCACAGTGTGATATTTACAGAATTTAAGACATAATTTGAGGATTTAGGTACCACACAGGTCTTGTACTGGCCCTCAAGACAGGAGTGAATTTCACCCAAAAGAAGAACCTTACTTGAAATGCAGAGAATAAAGGCCTGATCCTCTTAAGTGAGTAATGTTTAATGTTACTAAGGAGGTTGAATGTGGGTGGCACTGAATCCTAAGAGGCAAAATGGAGAAGACAGGATGTTCTGGAAAGCCTAGAAGAAGGATTAGTTTTGAGTTATAAGATTATGTTTTGAGTGCTCACCTTTTATGGGCATCATGAAAGTAGCGAGCCATAAGGAGGAGCTTGAATGTGGAGAGGGTAATGGCTTAGGATTCATATTATCTATATAACTCTTGCTCCTTTTAAAATGCAAAGTGTATTCTATAGATTTTGTTGTTCATTCACAGAGTATAGAGAAATTAACAACACAAGAAATTAGAAATGTAAAATTATTCTACAATGAGTATTGGTAAGTTCAATTACAGATATGAACTGTAGTTCTCCTTATCTGTCATACAAAATCATAAAAATAAATGTTGCAACCAGTGCATATTTCTGTCTAATAACTTTAAGAACCAGAAAATGCACATAGTTGTTTTATACCAAGAATATCTAATGGAAACCCTCCATGCAAGATTATTAATTATTACCTATTTTAAAGGGTTGTCCATTACTTTGTGCAATATAGCAACATAGAAGCGTCTCATGTAGAATTCATACTACTTCAGAGGATGAGCATGCTAACAACAATGAGGAACTAAAGTCAATAAAACCATGTTGTTTTTACGCTACATAAAAAACCTACTCAGGTGAAATCCTGACCCCTTTGAAGTCAATTGCAAAGCTGTTGTCTGTAATGAGCTAGGATTTCACACTTAGTGTTTGGAATGAGTAAAAACTGATTGGCAATTTAGGAATTTTTCTCCTTGGCAGCATTCCTTCCATTGTTTCTTGTTTGAATACTGTGTGAGGCCCATGTACACACTACAGAATTGTCATGCAAGAAGCCTGTTGCACTGCAAAAGTCACATGGTTTTTATTGCTCTAGATCATGTACACACAGCGCTCCTTGGAACGGAATAGAGTGTCCACACTCTTAGCAATTTCACAATATACCGCATTGAATTTTGGGCACCTATCCCACAGTTCGACCCGTCCTGATTCAGCGCTAAAAATCCTGGGTAGAAGAAGAGGAGTGCTGAGCACCATGGGTAAATTCTCAGTTTCCCATGGTGCATTGTGTTCCCCTGCCGTCTTCCTCATTGCAAATAACACTGCTGCATTCCTTCCCGGCACTCCCAATTGTAACAACATGCATCCATCTCTGATCTCCACTGTCACCTTCAGCATAATGAATACATCTTGGCTGGTCACACAGTACTCACTGAGCTCCAAATCAGACCAGGAATTGGAGGACCCAGGGCTGCTGAATGCCATGCAGAACAACAGCCGCATTGCTGAGCTCCTTCACAGAGCATTTGCACACGGTGCACCGCCGATTCTGGTCACGAGAGACAAGCACTGAGTGGTGGGACCGCATTGTTATGCAGGTGTGGGATGACAAGCAGTGGCTACAGAACTTTCGAATGCGTAAAGCCACCTTCATGGAACTGTGTGAGGAGCTTGCCCCTGCCCTGCGATGCAAGGACATTCACCGTGGAGAAGCGTGTTACAATTGCTGTGTGGAAGATGGCAACTCCTGGCTGCTACCGGTTGGTTGCAAATCAGTTTGGAGTTGGCAGGTCCACCGTCGGGCTAGCGCTGTCACAAGTGTGCCAAGCCATCAATCATGTTTTGCTCCAGAGGACAGTGACATTGGGCAATGTGCATGAGATTGTGGATGGATTTGTAGCCATGGGATTTCCGAACTGTGGAGGGGCAATAGACAGCACACATATCCCTATTTTGGCTCTGGACCATCTTGCGACTGAGTATATAAATAGGAAGGGCTACTTCTCCATGGTGCTGCAGGCACTTGTGGATCACAGGGGGTGTTTCACAGATATCAATGCTGGATGGTCGGGAAAGGTGCACGATGCCCTTATTTTCAGGAACACGGGGCTGTACCGGAAGTTGCAAGCAGGGACCGTCTTCCCAGATGAGAAAATTACTGTTAGGGATGTGGAGATGCCCATAGTGATCCTAGGAGACCCAGCCTACCCACTCATGCCATGGCTCATGAAGCCCTACACTGGCAACTTGGATCCCAGCAAGGAGCGGTTCAATTACAGGTTGAGCAGGTGCAGAATGACTGTGGAATGTGCCTTCGGCCGCTTAAAGGGGCGCTGACGCTGTTTGTATAGGAGGCTGGACTTGGATGAGGACAACATTCCAGCCATCATTGCAGCGTGCTGTGTCCTTCATAACCTTTGTGAAAGTAGGGGAGTGAAATTTTCCCCTGCAAGGGATGTTGAGGCTGAGCGCAGTATGTTCGAACAGCCAGCCACTAGGAGTATTAGGGAGGCGCAACGGGGAGCCGTCCACATAAGGGAGGCACTCAGAGAGCATTTCAGTAATGGGAACACATAGGACGCATCACATCAGTGGGTCACAATGCAACTGCAGACCTGCAGGGCACTTCAGCACGGGGAGGGGGAGAGGAGACACACACTGTATTGTGATCAAATGAATAAAGAGTGAACATGAGGTAACAAATCTGGATCTGTATGAATAAAGGCACTGTGCACAATTTGAGATTCACTTTTATTACAAAAAAACACAGGTGGGGGGCTAACATTCTGTAGTGACTATGAAAGGTGTTATAGGTGTGTGTAGGTGCGGGGCTTGATGCCATAGCTCTGTGAAGGGGTGGATGTTACATTGTACCAGGAGGGTCCCTGGCCTTAGAAGAAATGTTTTGTGGGAGAATGGGGTGGGGGAGGCAGAAACTGGTGCTGTGTTTGAAGGGGAGGGCGAGCCTGAAGCGTCTGCGTCTGCAGACCAACCATCATCTTTAGCAGTTATGTTTTATCCTTCAGGATGCTTATCAGGTCATCCTTCTGTTTCTCCCTCCTCAAATAATTCTCTTTGCAGTCCCACCGGCATTCCTGTCTCCAAAGTCTAGTTTCCCTTGCAGCCTCGGTGGATTGCATGAGCTCTTGAAACATATCCGTCTTGCTTCTGCGAGGCCTCCTTCTTATCTGTCACACCCGATCAGCTGGTGCAGACCACTGCCTGACGAAGGTCATTTCTAGGGAAAAATGAAACATCATAAGTACAGCTATTGTTCTCGCATTGATTAAAGATCCAATGTTAAGTTCCAGCAGCACATTCCACTGTGCCCAAGGCAATGTGCATCCTCTGGTTCCCTGACTGATCTGAATGAGGTACGTAGGTTTATAAATGGGTCCCAGGAACAGCCCTTTTATGTGAATGAAAGGGATTTGGGAAAGGGTTGTCTGGATTGCTAAAATACTGCAGTGTATTTTGAATACTAATAGTAGTTTGGGGCAACATTCTCCATAGGACACAGCCATGGAAGCTCACTCCTTACAGTACCCCTGCAAGCCAGAATGCATATCCTACATGCCACTGGATATAAGCCAGGACTGTATGCAGCAGGATTGTGCGCAGCCATCATTCCCAATACCATGCTTTCCAACTGGTGTGAGAGAGTGTCCTTCTGTGGGGGTGGAAACACATTAGCTCTCCTGTCCAATGTTGCTAGGAAGCTGTGGAGGTACATCCTGGAAACCTTCAGTGAGCTCAATGCCGAGGATTATTTGAGAATTACTGCATGCATTAATGCACTGCTCGTGAATGCAGAGTAGATGCCCTGAGCAGTGAGAAATGAAATAGGAATGCATCTACCCCAAAGCACGCAGCTCCCACCTGTGGAGACCCACCAATAGCAGTGTATCGATCCAGGCCCATGACTTGTACACTTGGAAGAAGGAATAGTTAAAGCGTTACTAAAGGACAAGAACACGATGTTAGAAAAATAGCTGAGGCATGGGAAATCAAGGAACCAGTCTGGTAAACAAGAGCACAGCGCACCCGCGTGACAAGGAACTGTAGCCAAATGACCGGGTCAGGAACTGAAAAACTGCTGACTGAGATGTGAGCCTGGTGATATGGAAAACTACTGAGTGCACAATCCATAGGGTATAAGAATGGCTGTAACCTGCTAATAAAGTGATTTCATGCTTACCTTAGCCGGAGTCCGTGCCTTCATACACCACACCCACCCGCTCTTCACCTAGAAGCCTTAACTCCCAAACACAGAAGCATCACTTTTGAGAAAACTTACCAGAGCTCCCCTCTGCCACCTCAGAAGACAAGGTGGAGAAGGAATGTTGGCTGCATGTCTCGGGGTGGGGGGGGGGGTGGAGAACAGCTCCTGCCTCCCTGATAAGTCAGCTGCACCACTTTCAACCTCCAGGTCATCCTCCATCTCCACTTCCTCATCTATCATCTCATCATCCCGCTCTGCTCCAGTATCTGTTGGCAGAGGGGGTGCAGACGTGTCCACAGGAGCCTTGGGAGTAGTTGTGCGATTCCCGCTGAGGAGGGCCTCCAACTCCTTGTAATATCTGTATGTAATCAGCATTGCCTCCCTGGCTATGTGGTAGCTTATCCGCAGCTCCTTCACCTTCGATCTGCACTGCAGCATGTCCCTCTCTCTGCCATGGCCTGAGAGATCTGGCCATAGGTGTCAAATTTCTGCCTGCTGCCACATAGCTGTGCCTGCACAGCAGACTCTCTCCAGATGCTGATAAGGTCGAGCACCTCAGCTGTGGTCCAGACTGGAGCGCGTTTGCCGCGTTGAGCCACCATTGCTTTTGGAAAAAACAACTACATTCCACGCCGAACAAACAGGAACTGACCACTGAGGAAGAATTCAAAAATTCCCGGGATTCACAGGAGGGTGGGGCCAGTCACATAACAGCCACAGCATGCAGGAGGAAGACCAGAAAGGACAGGATTGGAATGCTGTGACATTTCCAGAGGCTGATTATCACGTGATGAGCGTACACACACACTGTAATGCAGAACAGCCATTCTGCGATAACTGTTATCACCCTCATTGAGGAGGTTTACCTTTTGCGCGGCAAGAGGGCTGTTGCCACGCAACAAGCAGGATTTGTGTGTGTATGCTCTCATAGTTATTGCGTGGTAACTCTGTAGTGTGTACAAGGCCTAAGTGATGAACATTGCTGTAGTCCAGTAACTATAGAACAAGACTTCTCGCACCCTCTGAAATAACCTACTCTGGATAAATAAATGAAACAAAGATAAACAAGATGAAGAGGTCCAACCAGCGACCTATTCCAGAAAGTTGAAAATGATATTGTTCTGATCATGGGAAACACAAAAGGAGGCCTGGAAGCAAGAGCCAGATGAATTCAAATTAGAAATTAGGTGCACATTTTAAACAGTGAGGGTGATTAACCCCTGTAACAAACTACCCAGGTCAGTAGTAGATTTTCTATCTCTTGATGTCTTCAGATCAATATTGGATACTTTTCTGGAAGATATGCCAAACCCAAGATAGGCTTAAGTCAAACACAAGTTATTGGGCTCAATATAGTCACTGGTGGTGACATTTTTAATGGCCTATGATATGTAGGAGGTCAAACTAGATATAATGGACCTTTCTGTCCTTAAACTCTGTGAAACTATACAGACACAGCAGTGTATTGGCCCATATGAAAGAAAAACTTAGTGATACCACACTCAACAACAGCATGCACCTTTGATTGGAGTGCTCAGCTGGTATCCAATATCAAAAACCAAAAGAACTCATGTTACACTCTCTCTCACTAACTTTAGAGCTGTGGGCTATGATGAGACTCACCCACCTTTCTTCTGATCCAAAAAAAAGTTGACCCACATGCCTGCAGGAAAACACAGTGGTGCCACTCTACATACATTTCCAGGGAGGCCTCAGGCTTCCATTTTGTATTCAGTACAATTCACCTGTGGGAATGTTGTGGCTGGAACAGAGCACTCCAATCAGCAGTATATTTGACTAGTATGAGGCATACTCTGGCTTACAACCTGAGTAAACAGATGATCTCAATTAATCTTTACCAAATAGAATCTTCAGGAGAGATATTTGCCATCAGTCACATTACCAAATGTTAGAGGTTCTGCTCAAGAGCTTAAAAGGTCAGGTAAAAAAGTGATTTGTTTCCCCTTACACAGTGGGGTACATCTAATATATACAGTTTACCCATTTTTTAACACCCAAAAGTCCTGTAGAAAATTTGACAAGGATATAATAATATATTTAGAGGATATAATAATGTATTCAGCATGGCCTTGAACAGTTTGTTTTCTAATTGCCTACCCTTTCTGAAAGAGCCTCTATTTCTGTTTCCAAAGGAAGGACAGATCCTGCACCTGGATGTGTTAGCAGTCAGACTGCTCACTTTATCAGTACATGTTAATAACACTTTGGAATCATGAAAGCCATTCACCAGATGTTTCCATGGTGGTCGAAAGAAGCATTTTAAAGTTGGGGGAAATACCAGGGGAAATAATTTCAAGGTCTTGTCCCATTTTTATGATTCTTTTATCTTTATTGAAACAAGATCTCTCTCTATGTACAATAGTGAAAGATACATGGCCTGCAACTATTTTCCAACAATATATTATAATTCCATTCCTGTGAATTGCTGCAAAGATACTTGCGGACAAGGACGATGTATTTGTGTCTATGTAATATTAGACACAAATTTATCTCCATTCTACCCACATGCAGACTTTGCCTTTTTATTATCAACCCCTGACATTTAGAATGCTGAATAGTGAAACTATGCTTATAGAAAGCATCCCTTATGTCAAAGCTATTAATTAGTTCAAGAGTCTTCATCTACTATTTTAATTGTATCCTTCAGTTTGAGTTTTCATCCCACATTATGTCCCACAGCTGGGCTCAGAAAAGAGACAAAGGGTTAATTTTGATAGATGAAGATGCCATATAATCCATTGCTATGATAAATATTATCGCAATCAGCAACTAAGTTTACAGCAATCAAGATGGGCAAATAATACATTAAAATTTGTCATACTATTTGTGTGATGGTGAGTGGTAAGAAGATTATGCAGATTTTGGGAGCGACATAAAATGCTCATATCCCCCAAATGCTCAGCAAATTGTATACACATAAAAATATGCTTAACTTTCAGCATGTGAGTAATCCTATCCTTCTTCAGGAAAGTCCTTAAGTATGAGATTAGGTTTAAGCATGTGAATAATCACATCTGTTTGCAGGAGAGCACATACGTAACTTTTAGTATGCTGTTAAGGCCCATAGAAGCCAATAAGACTCAAGCCTATGTTTAAGTGCTTTGTTGCATCCTGGGTCTATAGTGTTTATGCAGATCCCACTGAAGTTGATAATTTATATTACAAAAGGGGATCACAGAATATAAATGAGGGTGATATAACATTGATGTGAGTGATAGAAATGCCTGTAAAACTAATTCAATGGTTAAAAATGAAATGAGAACAAATGGAACAAAGCCTGTCTACAAGGAAGATGATCACAAGGAAAAGGGATTTGGACCAGTCTATGGGACCTGGCTGAGGCCTTCTGGAGCTAAACCAAACTACTCTTAGACTCAGCAAGGAGTCCTGTGGCACTTTTAAAGACTAACAAATTTATTTATTGCATGAGCTTTTGTGGGAGAAAATCCCACTTTGTCAGATGCTTGAAGATGGAGCAAAATAAATACAGGGAAGTGTAAGTCATAGGAGCAGGTCAGACTGTTGCAGCAAATCAAAGCGGTTATTTAGATTCAAACAGTGGAGAACAGCATATAGACGGAGGTAAGGTCAAATCACCTGTTTTAATAAGAAAAAAACCCAAGATCCCTGTTTAACCCTAAGGCAACGGTGTCAAATCTGCACATGAATTCCAATTCTGCAGTTTCTCTTTGAAGCTCTGATTTGTAATCCATTTAAGTAGGGCTATTAACAAATCATCAATGGAGTTGGCAGGGAGATTGAAGTGTTCCCCTATTGGTTTTTTAATGTTATTTCCAGGGGTTAAAGTAGGCCAGAATGCACCGGAACGCTGTTCCGAGGCCCACAAATTTTGCGGTCCAGCGTTCCGGGGCCCAGAATCCCAGAAAACTCGGGTGGAATGCAGGTTCCACTCTGCCTTGCAGGCAGGCTGCTGCTCAGCTGGGAGCAGCAGCCGCCAGCTGGCTGAGGCCCAGGGCATGGGAAGGGAGCCCAGAGATTTCTTTCCCCACTGGTTATTTCTGATGTCAGATTTTGTCCAAATATTCTATGTGGACTCCTCCTGAGTGATGGTCAGAACAACAGACTAGACTTCTACATAGATTGTTTCCACCACCATGCAAAGGCTGAAATTGTGTACAGACAGCATCCCTTGTACCATAACCTCAGCCATGCAGAACGCAATGCCATCCACAGCCTCAGAAACAACTCTGACATCATGGAGGGTGACAAAGGAGGTACTGTCATCATCATCATGAATAAATTGGATTATGATAAAGAGGCATATAAACAACTCTTCAACACAACATTTTACAAACCACTTCTCTCTGACCCCACTGAGGAATACCAAAAGGAACTACACCACTTACTGAAGAAACTCCATGAAGCAGCAGAGGAACAAATCAAGACAGACACACCTCTAGAACCCCAACCAGGGACATTCTATCTACTATTGAAAATCCATAAAAATGGAAACCCCGGATGTCCAATCATCTCAGGTATTGGTACTCTTACATCAGGCTTATCTGGCTATGTGGACTCTCGCCTCAGACCCTATGCTATCAACACTCCTAGCTATCTTCGAGACACCACAGACTTCCTGAGAAAAATCCAATCCGTTGGTGAACTTCCAGAAAACACCATCCTGGCCATTATGGATGTAGAAGCTCTTTATATCAACATCCCACACTACGACAGATTACAAGCCATGAAGAGAACTATCCCAGATAGTGTCATAGCACACCTCGTGGCTGAACTTTGTGACTTTGTACTTACCCATGACCATTTCAGATTTGAAGATAATTTATATCTTCAAGTCAGCAGCACTGGTATGGGTACCCCCATGGTCCCACAATATGCCAACATTTTTATGGCTGACTTAGAACAACACTCTAGTTTGGTCCCCAAATACCACTCCTCTACTTATCCTACACTGCGGACATCATCATCTGGACCCACGGAAAGGAAGCCCTTGAAGATTTCCACAGAGATTTGTTCCATTTGGGCAGGTTCCTATTCCCCTTGAGAATTACACTTAACTCAATGGGGGTGCTGCCTGCATGCAGGGGTTGTCCTGTAACATGGAACAGCTTGCTGGATGGGACCACACATCTCATTGCATTTTCCTCAAAGCAGTTTATCACCATTCCTGTTTTAGAGAAGGAGAAGCTGAGGCATAGAAAAATGCCTTCATATTGTAATTTCTTTTAATTAATTCACTAGTCAAATGTGCATGACTAAGTTTTTTTTGGTAAGGTATGCTGTTGGGGGTTTTGTTTGATTAGTATTTTGGTTTTGTTGTTTTACTCTAGAGAATGATGGCAAAGTGTTTACTGGGAGTATTTGAAACTTAATGGGCCAGGTATTTGGGTATGACCAAAATAAATAGAGCCCAACTCAGAAGGTGGTATGCCCTAATACTGGTCCTGCTCTGTGCATGCCATTCCTCCTGAGCTTGGTTAGAGCAACCTGAGGGCTCCTCTAATTTATGCCAGTCTTTATTGGCTACGGAATGTCAAAAACACTTTGGTAGGTCTATCTTCTATCTCTGGGACAACATTCCCTTCCCCCTGTCATTCTGGGAATGGGGAGAAAGTGTGCTATAGCAGCCCCTAGGTTAGCTTTGCGCAACCACGGGATCTTCCTTGAACTGGAGTGATCCTTCCTTGGACAGTGACCAGGTGTATGGGTGAATGACACTGGCAGCCTAGCACAGAAGTAGCCAAGCTGCATTGGAGGTAAGGCCTTTTGGTTTTTATTTTGTTTAACAATTCCTGGAAATTTATTTAAAAAAATTTTAAAAGGTTGAAAAATAAATAAAAACTGAAAATGAAGTAGAAACCAGCAGGACGATGATGGGTGTCTTCCACTCCCCATGGGCCTGTTGCTTCAGTGGTGAGCTAGTTTCAGCTATTGAGACCTGTCTCCTCACCTGTCATGTTCTTCCACTGCAGAAGGGAAATAGAGGGGGTAGGCAGAAGGGCCGGATTCAGGACAGGGCTCTGCAGTTGGGGACTATCATCGTCCAGCTCCCTGCCCAGCTCACTCAATTTCTGTGGCTGCGTCTATACTTGTAAATTAAGTCGACTTAAGCTTGCTTAAGTCGACTTAATTTACCCTGCATCTACACCACAGTTTTCTTAAGTCGACTTAAGCAGCTTGCTTAAGTCGACTTTATTAAACCTAGATTTAATTAGACTTAAAGCTTAATTCGACTTTTTAAAGTCGGATTAAGCCAGTGTAGGCATGGGGTAGCCCTAAATCGACTTAGGGCTACCCCAGGACTACACAAATGCCCTCCCTGCTGGGGAGGGGCACAGAGGGAGCCTGGCATGCCCCCAAAGGGCAGGGCAGACCCCTGTGTGATGCTGTCTAGATTTAGGGAAGCATTTATGATATTATTTTCTATTAATATCTCATAAATGCTATAATCCATAGGAACTATGTCATGTTTGGTATCAATAGAAAGGTAGTAATTTGCTGGGAATGATTAACATTAACATTAAGGACACAATAGTTGTAGAGGCTCTCAAATACAATGGGCCCAGGGAGAAACCTGATGAACCATTAAGGACACAAAGCTTCCTGTCTGGGGCGTTTTCACGGAATCACACAAGTTAAAGTATAGATATAACACCAAATTCCTAACTTCTAATACAAATACAATTCCTATACATAAACTATATAATCATTCCCAGCAAATTACTACCTTTCTATTGATACCAAACATGACATAGTTCCTATGGATTATAGCATTTATGAGATATTAATAGAAAATAATATCATAAATGCTTCTCTAAATCCAGATAGCGTCAGACCCTGCCCACATGCCCTGCCAGGGTCCCTGTCCCCCTTTGCCCCATTGTACACAATGGGGTGCTCCCCCCTACCACCGTGGACCTGCCCAAAGTCCCCCTAACCCCTAGAAGTTGACCTAGGCGTCCAGTGTGGATGCTCTAGGTCGACTTTGTAAGTTCCCCTTTAAGTCAACTTTAATTTTAAGTGTAGACTCACTAAGTCGACTTTAAGTCGACTTAGTTAAGTCGACTTAAAGTCAATTTAAAATTACAAGTGTAGACATAGGGGTTCACTGCTTGTCTCACAGGCTTTCAGCTGCTAGGATGCAGCTCACTGCCCAGCCTGCTCCCCCTCTCCATAGCAGCCAACACCAATCAACAGTTATTCTGCACTGTGCCATCCGGTGAAGGGTCTGCAAGAGAGAATCCAGGTCCACGGAGTTCCAGAACTTGCAGTGTTTGGGTTAAAATGGGTAAAAACCCAAATACATACTTGCTTTTTCCAAACTGGGGAAATTTTCAGAGAAATTTGATAAAACTGAAAACAAAGGAACTAAGGCCATGCCCAATATTTGAAATTCAGTCAGTATTGTTAGTAGTGATTGGTTACATGGACTTGGTTTTGTTCCCCAACTACATAATCAGGAGAAGCCAAGAGGGCTTGAAGAACCAGTGTGGATTTGAGATATGAAGAAACAAAATAAGAGAGACATTGGGAAACCTTTTCCTTTTTGGACCACGCAGGTCTTCTCAAAGGCATCATTCCTATAAATATGAGTCCACTGTAAGAGCAATGATCTAGATACATAATTTAACTTTTTGTCATCACAATCACAAAAGGAACTGTGTGAGGGTGTGTTCTCCAGAGCAAGTATGAATATGAGTTTGAAATCTCTTATCCCAAAGAGCTCAGACATACATGTATAAAATTGGCTTTCTACAAGCATTTGTGCAAGTAAAATTCAATTGCTCAAATGCTGCAAAAATGAACACAAAAAGGATGAACAAGCCAAAACAAATCCACTACATTTGAGCATATTTTCAACTTCTTTTTATTGATCACTCAATTTATTCCTTATTTTTGCATGTCTCAGTGCTCACAAATTACAATCATGCACACTATATTCCCCTATTAATAACTAAATATAGAGACACCTCAAGCTCTTATATCCACTGCCTCCCCTCTCAGAGCTGTGTGCCTTTTTAGGTGCTGTGCCGTGCTCCTGACACAGCACCTCCCTTTCAAGAATGCCAAGTAGCTTGCTGTCCTTCAGGTCCCAGCTAATCTGATACTACTCTTTCCAGTGGCCCTGTCCACTCCTTTTGTGGCACCTGATATACAACAAAACATTACCCCCCAGCAAAAAAAAAAAAATTGCTACAACAAGCAAATAATCTGCAAATAGTAACAATTTGCTTTCCTTGTAAAATAATGCTTTCCTAAAAACTGTATTCACTTTACTATATTCTCTATTCTTTCTTCCTATCCACCATACTTTGCCATCATTATTTTTGTGATATCTGTATAAATTATGCAGTAAGCTTCTAGGGGAATGGAACGTGCCAACTTCTGGGTTTATAATTGCTGTGTCTGACTTAAAGACCTAGGAAACAGAAAATGGGATTCCTGTGATTTTAAAACTGGCTTATTTAATGCATGTGTGCGTGCGCTCGTGTGCAAAAACATATATGACCATGATCACACAGTAACAAGGAGCTAAAATGTAGGTTATCAAAGAATGAACTATTATTGAACATTCTCTTTTTAAATAAATCTGTGATATATCAAAGGTGTAACCATTTAAGACTCACATCTTCAGAGATGGAAAGAGACTGAGGAAATTGTTCAGTTTAAGGCAGGTGAGATTTTAAAAAATCCGGGTAGCATTGGCATTGTTTTGTGAGTAGGTTGTGCTTATAATAATGGAAGTTAAGCAATTATTTTTCAAGTAGTGTGTATGTGACTTTTATACAGTTCACAAGAACTCAGCAGTCTAACAATGTATGGCATTAGTGATGCTTATTTGTGCTTATCTGTAAAGTCCTGGGGACAGGTTCAGAGAAGGTGGAATAGTGTGTAGTTTCACTGGCTTTAAAGGAGTGGCAGACATTTACACTAGATCTGAATTTAGCCAAAGAACCTATTTATCTTCACTTTATCATGTTTGTGTGATAGCGATACAATGTATAGAATGCAATTTTATTGGCTGAGAAGCTGGATTTCATGATGCTGACTTCACAGTCAATATACATTACCTGGTGGTGATGTCACACCATGAGATCTGCTGGTATTCCTGCTAGCTCACATTGGGTGTGCCACTTCTCTCTCTTTGTCATCCTGCAGTGCAATTATTCAGGATCTTCGGAGTATATCCAACTGGGAAACCGAGTGAAGAAAGGTTTGATTATTTCAGATAAGAGGAAATCAACTTGTGACTGGCACCTCTTCATGGGTTTCTATTATTTAGCTAATACAGTAAATATGCATATAGGCCAGATCCTCAGATGGTTTAAATTAACAGGTCTGTTGACATCATTGGAGGTATGCTGATTTACACTAGCTAAAATCTGGCCTGCTATTCTATTCCCAAATCAAAGTCTATTATTTTCATATTTTGAGGGTGAAAGTATTATACCAGTACTTTTGGTATGAATTCTGTATATAAAACCAAGTCCTGATTCTGAAGTCCTTCAACAGGCAGAAACTCTCATTGACTTCAAGAAGTGTACAAGTCATCTCCAAGGCCCATAGATTTCTTTGCTATTGATTCTTCTCAACATAAAAATAAAGCATTACATTTTGCAAGAACTTCATCCTTAAATTACAAATATGTTTTAAATTAAAGTAAAATTTACAGATGACTGAAATACAAAGGCTCCTTTTCTGACTGGAATCTCCAGTAAACTTTGATCAGTTCTAGTCCTAATAGAAAGCATTTTACAATTGCCAGATTTAACGTCTTCTCCAATACAAAGAGCACTGAGAATTAAAAGCCACAACCTGCTAAAACTCTGTGTGTGTGTGTGTGTGTGTGTGTGTGTGTGTGTGTGTGTGTGTGTGTGTGTGTGTGTGTGTGTGTGTGTGTGTGTGTGTGTGTGTGTGTGTGTGTGTGTGTGTGTGTGTGTGTGTCCCTTAGCAGAAGGAAAATACTTAAGGAAAACTAATTTCATAATAACGGATTGCTATTTATTTAATACTTAATTTTATGGGTCCATGGGGATCTTTCTCTGTAATGTTTCGTCTAGAAAGGAGTAGAATTTTAGAGGGAAAAATGCTAAAATTGTTATAACTTTTAAACGGGTGAGCAGAATAATGCTTATGCCCCAACTATATTTTAGATTTTTTTTTATTTAATGGGTTTTCTACTAATGTAAAATTAAGTTACCTGTAGGTACCTGAAATCCCAAAGAGAAATACAGGAAGAGTTGTACTATTACAGACCTTATTCCTCTATCTTGGACAATTCAGATTCAACTCCTGCATTTGGCATGGGGTTAGCAACCTTGCAGTTTCTTCTAACCCTATTATTCTATGAATGCACACAGAATATTGCTGAAATGGTGTGTACTTTGCATCCCTTTCACACAGTACTATACCTTTAAGAAGAAAGGGTCTGTGCCAGTTATCTGCTGTAGCATCAGAGACATGAGCAGTTGCCATAAAGCAGAGTTAAGCAAAGCAACCTTTTGGGATTTAAAGGGTGACCCAGGAAAAATTAATCATCCTGTCCTTGCTCAAACTCTAAGGGCATTTCTGGGAGAATAAAGAAGAGGGAGAGCCCCTATTGAAGGGGGGGGGGAGCAGGACTTCTTGCTTTATATTTCAGTCTTTTAGAGAGTCTTATGATCTTCCTAGGTGGTAAGAGCAGGGGCACTTTTTAAGCCATGTAAACTGGAAAAAATCCATTAACAATGAATGATTTCCAATAGGCTTCTCATAGGCAGGACATCCATTTAGTTACACATGCACGACTGACTTCCCGAGTCCCAGTTCAGATGAAATCACACTTTCCAACTGATCCTCTCCCCATCGCTGCCTGGTAGTGCAGGGGAATCATTCTTCAGTGAAATAAGGTCCATAACCCCCTCCCCGGCTCCGATTCCTCCTGTACATGCCTTATTCCTGCAAAATCCACCATTTCCCTCCTGCAAATCAATGGGATCTGTGTACATTTCTCCCCAGGCGCTAGGGATCATGGAATTCCAATCCTTTCCTATGTTCTACTCCATGGCAAGTGCAGCGGTAGCTCAGGTCTTAGCAGATCTTCAGCTGATGTAAAGCGTCTACTGAAAACTGTCCCAACGGCAATGACACCTATGATCCAAAGGTGCCCAGGCAGTTTACACCAGCTCAGGATCTGCCCCCCAAAATACCTACAGGCAATCTAGCTCACAAAAGCCACCTCAGAACCGGATGGTTTGGTTGCCCAAGGATCTCACCGCTCAGAGAGAACGAATGCACCCTTTCTGTGGAAGACACCAGATGAAAATACAGCCACATTTCTTCATCTGCAAGATCCAAAGGGGTAGCCGTGTTAGTCTAGTTCAGCAAAACAACCAAGAAGTCTTATGGCACTTTTAAAGATTAACAAAAGATAAATAAATGTTAATTTTAATGGCTATGTCTACACTAGAAAAAGTTAAGTTGACTTTATTAAGTCGACCTTATTAAATTGACTTAAAGTGGACTAAGTCCACTTAAAGTTAAGTCGACTTAGTCCACTTTGTTAAATCGACCTAACCGCTCTTAAGTCGACTTAATAAAGTCGATTTAATGGTTACTTCCCATCCACACCGTCCTTTAGTCAACTAAAGGAGTCGACTTAAGGCTTTAGTCGACCTAATGAGCGGTTCTTATTAGGTCAACATAAGCGTTCATTAAATCAACAATGAAAGTCTGGTGTAGACAGGGAGAAATTTAGGTCGACTTAAGGGTCCTTAAGTCAACCTAAATTGCTAGTGTAGACATAGCCTAAGAGTGCCACAGGGCTCCTTGTTTGTTCTTCATCTGCAAGGCAACAATGTAGGAAGAGTGAGATGTCCTGTCACCCTCTCGGCCCAGCCCGTGTGGATGGAGCTATGCAGTCTGACTAAGAGACATAATAAAAGAACTACATCAGCTTTTTGTTCCATGCTCATGACGATGAAAGGCACTGGAGAAGTTACTTCAGTGATTGAGGGGAATAAAAAAAGCTACGCTGAGATTGAGCAAACCCACCCCAGGCATCCACCCAGCTTGCTCTGAGATGCAAAGCTCTCAGTTTCTTTCTCAGGGAAAGTGAAGTAAAGACCAAGGAATGACTGGAACCATTTTCCTTGTTCAAGCAGACAGCACACATTTATCTTGCGACTCCGGTGAGGGGAAAGCCCTAGGAGCCGTTGTTTGAACTGACGCCACAAAAGAATCCAAACAGCAGAGATGAGCAGTAAAAGATACTTTAACCCCCGAGAAACAAATAAGGATTCCTGTGGCACTTTTAAAGACCAACACATTTTTTTTAATCGCCTGAGCTTTCATGGGAGAAAAGCCCACTTCCTCAGAGCTTTGGTTTTCCCCCAGGAAAGCTCCTGCGATAAATAAATTTGTTAGTCTTTAAAAGTGCCGCAGAACTTTTGTATGTTTTGCAGACCTAGACTAACACAGTACCATAAATACATTTCATAGTTAAAGCCACTGTTGTGTTTTGATATAGAAACAAATGTAAGGCTGCAACTGGGTAAACTGCATTGCAATTATTGCCCCTCTCACTCGATAACTTTCGGGAAACTAGCCCCCAACTCCTGCTCTGCAGATGGGCTTTAAAACAACGGGCTGGAGGCCCTGAAACGCTCGGGAAAAGAACTGCCCTCCTAGGTACCAAGGATGTAGCTTTCCTGTTGAGTTGATTTGCGGAGGCGCACGCTCGGGTGGGATTAAAGACGAGCCAGCCTGGATTTGAGAGCCTGCCTAGATCCTCTGCAGGTCTGACTATTGTAAAACAGCCTCAGGTTTCAGGGCGTTTTCCTGTGTCACCAGCACATAAATCACAGGCTGCAGTCCCGCCGCAGTGGGGCGAACCAGCTCGGCCCTGCTGGAGTTAACCGCGGCAGATCAGGGCTGCCACACAGGGCTGCTGGCCCTTGGCGATCGTGTTGTTTTTCCAGACAACCAAAACCGGCTGCCGCCGTAGCCTGGAGTCACTTCTGGGCTCTCCTCTGCGTAAATCATGGGGCGATCTGGCCCGGTCCCCGTTATTTACCGGTTTGTTTGAGACGCGACTACACCAAATCCATCTGCAGGTCTCTCTTGTTTGAAGTCTCCCCGTTAGGAATTTTAGCTAACAGGAATCCGAGGGTGCCAGGCAGCAGAAAACCTTCCAAGTCCCCGCCCCAGGGCTGACCTCACCGGCCAGGGGAGAAAAGATGCTTCACCTGCACACAGCAGGAGGACAAGCTGGGGCCCCGATTCGGGACAATTAAGAGTTAAAAGATCTCCATTAGATCTTCCGGAGGAAACTCCAAGGAGCCCCCAGTACCGCGGCCGTCTAGAGACCGTGTTACGATTTCCCACCAGTCACACACACAGAGCCAGCAGGGCACGTCTGGCCGGGCGTGCTGCAGAAGAAACGTGTGGGATTGGGCTGCGATCTTTCCCAAAACCTTCACTGAGATAACCAGGGACGCTGTGTGAGTAGGGAGCATGTAAAGACGGCAAGATTTCATCATCCTTAATTTGCTACAGTGAGTCCCAATTTTGCGCGCCCTAAAAATCCTGTTAGAAGTGCACGGCCCTTTTCTCCTGCTTCTGAGCTCCTTCTTCCAGCTGAAAGTAAAGAGCAAGACTCTGGGTCCGGCTGCTGGCCAGTGTTAAATGCGCAGGAAATATAGGATCGCGTCAATATCTTTTCGCCTTTGTTAAACGAATCTGTTCCCAGTGGAAGGGGCATTTGAGTGTAAATGGAAGAAACAAATTGCTATTTTTACGCTGATTGCAAGAGGAAAACAGAAGGGAATTTTATTTTATATTTTTTAAGACGGGGAACCTTACTCTAAAAAAAAAAAAGACTAGTTGAAAGGGGAAAACGAGTTCGCAACTGTCAACCGTTTTCCAAACACCAGATTAACGCTGCCCAGCGCTTGTCTTAATGGGATTTTACTGTTTTGAAAGGTGTTCTCCAACTTGTAGCTCTGTGTTTGTTATGTGTGTCAGCCTGGAACAATGAGCGTAAAATAGGGAGGGGTGGACTGGGGACTTTTTATTTAGGTTTTTCATTCTGAGCACTAATCCCAAAGCAAGGCAAAGGGAGTAGCAGATGGTTTCCCCGTCACTGGATTAAAGCCCATTTCATTGACACTTCTTTCGTCCCCTGGACGGGCTTCAACCAAGTGTAAAATTCATGGCCACGTTTGACTTAAGAGCGCTTGCATTTGCATCTGTAGTGGGGAACAACGACGGAGAAATATTTCCACTCCAGAAGGGTAGCTTTTAACGCTATGGCAATATTCCCAAGCAACTTTCGGTAGTCTAGTAGAAGTCTCTGTATAGCGTCAGAGAGAAAAACATTTTGTGTATCTGCCTAGCTTTCATCAGAAGATCAGCGCTCTCTTCTTTAATCTCCTGGTCCGAAAATACGGGAAGGTGCATAGGCTTTGACTGCCCCAATTGTTTTCTAAACACAAGTCATCAAAACAGTGAGAGCAATGAAAACAGGACGGGTTTATTAATTATTATTAGTAGTAGTAGTATATCTCCAGGAGCATTTCAAAATTGACTGTTCCGTATCCATTTCCTTTCCAGCATAAACCCGGACAGAAATACTGACACAGCTAAATCCTTTCAGCAAAGCTGAATACAAAAGATATGTAAAAATGTTGATCGTGCGCCGCGATCGCTGGGGAAAACCCAGGGCCCATCTTGGTCTCGTTCAAATACAACAGAGTCCTGCCACAGGACTCTGTTGTCTTTCTACAATAGACTAACACGGCTACCCCTTTGGAATTCGATCTAATACTTAACGGCAGAAATGGGTTGTGAATAAACCTTTAATCCGTGCTCACTGTATCTGACTTTTTCTGACTCATTTTCTTGTAGCAAAGCTGCTGGATCAGCTACTGCAGAGTAACTTTCTGTACTCTTTGCAGTTGAAAATGATAGCTTTACAGACAGATGTTCTGCTTGAAATAGCTACAAGTTGTTTAGGAAGAAGAAAAGGAGTCCTGTGGCACTTTTAAAGACTAACAAATTTATTTATCGCATGAGCTTTCCTGGGAGAAAATCCCACTTCGTCAGATGCTTTAAGTACAGTACTTCCCCATCATCAAAGCGTCTGACGAAGTGGGGTTTTCTCCCACGAAAGCTCCTGCGATAAACAAATGTGTTAGTCTTTAAAAGTGCCACAGGACTCCTTGTTTGTTTGGCTGACCTAGACTAACACGGCTCCCCTTTTGGAAGTTGCTTTGAGTGTCCGGCCAGTTTTTAAAAGGCGTTTTTCAAATTGCCAGGTTGATCTGAATGCAATTATTTTTTAAACAGTAGGTCTTTTAGGGTGAAACTTTATTTCTGAGTATAGATTCTACTTTGATTCAAAAGGATGGGGAGTTGGGAGAATCCCACTCGGGTCGGGAGTTATTTTTCAGCTACTGGAGTGGTTAGTGATTTTAAATATTTTCTTTCCTCAATAAAAACGATTGGGCTAAAGATTTTACACTACCCACCAAAGTCTACATCCATGCCTTCCTTTACTAAACAGTTTTTATTGCTGACCAGTGCTCCGTGCTCAGTGGATCTCATACATAAATTAGATAAATTCCAAAGGGGTAGCCGTGTTAGTCTATTGTAGAAAGACAACAGAGTCTTGTGGCACTTTTAAAGACTAACAGATTTATTAATCGCATGAGCTTTCGTGGGAGAAAATCCCACTTCGTC
>ML685769.1:5402145-5429890 GCA_007922175.1 Pelusios castaneus | reverse complement strand
TTTTCTCCCACGTAAGCTCATGTGATAAATAAATCTGTTAGTCTTTAAAAGTGCCACAGGACTCTGTTGTCTTTCTACAATAGACTAACACGGCTACCCCTTTGGAATTTGACTTAAAGTACAGTGTTGCAATAGAGACAATGATAGTATAAATGGGAACATTAGGATAAGGAAAATCTGTTTGGTTTTAAGAGATTTTATCAGTGATCTCCAATCACCATAACTGATAATGCGGAATGTTATTTAATAAAGTGAGATCTATTAATCAGGAACTTACTACAAATTGTTGTGTAAGGCATGACATCAATCACGAGGCAATTAATAAGAAAGTAGGATTTTTATCTAAGCATTCTTTCCTAGAGTCTTAGGGATAAATCTTGCCTTACACTTGTTTGGAAATGTAGGAAAAAAAGTGTAGAGAGCCTCTCTTTCCTGTGAAAACAGCACAGGATATCCACTCCATAACAGAGAGATGTGAGCCAATAGAGTGACTGATATATCTTATCTCCTCTGTGACCTTAGAAAGGTCACAAAGTCTCTTTGGGTGCGTCAACACTGGCAACTTAAGCATTCTTAAATCGATCTAAGTCAATCTACACAAAGCCACGTCCACACTGGGCTTTTATTAAGTCGACTTACGCACTTCCTTAAGTCAACTTAATAACAGCTTAAGTCGACTTAACACCACCTCTGAAGGTCGACCTAAGCCTTAAGTTGACTTCTTAAGTCGATTTAAAGCCAGTGTGGATGGAGAACAGCGCTAAGTCGACCTTATTAAGTCGACTTAAAGCCCATGTGGATGGCTATGTCTACTGTTAAGTCAATTTAACAAGGTCGACTTAAGTCGATTTAATGTGTAGCCACTCTGTTAAGTCGACTTAACAGAGTTGACTTAACTTTACAAGTGTAGACATAGCCTTTGTGCTCAAGTTCCCAGTCTGTAAAATGTGGATAATATCTAGTTTATTGTTAAGTTACTTGCATTTAAAAAACAGAGATGTTGAGATACTATGGTGATGGGGACCAGGTAACTATCTATATCAGTGGTTCCCAACCTTTTAGGCTTGAGGGCCACAAATATAATTTTTAAAACCCTGAAGGGCCACCAGTCTATTTAATGAAAATCAAATTAAAATTAAACTAATTAAATTCAAATTAATTTTTAAAATTATAAATATAGCGCTTTTGTCTGTACATAGGTGCTCCTTGTAGCACAAAGGAATGTTCACACACTCCTTTGAAGTATCGCTACAAGGAGCAGTGCATGGTGGGCACCTGTCCCACCATGCACTGCCCACAGCCAGCCTTTTGGCTGGCAGTGGGCTGCCCCAGGGGTTCTCTGGGCTAGGGGGCTGCGGCGCTGAACCACCAGCCTCTGAAGCCCAGCCACCAAGCTTGGGGAGGTGGCGGGGGCTGCAGCCAGCCCCCTCCACCACCTGCCAGGCTTCGGATGGTGGCGGGGGCTTCGGCGCTGAACTGCCAGCCCCCTAGCTAGCTGCCGGGCTTATCGCACGATAAAGTGATTGTGTGTACATGGCCTCAGTTAGGTCACTTACTTACCTGCATCCCTCTTTCCAACAATTTGACCCATCCACTCAAGTATTTGTCATGAAAGCACAAATGGCAATTAGAGCCATCACCTTGTGACATTCAAGACTAAAGAAAAGTTTAAAAGCATGGCTTGACTATAACTGATACAGTGATTTCTATCAGTTTGCAGACCACCTAAATCAGCAGGTGTGAATGCTCCATTCATCTTAATATGGTGTTAACTCTGAACCTCACTGTAGCATACGGTGTGGGCCCGGCAGGGTCCGGCCCCCTTCAGGCGGGGCCGGCCCAAACAGAGCAGTTTCTGGCCCCCTTCGGGTGGGGCTGGTCCAAACACAGCAGTCTCTGGCCCAGGCCCAAACACAGCAGTCTCTGTGGTTAGGGAAATAGTCGGCTCAGGGCTCACAAGTGTAGATGGCCTCCATGAGTAGGTCCGCACCGGTGCCCTGGAGGGGAGAGGAGAAGGGGGATGCAGGCCCACCCATCTCCACTGCGTCCCAACCCAGGGCCCTATCCGTGGCCTTGGCCACGGAGTCAATGGGGTCCCAGCTGCAACATGCCAACTTATTTACCAGGCCCCCTGGGGTACTTTTCACCTCCCCTCTCTGCGGTACCTGTCCGTCCTAACTCTGGTCATAGTAGTACTCCTGGGGTAGGTTGCACAACTCCTCGATATTGTCTGGGGGTGGCAGGTCTGGCAGCCCGTCAGGGTCATCGGCAGAGGGCAGTTCCTCCAGGTCGCAGGTGGTCGGGATCTTGGCCTGGATGCAGGCGTGCATGTTGTCGCCGTGACTCGGGCTGGTGGACCGACAGAGTACAGGGATCCAGTGGTCCCAATCTGCTGGCAGCTCCATCTGCGGGTACTGGTCCCATGGTCAGGGTAACTCCGGAGAGCGGGGAGAGGCACCCTTCCCCTCTGAGAGCTCGGGGCCAAGTGAGCTGTGGGGCCGGCCTCCTTTTATCCTTCCTGCCTCGCCCAGTGACTTCCCATCTAAGGTATAGGCTGTTTCTGGCTCGTCCCTCCTTGTCTGTCTCTGAGGGAGGTCAAACCCCTTCCTTACACTCACTGTGATGGGCATGGCCTACTGATTCCACATCAGGAAAGGACTCTGTGTGTGGGAGGGGACTATCTTTGCTGCCATCCCATCATGGCTCTTCTGGGTAGTGATGAAGGAGGTCCCCATATACAGAACCTTCTGAGTGGATGTTTAGGGTTGAGTCAATCCTCTTCTGAAACAGGCTCCAGCCTGGTGACAGAGTGCAGTAGAAAGAGACAGCCCCGATGTTCCCAAAGACAAGTGATGATGTGTCCCCCAGCAGATGTTCTCTTGCTTCCAATATAAATAGTGATGAGGTCACAATGTAGGGCTATGTCTACACTTGCACTTTTAAGTCAACTTTAACTAAGTCCACTTAACTAAGTCGACTTAAAGTCGACTTAGTTAAGTCGACTTAGTGTGTCTACACTTAAAATTAAAGTCAACTTAAAGGGGAACTTACAAAGTTGACCTAGAGCATCCACACTGGATGCTCTAGGTCGACTTTGTGGGGCTAGGGGGACCTTGGGCAGGTCCACGGTGGCGGGGGAGGGCACCCCCTGTGTGCAATGGGGCAAAGGGGGACAGGGACCCTGGCAGGGCAGAGCCCTGTGTGTGATGCTGTCTGGATTTAGGGAAGCATTTATGATATTATTTTCAATGGATATCTCATAAATGCTATAATCCATAGGAACTATGCCATGTTTGGTATCAATAGAAAGGTAGTAATTTGCTGGGAATGATTATATAGTTTATGTCTAGGAATTCTATTTCGATTAGAAGTTAGGAATTTGATGTTATATCCAAACTTTAACTTGTTTCATTCTGGAGGAATGCCTTAGACGGGAGGGTGTGAACAACCATTGTCTCCTTAATGTTTAGGAATTTGCCAGGTAGAATGGTCCCAAGGAGTATCCTGATGAGCCATTAAGGACATAAAGAATACAACCATTGTGTCCTTAATGGCTCATCAGTTTACTCCCTGGGACCATATCACCTGGCAGATTCCTTAACATTAAGGAGACAGTGGTTGTTCACACCCTCCCGTCTAAGGCATTCCTCCAGAAAGACACAAGTTAAAGTATGGATATAACATCAAATTCCTAACTTCTAATTGAAATAGAATTCCTAGACATAAACTATATAATCATTCCCAGCAAATTACTACCTTTCTATTGATACCAAACATGACATAGTTCCTATGGATTATAGCATTTATGAGATATCCATAGAAAATAATATCATAAATGCTTCCCTAAATCCAGACAGTGTCACACCCTGCCCACATGCCCTGCCCTTTGGGGGGCATTCCAGGCTCCCCTTGTGCCCCCCCCCCGGCAGGGAGGGCATTCGTGTAGTCCTGAGGTAGCCCTAAGTCGACTTAGGGCTACCCCAGGACTACACTGGCTTAATTCGACTTTAAAAAGTCGAATTAAGCCTTAGGTCGAGTAGAAAGGTGGTTTAATAAAGTCAACTTAATTTTCATTAAGTCGACTTTATTTTGCTTAAGTCGACTTAAGCAAGCTGCTTAAGTCGACTTAAGCAAAGTGTAGTGTAGGTGCAGGGCAAATTAAGTCGATTTAAGCCAAGCTTAAGTTGACTTAATTTACCAGTGTAGACGCAGCCTAGGAGTGGGACCAAAATGCATGGTCCTGGTGAACCTTGCATGAGGTATTTCCTTACCTAGCATTGCTGAAATCATGTTAGTTGTCACCATCATGGTATGTTATTTTCTCCAAAGGCTGGGAAGGAAGAAAATGATCATTATTTCTAATTCTTATTTTTAGGAGAATATATTTTGATCTACTAACCCAGTTTAAAAGTCATGAAACTATTTATTTATGCAATATACAAAGGTTTAAAAGGAGTTAAATTCAGAGTTTCCATTGACTCTAAAATGAACGAATTAATCTTAATATGCAGTTTCCCCTGCAGGTGCTACATTAGCAGTGTAAATTGCTATTTGGTTTTTATATTGGAAAACCTCTCTGTAATAAGGCTGTTCAGAGATCAGGAGATGCCATTAAATTTCTTTGGAGTTCTGGCAACTCCAGTAACCTCAAAAAATATTTTTGTGCACTAAGTCTGACCCAATTATAACTCACATGAGAGAAAGATGGGAGAATTTGTGCATCTTTGGGTACCTTTCACCTTGGCATCTCAGATGGCCACTTCACTCTTGTACCCAGAGCAATCTTATTGGAAACTGGTAACATTTAGAGCTGCTGAGATCCACTAATAATGTGATTCTTCCATTTTTCCCCTTGAGCGCTGATCTCCATTTCTTATTGGTTTCTTAAAACTATTGATGAAAA
The DNA here is from genome assembly GCA_007922175.1 of Pelusios castaneus. Lineage (NCBI taxonomy): Eukaryota > Metazoa > Chordata > Testudines > Pelomedusidae > Pelusios > Pelusios castaneus. The sequence goes on along the minus strand of ML685769.1, from coordinate 5,424,987 downwards.
AGATACCTCCAGGTAGGACTGGAATACTTCAGTAGACTTCCCCATCACAAGAGTAATCAGTGCTACTTTTATCTGTGGTTTTACTGGTACTGTGTGCCATATAATTGTACAGTTATAAGCTGCTCTTTTAATTTACCTTTATTGCTGAAGATCAACTTTTCTGCAAAACTGGTAAATACAAATTTAGAGTATATCTTATATTTTAGACCCTTGACACAATAGGGGACAACTGTAATTGAAACATGACTAGTTACATTATGAGGCTTTTTCATGCACCAGCATTGGCAAATTCATTAATTCATTTAGGGCTAAATAATTCTCTCAGTACACTGAAACAAATCCATTGACAGCATTACTTAATAAGTCTGGTTCTGGCCCTTATTTAACAGATTTGGAAAAATAACAGATTTGAGATAAATGACTCAGAGGCTATGTCTACACTTACCAAAGTTAGTTCGAATTAGTTAATTTTAGTTAGTTCGAATTAACTTAATTGAAACTAGCATGGCCCCACTAGAATGCTAGTTCGAACTAGCCATGGCCATGCATGGCACTTGCTTAGTTCAAATTAGTCAGTTGCATTAAGCTCAATGTGCTGGTTAGTTCGAACTAACATGGCCACATTGATTTAATTCGAACTAACTAGTTCGAAATTAAGGGTTAGTTCGAAGTAAAAGTTAAGGAACTGCTTAAGTCGAATTAAGGAAACTCAAGTGTAGACACAGAGTAAATTAAGTTGACTTAAGCCTGCTTAAGTCGACTTAATTTACAAGTGTAGATGCACCCAGAGTTATTAAGGAATATGTTCAGTAGGCTGGGAGCTGTTCAAAACTTCCAGAATTAATTCTGAAACTAGACAAATTGTGCCTGTTTCCATGTTTTATTATGAATCCCAAACTCAGCCCACGTCGACTAATGTATTTAATCCTTTTGGCAAACTGAGCTGAATTTCAGGTGATTTCCTTCTTCTCTCTATCCTGGAATCCCCTATACTTACCATTCTCTCCCTACTGCAAGAAGTCTTTGGTATCGCAGTGGGGAGAGGGGAAGAAGGGACAGAAGATTTCATGGTATCCCACACCTGCTAGTGCACTGCCATTTTTTCTCTCTCATTGAAAGTACATTACACTCTTAAGGTGCATTACACTATTAGGGATTGCCCAGTGCATACAATCAATTCTTTTCTCATCCTCTTGAAGTCACAATCATGTATCTTAAGTTTTTATACAGCATTAATTACCTGTGCTCAGCTAACCATCAATTTAAACAAGGTCATGAATAATTCAGTGTTTATTATTTCACTGTGGGGCTTTTGAATTATTATATCCCTGCAAACAAGGAATCATAAACCATGTGAACAACTATTTATGTCAGATCTGCTTTTTGCACAGAATATCATGAAGGAAGTCATGGTATATTGTAGGGCTGAGATATCCTAGGAAAGTTGTGGAGCTGGGCAGAGTCAGCTATTTGCAAGAAGTCATGAAGCACTGACAATAGCTCTGGAAACAACTGGGGACCTTATTTCTGAAATGAAAGGCAGAATGCCAGATGGCAGCCAATCAAAAGAGCAGAGGATTAAATAAACCCCTTAAAGAATCAGGGAATAATTCTTTTGGGGACATATTTTTAATTGTATAGAATCTAAAATCACATCGTGCTTATGGTTTTTCAGAAGGGCACAATTTCTGAAACACCTGTGGTCAAAATATTGCAAAATGTTTCTTAACTATTTGTAAATGAGAAAGCTGATCCACTGAGAAAAAACAATTTTCTTTGGGGTGGAGGTGAGGGCTGACGGTTTAGTTTACTCTGTCGTTTTTCTTGTCTCTCTTCATAATCCCTATGTAATCCAGAAACAGCCAGTAAAAAGAGAGGACCTCTGCTTGTTTAATTACTTCCTGAAAATTTGACAACTACTACTTCAGTCTCATTGGCTAATCTACTTTTAAATAGCCTTGTCTTTCAAAGACAGCATAATTATTTGAGTACACTTACTTCCCTAGCTATATATCATGCCTATCAAAATTAAATGCTTCCAACATACCTTTATGGTGTTTTAACATTTCACTTCAGTAATACATTTAACTATAAAATGATCCTGTGTTTCCTTGTTAACAAATTTTCAAATCTTTAGAAGTAACAAAGAAGTTAGAAGACTTTTTTAAAAAAGTTTTGGAAAAGAAAAGGGAATAACATTTACAGAATTAAGAAACCTAGAAAATGCAGAACACAAACACATCTGTTGTGATATTTAAGAATAACTTCTTTTAATTCAATTTAAAGAGGGTGATATTTTCATAATCAGATCTTATTTCCTTCAATTTTGAACAAAAAATGTCAGTATATAGAACCCAATACGTTTACAACTTTATTTTCCAGGGCTATGTCTACACTTGCAAGTTAGTTCGAATTAAGGAAGCTTAATTCAAACTAATTTAAGCCTTGGCCACACTAGGCTTTCACTAGTTTGAATTAAGGGCTTCCTTAATTCGAACTAATAAATTTGATTGCTTAGTTCAAACTAACCCTTAATTCGAAATAGTTAGTTCGAATTAAGTCAATGTGGCCATATTAGTTCGAACTAACTGCTTAGTTCTAACTAATCAGCAGATTGACCTTCATGCAACTGACTAATTGGAACTAAGCAAGTGCCCTGCATGGCCATAGCATTCTAGTGGGGCCATGCTAGTTTGAATTAAGTTAATTAAGTTAATTTGAACTAACTAAAATTAGTTCGAATTAGTTAGTTCAAATTAACTAATTCAAATTAACTTGTGTAAGTGTAGACATACGGCATATGTCCAGAATAGGGAAGATAATTTTCCATTCGATTAATGATTGTTCTGAGAGATTTTAAGTGAGATTTTTTTCCAGCGTAAGAGCAGTGTTCACAAAAATAGAGAAATTGTGAAACCACTTAGCGTATTTATATAATTAATAGATTCCTACCCAAGTAGTGTTAATTTTTAGAAAGATAAGATCAACAATATGAAAATACATTATCAGTTCTGTTTATTAATAGAGTCATCCATACATATTCCTGGGGTCATGGAACTGTGTGATGACCTAAGCATACAGAAATTGACTGATCCTGACAAGTTGTTGTGTGCCTTAGGCATGCAGCACTATGGAGATTTGTAGAAATTGGTGTATAAACAGCCACTGTTGGCTAAAGTGTTCTGAACAAGGTCAGCTGCCCACATCCTAAGCTCCAAAATGAATCCAGTCATCTTGCTAAAGTCCATTTTTCTTATCATCTGGATTAAACCACATTTTTAAAGCATCTTCTCTCCACCTGCTATACATATAAATTATTAAGGATTTGGAAGATGTGGAGGTGAAGACTTGGAAAGTTGAAGGCAAGCAGTAATATATGCCTCCCTCAGGCAATAACATCTCTTATGACTATTATTTAAATAAATATACTTAATGCTACTTTTTAAGGATATGCTGAATTTCCTGGCCTTGTTGGCAGCAGGTCTTGACACAAAGCTCTTTCCAGTGATTATGTGTATAATGCTGGTTTGTGCACCACATACCTGTATGTACATGAGAGTCCGAAGAATACATACATCATATCTGCATGTAGATTGAGCATGAGCAAAACAATGACGTTAAAAACTAACATATTTGAAACTTTAGTTCTAAATTATCAGAGACTGCCCTTTCTGTTATTTATCATACTAATATCTGATACGAATAGAAAAAATGCTGCTTGTCTGTTGATATATTAAGTTGGAAATGCATTTTCACATAGAAGTGTCAGACTGACAGTGCAAGTCATCTGCTAATGAATGCAAGCTTCTTTACATTAGCCCCATCAGCCCTTTTGTGGAGGGAGCACTCTGGACAGGTGAGACAATAGTTCAATCTCTGTTTATTTTGTGCTAACCTTTTTGTTGAGATTAGGAACAAAGGTTTCATCTAATCCTGATGATTTGGGAGATCTGAATACCTGTCCAGTAGGAAATTCATGGAGATTATTGATGGTCAATAATGATAAACTTGAGCCAATTCCATACTAGTGAAGTAGAAGTGAAAGGCTTTACACACTATTCCCAAAGTATTTTTACTACCTCAAGATCTAAGAAAAATGGAAATGTGAGAGTAAAAAGCATCTTCTGTGTATGGTTTTTTTTTGGTCAGATGACAAGAAGTATCCTTAATTCTAAAAAATGTGACCCTACTCCCTCTTGGATCATTGTTAGTTTTAAAGCATAGGCACAGCAAAGCACACAGTTCTTTCCACCTGTCCTAAATTCCTCTTGAATTCTGTTATCCATAGTCTATTTTTATCTTTCCTGTTGGTATCAGGATGGCCAATGCATAAAGTAATGACATGAAAATAGTTAAACTGCATTCAGGGATAGAAAAGATTCTGCATTAAAAAAAAAATAAAACAGTTACTCATTTTTTATAAGGATAGCAGGTTAAATCACTGACCTATTAAGTCAACCTTTCTTTCGGTCATCACGAGGCCAATATAGTGTACACCCTTAAAAAGTCCCACTGATTTGTAAGATTCCATTGGTTTCTGGAATATTTCCAATATTTAAAACAGGGAATTCTGTTAGAACTAATTGAAGCTTTCAAGGAGGTGATAAAGAAAAGAAGGCATGATAGATATGTATGCAAACTAAAGAATGGTATGCAGAAAATAAGAGGAATACTTTTATTCACCCCTTTTTACTACTACAAGAACAAGGGAATACTTAATGATGGCCCCCTTTGCAGCTCACCCTTATGCAGTAACATAATAAACAGGATTAATAATAATAATGAAGCTGAGAAGAAATATAAAACTGAAAAAGAAAACCTTTTTAACATAATATATAATCACTCTGTGGAACTCATTGAGACAGGGTATCATTGAGGCCAAGAGGCTAAAAGGATTTTCTTTTAAAAAAATTCTCATTTATGTGAATAACAAGCTCACTCACAGTTCCATTAAGTTGGATGAAATATTGTAGCTACAAGGTCAACATTTTTAAAAATGGTTGCCTAAAACTGGGCCTTAAGACCCTATTTGGGTTCCTAAACAAGTTTTAAAAAAATGCATTACACCATTACCTTCACAGGAAACTTCTCAATGCTCAACACTTCTGAAAATTAGGCTATTTATATAGGTGACTAAAAGGAAGTAATAGGGCAGGGGTGTCAAACTCATTTGCTACGGTGAGCCGGCGTTTTGACTTAAATGTACTTCAAGTGGGCTGTACATACCATAAACCAAAATTCTAGGGCGTACACTCTCATAGACTTTAAGGTCAGAAGAGACCAGTACAATCATCTAGTTTGACCTCCTGCAAAATGCAGGCCTCAAGACCTCACCCACCCACTCCAGCAATAGGCCACCAACCTATGACTGGGTTATCATGTGGTATCGTGGTATCATGAAGTACTGTATATGTAAGACTACTCCGCGATACCACTTTCTCTCTGTTAGTGGTTCTTTCATCTCCATATTGCCTGGGCAGTGGCTGGTTGTTGCTGATAAACCGTGATACTGCAGGACAACACTCTCTCTCTCTCTCCCTCTCTGCTAGGGAGCATTGGGTATGTGAGACCGTGCTCTGTGAAACCACACTCTCTAGCAGTCACAGGCCTCATGGAAGAGGTTTGTGGGCCTTATCTGGCCACGGGCCATATGTTTGACACCCCTGTATTAGGCAATAAGGACTACTGGTTTGCTAACCTTCTGGCATCTTTGATGTATAGCCCACACTTCTTTTCAGCGTCCTTGATGAGCTACCATAGATGGCTATTGACATTTATATACTAGATAAATATTTAAAGAGAAGTGGCACTAAACAACTGTCCCTCTTACATTGAATAGGGAGTACACACAACTCTTCCCTGCCTCTGATCATTGTCATCCTCTTACTGGCTTAGGCAGGGCATAAAGTGACCATTCAACATCAGCTAACTGGGGAACTAAAATCAGCCAACCAGCTAAGGATTAAAAAAAATATTGTGTTTAAAAATTTTGACCTTCTGCACATAACCAAATCAAGCTATCTGTATTCAGAAAATATTCTAGCAATTGTTTTATTACTTACCTCAGTCATTATCATTTAATATCAGAGAACTGAATGGTAACAATAAACAGAAATAATTATTCTTGAAGTGACAGAAGTTGCTGCAATGATTTATAAAATAAGCACAACAATTTTGTATCTTAGTTAATTTGACCAGTTCATTCAAAGAATTTCTTACCAGTTTCCTGGTTAATTGCAACAATATAAGAAAAACTAGTTCTTCAATAACTCATGCTTACATATCTATATCTTATATGGTCAAAAATGTCTTGATTTAATTATACACAAAATGTTTAACAGTAGATGCAAGGCATTCCTGGGTGTTTTGTACTTTCACTCCAGATTTACAAAGGACTGTACAAATATTAACTAATTAATTCTTACCATACCCCTGAGATGTATTCAAGAAAATGTGTATATCATTACCCTTTTTTCAGATTGGACGTTGACACAGGTTTTTGCCACCATTTAAAAACTTGTGTGAAGTCAATGGTAGATTGTGGGCTTTCAGTATCTCTGAAAAATCAGGCCATTTATACAGCCTGACTTTTGTGGCTATTTACAGGCTCCCCCTTTGAAAATCTAGGAAGCTCAAGAACATAATTCAAATCTCCCAAGCAAATGAGTTTTCATGGTTTGGAGACAATGCATACCTAACATCACAGTGTGAGAACTTGATTCATTTTTGTACTGATCACAATCAGATAATGAATGGTTCTTGCAATCTCTGCTTAACAACCTTAGACGTAGTCTGAAATGTCTAATTTGTCCTTTAAACCCATTACATTATTACAGTGCTGATCTCTAAGATTACATTGCTCATTACTTCTATACAAATTACTTTCCTGTTTTATATTTGTCTGTCTTAGTAAGATTGTAATATCCTTGGGGCAGAGAGTTGAGTACAATCCTAGCTCCATTCACATTAATTTTGCCACTGGCTTCAGTGTTTAAAGTGTCAGAGCACCGAAAGTAATAACTCAGTTCCTTCTGCAGACTGATAAATATTTCCCTATAAGTAACTGAAGTTATTCCACTATGTTGCCCTAAAATAATTTTGAATAAATGTGTGGCTTTTGACACTCTACAATAAGGATGTCCAATAGTCCAGTGGATTTATTTTTCTATTTTTTTAAAGGAAAGGAAGAATTATTTTTTTAAAAAGTCATTTACAGAATAAGATTTACACCATACTTTCAGTTATTATCACTTTTAGCAGGGAATCAAAAGAGTCTATATCATTTTTAATTAAATCTTTTTATCGGATAACCTAAACCTCTAAAGCTATATATTTTATTTTAATTAAAAAAAATTCTGGTTGTGATCATTGTTTGGAATTAAAATCCCAAATAAAATATGGGAAGAAAGGAGGTAAGGAGAGGTTATATAGTGTTACCTGATAAAAGGAGACAGTAATATTTAAAGTGAGGTAAGTGTTACACCGATTTATGATGTATTTTATCTTCTAGAGAAACCCTAGTTTATCGTAGTGTCATTCAGTTTGAAACGTCAGCTGTATATCTTTCTGCTTTTGAATGTAGCTCTGGGTTGAGAGGAAAAGGCCTGCAGAGATGTGATGTATAAGCAGATCAAAAGCTTCAAGCAATTTTGTCCTGGTAGTTAAAATATATTTTTATTGAAACTTGGTCATACATGCATAAATATTATAGCTTGGTTGAAATAATATTAATGATTTAACACTTAGCACTTCTCATCTTCAAAGTGCTTTACAAACATTTACTAATTAGAAAGGATGAGACCATTTCCTTTTTTGTTTTACGGGAGCTTTGAAACATTGCATAAACATCCTTGGCAAACAATCGAAAAATCCTGCCCCTTGCTTTCCACCTTGTCTTAAAAACAAACAAAGAAAATCTTGTGGTGTGAGTGGAAAATCCTAGATCTGATTCTGTTCTCATTTATACCAGTGTAAACCAAGAATGACTCTATAGCAGTACTTTGAGTTATAACTGAATGAAACTGGAGCAGCAAGAAGAGAATCAAATCCTCTATGTGTAAATGATTCTGCATGTAGGAAATAGAAATATATCTGGCCTTTTTCTCCTCTTCTCTTTCACACTAGTAATACCACTGATTTCCATGGTTTCACTCCCTATTTACACTAACGTGCCAGACCCTTTTTCTCAGCTACATACTGTTAGTATTTGTTTTAAAGGTTTAAATATTGACTTCAGTAACCCTCAAACTTTGAAGAAGAAAGAAAGAAGAAGGTCTAGTGGAGTAGCTAAGGCAGGATTTTACCTAGAAAAGATGACATGGGACTACATTAACTCATGGAACAAGTAAAGAGGTTTGACAGCCAAGGATCACAACTAGCTTATAAGATTCAGTCAGAAGTGTATGTGCCTGCTGGGAAGTCACAGGCTGCTTTTGTTTACATCAGCTGCAAACTGCAGCCCACACACTTGGTGTAGCAGAATTCCCACTCACTAGAAGACACATCTGTCAATGAATATAATTGCCAACATGATGCCTCTGGCCAGTGCAGGATTTGTGCCTAACTATGATAAATTTCAAAAATGATCTCATAGAATTGATAGTAGCACATCCACTTGCTCCAGAAATTAATACTGGCAACAAATCATAAAGGGTTGTACTTGTACTCACATCGGGGAGTTTTATAAACAACCTGACAATGGCAAGGCGGCTGGTGTACAGAAACCACCATCTATCATGCTGAAAACATTGTCTCAAAGGGCTATGCCTACACTGGCAAGTTAGTTCAAATTAAGGAGGCTTAATTCGAACTAACTAAAGCCATGGCTACACTAGGCTTTAATTAGTTCGAATTAAGGGCTTCCTTAATTCGAAGTAATAAATTCGAATATGCTATTCGAACTAAGGGTTAATTCGAACTAATAATTGCTTAGTTTGAACTAACCGGCCCATTGAACTCAATGCAATTCACTAATTCGAACTAAGGAAGTGCCATGAATGGTACTTGCTTAGTTCAAACTAATTTTTTTCTAATTCGAATTAACTAATTCGAACTAACTTTAGTAAGTGTAGACATAGCCCTTGTTTCCTAGTCTGCCTGTATCCATCTGTTGTCTTTTGTTTACATTGTAAGCTTCTTGGGGTAGGTTCTGTGGTTGTACCACACCTACCACAGCAGGGTCTTAGTCACTGAACGAGACTCCTTAATGCTACAATAATACAATTAAACAACAACATTTTATCGTCAAATGTATATCTTCCAGTCTGTGAACCATTTGCACCTGTTTATTAGTCAGCTCACACATTATGGCATTATAATGTTGCAGTATTTGCTGATAGTTACCAGAACTGTTAGTGTACTAACAAAAGTGAAAGTGCTCTGAAATCACATGATCCATCAGCTTTTGGTCTTTAAAATCTAAATATATTATATCCTGGTCTAGTTTGTTTATAACATGTAGCCAAAGCCAAAGATGATCTTACCTTGGATTAATTTATTGTATTTATATTCTATGTTTTCTAGTCTCAGTATTTCATAGCTTGTTCCTGGAGTTATTTTCTTTCTTAAATAGTAAGTTAAAAAGTTGTATGAATTTTCCAGGATCACCAGCACAGGACAGGCTCACTTAAACTCATTGTGGGAGAGTGTGCAAAGCATTTGAATGTGCTCTTGGATACTTAATAAGTGATCAAAAAGATATTCGTTTTCTTATGGTAGTGTGGTTTGATTTGGTAACATTCGATCACATAAGTCCTTCCCCACCTCTGTCTGTTGGACACTTTAACCTGATTCAGATACCACTGATGTCAATAGAAAGCCTTTCAGTGACTTCAGTGGGCTTCAGATTAAGGCTTTTGAGAAAGCAAGGCACTGAATGAATTTCTCAGCACTTCTCTTTCTCTCTCAGATACCATGCTTTATAAAAGCATTAAAAAGTAATGATGCTATGTTCAGTCTTTGTGCCTAACTTTTCCCTTTTACAGCTCTCATATATAGAGATAATAGATATTAATGTCTATTTACCTATAACTATAATATATGCAAATAAAAGGCCTAAAAGGCCTATTTTGGTAATTTAGTTCATATTCTCTAATCTCTCTTCCATGATTCTGAAAAGAAAAGAATACAGCACTCCCAGTGCATACAGGATCTTAGTAATGTATATTGTAGTTCTGGAATTTTTACAACTGAAGTTAAGGCAAAATAGAAATGCTCAAATAGTTCTTCCTTCCTGCTGTGAAGGCTACCATGATGTTGATTCCCTGTTATAGAGACATCCGTGTCTCTACTTCTTAGTTTAATTACAATATGTACTGTGTAAGCAGGTGCTAGCTTGATGACAATGGAACTAGAGTGTTTATGTTTTCTGTAATATTCAGTGTAGATGATGTTCATTATTATGTTTTTTTACCACTGGCAACAGGCCATATAGTGTATTTTAAAAAGCATTTAAATAAAAGCAAGAAAGATTAAAAATCAAATGTTTTGCAGAGAAGCCCTATTCACATTTTCCCTCCTTGTTCTGTTTCTTTTCCAGATCTAAATTCTACTTTCAGATCTTAATAGTGGATTTTGACTCCAGGATTCCATTTTCTGTACATGCTTGACTGGCTTAAAGAACAAACAAAATTAGTACCTATTCAAGGCCCTGCTCTTTTGCTCAGTCTCTATCCCTAGCAAGCTCTGTAACTTCTGTAATTCTGGCCACAGAACCAGTTGAAAAGCAAACAGTTTGCTGCCAGATCCCACTTTCTCCTGCAGAAGCATATGGAAAGGCAATTCCCAGTTGGTAGCATTCCTACTGGCAGTTTGGGACCAATTGTGAGACCCTCTCTTTTAACAGATATGGAACTCCCACTGATGTGAGACATTTCGGGATGAAAGGAAAGCAGAACAATTCGGTCCCAAGCCGATCAGAGTGGAAAATTTTGTCCTGACACTCTTGTATGATTTTTGCTATTCAGGGATGTACCCATGGTATCTCATTTCTCTCTCCACTCTTCAGAGTTTGTTCATGCCATCGAATATGTAACATTAACAAGTACTAATACTTAACACTAGTATAATTGTTGCCATCTTTGGATCTCAAAGTGCTTTTTCACTTACATTTTACAGACAGGGAAACTGAAGCACAATGGGACTGTGGGCAAACAACAAGCTGAAAAGAGAACTCTTTCTTACGACTCCCAAACCAATGTCCAGGCTATGTGTATGCATTGTTATACATCTTGTAGTAATCTGATATTGCAGCCTGAGAAATGAGCCTTAATACTTCAGGTGAACCCATTTTAATTCCAATGAAGAAAAGCTTTGACATGTTTGCTATGCTTCACTTGACATTTCGCCTCCAGGGCAATGTTCAAAATGACCTTTCATAACTGTTTGCATTCATAATCCATCACAGTAGAGAAAAGTCAGAACAACAGAATTTTTTCAACTACAGATTATTTTGAAGTGCCATTGTTGTTCTATTCTGTTTTCCAAGAAAACTACCAGTGATATAGCTAGATATTAAAAAAAAAAACCCTATCAATTTATATTTTCAAATTATTTGAGAGAACTGAATTCCTCAAAAAATCTTTGTGTTTCCTTTGAGGCTGTAAATCAATGGTTTTGATTACTTTGTCATTATATCACACAGTGCCTTGTGAAATATCTTAAACATCACAAACACTGTGCCTTATAATTATCAGCATATCTATTTACAATTTATGAAGTTTCCATCCACAATTCTTTTCTTTTGTAAATGAAAGAGGTACTGAATTTGTACAGCTTCACCTCAGAATGTATTTAAATTAGATGGTTCTCTCCTTTAGCTGTGCTCATCAACAAAGGATCTCAGAGCCTTGCAAAGTAATTGTAATATTTATCAGCACCAGACAACATATCACTTTACCTTAATACAAAGATGATAAGGAAAAAAACTAAAACTAAAACCCTCACTCTATACAGGACAATCAAAAAGTATTGCTGCATTTGATGAGTGGGTCAGTAAAGCTTGGTAAGGTGGGTTTAGTGATAAGATCCAATCAGAGAACTGATAAAAACCTTGAATTTTGAAGAATCACAATTTTGTATAGAAGATCTAAAACCCTTTTGTTAAATGGCTCAAGTCCTTTGATAAGTAAAACGTGGATGGAAGCTTTATAATAGACTTCAACGCTGCTTGATAAATAGCAAAAAAGGCTCAGTGGAAATGTTGAACTCCTTTATGATTAAAAAACAACCCTTTAATGTAGTTTTTGTTTACTGTGTCATAAGTGCAGCGTTGGAAGTTGTTGCCAAAGAGTCATTGGAACAAGCATCACTAAAGCAGTGTCAGCCAGCCAGCGCTTTGAAAATGATTCAGTTCCCCTAGCCTTATGACTAAAATAATATCCAGTGGCTCCAGCCCGAAGCCTGGTTAATACATCTGTCCAGAACACATAATTACTCGGTCATAACATTCCCCCGGCCACCAGCCAACAAACCAATCAGCATTTCTTCCTAACTCACTAGAATTTTTGCTGTGTCAAACTGTTTGATCTCTAGGTAGTAAAAATGCAAAAAATGGAAGGACACCGCACTGGAAGGTTTTAATTTAACACAGTTTCTCATGGAAATTAAATCTGAAGAGAAACATGCTGAATTTGAGATTTTTCATTTCATTTAGAGAATTACATTAGCATCTCTAACTTGTAGCTTTCTTGTTATATTTTTCACATGCTACCATTTTGAAATGTAGTTTTGGTTTTATTAAATGTATTCAGTGTTTAAAAGGAAATTCATATTTATAAACAAGTTACCTAAATTAGTAAAGTAGCATGCCCATTCTTCATGTAACTACAAAGGGATACATAGACCCAAAATATAGAATTATGTATTATATTATGTATTGTAAACTGTATTGATCAAAATAAAAAAGATGAATATCGACAGCTAGGTATGACGACAGCACTTTTAATCCATAGATCTCAGAGTATCAATACGAAGTTTTCTGCACACATTTACACATTATTTTTCTGAAACGAGAGGTTGGAAACTATGGGTCAGATCCTGCACCATGGATATCTCTAAGGGTATGTCTACACTAGCAATTTAGTTCGATTTAAGGACCGTTAATCCGACCTAAATTACTCCATGTCTACACCTGACTTTCATTAAGTCGACTTAAGAAATTTCATAAGTCAACTTAATGAAAGCGTAAATCGACTTAATAACAGCCGTCCATTAGGTCGACTGAAGCCTTAAGTCGACTCCTTAAGTTGACTTAAGGATGGTGTGGATGGGGAGTAACCCTTAAGTCAACTTTATTAAGTCAACTTAAGGCCAGTTAAGTCGACTTAGACTTAACTTAGACTTAACTTTAAGTCAATTTAGTCCACTTTGTTAAGTCGACTTAATAAGGTTGACTTTAAGTCGACTTAAAGTCAACCTTATTAAGTCAACGTAACAAAGTCGACTTAACTTTTTCTAGTCTAGACATACCCTAAGAGTTTTGTATTGAATTCCATGGGAGCAGGCTCAAGGGAACTACATTACTGTGCTTTCTGCCCATATATGTCAAAGCCATGGCCAGAAAATAATTCCAGACACTTCTCAAAGTCCATCTCTTCTATGTACATACATGGTATTTCCCAAAACAGGCTAGTATCCTCCTATAAAAATAATCATGGCTAGTTTGGCAGCATTGTCCAAACCTGCAGCCAGAGGGAACAGCTACAAGGAATTCCATTTTAATGTGTGATTTACTATTCAAATTGTAGCGCTGTATGGTGCTGAGTCTGAAATAAGAAGCCATCTTTTTTCATGGCCCTGACTAGGGCACACTGAAAATCCCACTATCCTCATATGTAAGTGAATACTATTTCCCTAATTCTCTCCACAAAGTCACACCATCTGTAGACACACTATTTACTCTTTTTTCTTTGGCAGCATCTCCTGGACTCAGCACACCACACTCCATATGAAAATGGAGTGTGAGGCAGTAGGTCACCCATTAAATTTTAGATGATGTGTGGAATGGTCTTCAAGTCAATTGACTTCAAAAGGGGTCTTAGATTTGTTTTAAGCAACTTTGATAATAAGCCACTCTCCATTCCTTTCCATATTTTATGTGTGTGTGTGTGTGTGTGTGTGTGTGTGTACACTTTCATGCCCAGAATACTTTGACACTAAGGAATCCTTCATGCACACAACATAATCCAAACCTTTGTGTTACCATTTCAAGGTGCATCATGGAACGAAGTCCCTTCTCAAAATGATTCTCATTGTAAAATAAACTCATGCCCAGAGACATCTTTAATTTTCTCACTTTTTTAAGAGATTCAATTTACACATCTACAAGCATCTTCCTTCCAACGTAACAAGAAGAAGAATTCTGTATGGACTCCTCCTGACGACCGAAACAACAGACTGGACTTTTCCGCCGATGCGCACAAGCTGAGATTGTAGACAAGTAGCATCACTTGCCCCACAACCTCAGCCGTGCAGAATGCAATGCCATCCACAGCCTCAAAAACAACTCTGACATTATAATCAAAGAGGCTGACAAAGGAGGTACTGTCATCATGAATAGGTCAGATTATGAACGGGAAGCAGCCAGACAGTTTTCTAACACCACATTCTACAAGCCACTACCCTCTGATCCCACTGAGGAATACCAAAAGAAACTATTTGCTTAAAAAGCTCCCTGAGGAAGCACAGGAACACATCTACACAGACACACCCCAAGAGCCCTGACCAGTGGGTAGAATTGAAAGCTTAGGTAGGACTTAAGAGGCATACCTGCCCTTGGGTCAAGTTATTTCCATGAGAGTATGAGTGCATATTTTTTGCAGATGCCCGAGTAAGCAAATAAGCCTTGTTCATTCAATGAACTGCATACAAACAGACCCCAATGTAAACAATGGGGCTCTGTCCTTCTGAAGCTCACTGTAGGACCAGAACCACAGACAATACCAAGGTAATGTTAACAAGCTGAATAATGTTATTTAAAAGCCCTCTTTCACTGGCTAACAAGCAGGCAAGTATCACTATGGTTTTTTAATATTAATTACTGTGCTTATGATAGCAGATTTTATCAGTTAGGGAGTGACGCATTCCTTTGTAATGGATCTGAAGGCAATGTTGATTCATAATTTGGGTATAACTCAATTCAAAAAACCCCAACATAACAATAAAGGCTCTTCTACAGTTGAACAGACCAATGTAAAATGCTGCTGCTGTTCATTACTGAGACAGAGCAATAGTGGCCCATGTACGCTTCTGAGTCCTTTTAAAGAGCTGAAGATTTTTTTTTTTTTTTTTAAAAAGTCTGTGGGTCAGTTTCTTAAATGATGCAAACTGATGTAGCAGCATTGATGTCAAAGAAGCAAAGCAGGTGAGGATCTGGCCCTGTGTTTTCATCTGCCTACACTTGACTAAGGAGTTACTCTTTGTGGGCATAGATAGCAGGAGGCTGAGCATTAAGCACAAAGGCTATGTCTACACTGGCAATTTAAGTTGACTTAAGGAGGTTTAAGTCGACTTAAATTAAGCCGTGTCCACACTAGGCTTTCATTAAGACGACTTAAGAAAATCCTTAAATCGACTTAATGAAAGCTTAAGTGGACTTAATAACTACCACTCATTAGGTCGACTTATGCCTCTTTAGGTCGACCTAATCCTTCCTTAGGTCGACCTAATCCTTCCTTAGGTCGACCTAAGCCCAGTGTGGACGCATAAGTCCACTTTATTAAGTCAACCTAAGGGCAGTTATGTTGACTTAACAAAGTGGACTAAGTCAACTTAAAGTGCTGCCACTTGTTAAGTTGACATTAATAAGGTTGATTTTAAGTCGACTTAAAGTCGACCTTATTAAAGTTGACTTAACAAAAGTCGGCTTAACTTTTCTAGTATAGACATAGTCAATAGCAGCTTACTGACCTACTGTATCTGGTCTTAAGGTAAAGTGAACTTTGGAATAGAAACAGCAGTGCTTTTATTGTTTTTTTTTTTTTTAAAAAAGGTGCCGGTACTCAGCCCGATCCAGCCCCGACCCTGGCTGGGGTGCAGGGCTAGGCAGGCCACCATGGCGGCAGGAGCTGGAGCTGCATTGCTGTGAAAAAGAGGTGCTGGTACTCCGTACCAGTGCGTACCGGCACAAAAAAAGCACTGAGAAACAGTATTCTCTGTAACTCATTCAAGCTTCTTCAGGAAGGAGCTAGGACCACCTCAATAATATATCTTTGGCTAATTGCAATGGGCATGTGTAAGTAAGGCTCTGCTTCAGCAAAAACCTTGAAAATAGGGCAACTGTTGTAAAGAGAAAAATGTGGTAGAAATTCCAGCCCACCGGCTAGTTTATTTGTTCATCTTTTAATATACTTAACAGCTGTGAAGTCGATCCATAAAAATGGCATAATGACAAATGAGGGGAAAACATTTAAATGCCATACTGGGCACTTGAACAAAATAGTTAGTCATGTGTTAATTCAGTTTAATTATCAAAATCAATAAACAGCTTGTGTAGGAGAAAAAAAGCAAAAGAAATAACAAATGGTTCTCTTTACAAAATTTCAGTTATGTCAAGAAAAAGGATTTGTTTGGGGATGGGTTATGATGTGTGCTAGTTTTTTAAAGGATAATTTTTTTTAGGCAGCACCTACTGGATTCCATTGAAATTTTAGCTCTTTTCTAACAACATTTTTGTTTGGGATTTTTCCTGAATTTTAAAAGAGCACAAAGAATTTAAACATGGTCAGCATTAAGGGCCACAGGAGGAGAGGCCTGCTTCAACAGATCTTATGCAGCCCATGCTAAAAGCTGATGGAAAAAACTGCACATAGGAAGCCCCCTGGAGTGCACAGCAAGCAGTTGTATCCGTCCTACAAAACCCAGGTATTGTTCTAGCACTGTCTACTGGCACCTGGTCTGCTGACAGACATTTCTCACAGGAGCCCAGAAAGTGGGCTCTGCATGCTTTACCAGTTCCTTTGGACGTGTGCATGCTTGCATGGCTGGGAGTGGGTGGATGGAATTATATTGGATGGGAAATGAGGGTAGTGGATGACAGAAGGGAATGTAGGGAGAGAGGAAGAATTTTGGTTCACCTTGGAAACTTTAGGGGACTAATGTTTTATATTTAGAAGATTGGATGCATTTAAAGGATGTGTCCTATGTTCTGTGCACCTCTGTTTTAGTTCAAATCTCCTATACTCTGCCTTCATGCCTCCTCAGTACCCTGCATTTCTTTCCAAACCCCTGTATATACTTTCTAGTCCCCTTCTATAACCCTGACCCGCATTAATGTGCACTCTGCATCGTCCCAAGAGAACTCCCACATTCTGAATCCAAAGATCATGAACTCAGTGCCAATCCTTCATGTACCCTTCAGTCTGTAGCCCTTCTAGGCCATGTTCCTTTTCTATGCCAAGCTCCCCTCATGACTCTTTCCCATCCCTGTTTACTACTCCCATCCAAGCCCTTTCAGCTCAATGGCTGCAGCAGTACAGGATGGAGTGAGTAGCAGCTCAATGGAGAGAAATAATGTAAACATCGCTCAGTATACACATGAAAACAGCTCTGTATGAGTGTGACCCTGGCTACAATCATAGGGAAATAATAAAAATACTGTATCCTGCCTCTTTCTGGTCTCTGGACTTTTGTGCAGAGCATTTCTCTGCCCTAGCGCAGCATACAGAAAGACAGAACCAAAGCTTTCTTTTGCCTCATCCAAGAATAAGAGCAAAATAGCAAACAACAGCTTATTTCAGCTGAGAAAAAGCTGTCTTTATGTTATAGAGACTCTCATAAGCATGGTAGCCATTAATAATCAAGCTCCAGTGTTAACTAGGCCAGGACATTTGCAGAGTCTGTTTCTTCCCAGGTCTGGAAAGAAGAAAAAGAATTTTTTCTCCATCTGCCTCCTCTTTATGGCTGTACTCAAATGAGTTTCCACTTACCATCTTTCTTTCCTCCCTCTCTCAATGTGCAGTATGCACACTCCACCATAGCTCCCTGTGTTATATATTTTTGTGATTCCTTTACTAAAGGAAAGTCCCTACCCCAACAAAACCAAAACCAAATACTCTTTAGCAATTCTAAGCACAGCCAAGACAAGAATGTAGATTTGGAGTTCGTTAGCCAAGCCATTATGGAGAAATGATGAGTCAAAAAAAAGTGTAGAAAAAATTTCAAAGTTCAACAATCTTGAAATTACAAAAACACTCTGGGAAGATCCCAAGTTGATTGGAACAGCACACAATCTCAAGTGGGGGAGAGGACAGCAAAGAGATTTTTATCATCTTCCCATGCTCTCCCATCCACCATCCTTGATCTCTGGGAAAGCCAGGATGTGGAATAGCAAGTTAAAGGCTTACTCTAAGTGGCACTAATTTACAGTGTCCCCTTATGTGTTGCTGTACTGGCAGGGTTCCTGTAAGGACAATGCACATCTTCCTCCCAAGTTCCCATAACACACTGCACTGTGGGATACGGGGTCAAGAGCAGGAAGCACAGGGATGGCCATATTAGCTTTATGCCATTTGGGGATTCTCTTAGACTGGGTAAATTCCCTGTTTTCTTGGGGCATTTTAAAATCCCATTTGTGCTGTTGGAGTGGATAGCAGGGCTTGACATCTGGTCCCATGACTTTAAAAGATCTCTTCTGGGGGGTTTTTCCCCTCCCAAATTTCCACCCAAACTTTTCAGAACAAGAAATAGCAGCATGTGAAATTTCAGTGCAATTCATTTTGGAGGGAGAGGATTTAAAATGGAAGTTGTAAGGGATATTAAACTTCAACCTCAACTATAAAGCAGATAATGCTAATCCATAACACTATTACATTATCAAACTTTTAAAGTGTCCATATGTTCTTACTTTTCTCTCTACTTCCAGTTCTTTATTTCTCCCTAGTCTTCTGTTTTTTTCATTGCTTTCTCTCTCATTGATTTTCTTCCTTTCTGTCTAATGATTTGCTCTCACTCTTTTAGTACATTCTTTCCACTACCTCTCTGCTCCTCCTTTGCACAGATCTCCCTTGTCTTTTCTTCTGTCCTGCAGTTTGTTTTCTCTCCCTTGTCCAGGTCTCTGACGAGACTCACTCTTTCCTCTCTAGTATCCAGGAATAGGATAGTATTCCTTGAAGTAGCCCGTGAGCACCACTAGAGGATTAACAAACTATTTAAAGGGATAGTACTTTATTCCTATACATTAGATTCTTCTCTCCCTACAAAACACCTTGCTCTTCCTCCTATCCATCCCAGAGTGCCACTCTGATCTGAACACCTCCCAACTATTGACAATTAAAATCAATGAGTGGAAAAAGCACCATCCCTTCAATCAAATTCCTTAAACCTCAAAATTGCTCGATTTAAATTTTGGATGAATGTGTGAAGTGAAGCAGATATTGATCACCTCAGTGGGTTCTCCCCATCCTTATTGGAAATGTTTGGAATGATTTCAGGGAGTGTCCTGGTGTATTGCTCTCAGGACTAGGATAATTTGCACAGTAACAGCCACAAGATAATTAAAAGCAATGATAAAAACTATACTTGACCCTAGAAGAAAGAGGAGAGACAGCAGACATGGCATCACATTATGTAGCATCCACTGGAACAGGAGGGAACACACTGCTAACAACTGTGCACAACAGATCAAATCCCAAACACAGTGCATAGCACTAGCCTCAGTGGCTCTTGCCTACATCTGTCTGTTATATACATGAGGCCTGTCACATTTATACATTATGGGAACACCTATTGCTTGTCCTAAAGTTTAAGATCAGAAGGGACAGCTATATCATCTAGTCCAATACCCTGCATATCGCAGGGCATTAAAATTCACCGATTTACCCCTGTATTGAACCCAGCAACTGTGTTTGGCTAAAGTATAGCTGCCAGAAAGACAACCAATCTTAATGTGAAGGTGCTAGAGGTGGAGTATTAACGACTTCCCTTGGTAATTTTTTCCCAATGGTTAATCAACACATTGTTAAGAATTTGTGCCTAAGTTCTAATTTGATATTGCCAGTTTCATCTTCCAGCCCTTGATTCTTGTTATGCCTTTCTCTGTTAGACTGAAGAGCCCTTTGAATCCCAGGATTTTCTCCCCATGAAAGTACCACTACATTGAAATCAGTCACCTCTAATCTTCATTTTTTTAAATTAAACAGACTGAGCTCCTTAAGTCTCTCATTGTATGGCATTTTCTTCAGCTTCAAATTATTTTTGTGGCTCTTTTCTGTACCGTTCCAATTTTTCCTCATCCTTTAAAAAAAACTAGAAATGATGCAATATTCCAGTACTGATCTCTCCAGTGCCATAAAGAGAGGACAGATAACTCCCAACACCTACTCACTACTTCCCTGTTTATACATCCAAAGATAACATTAGCTCTTCTTGTCAGAGCAGAAGCTTGATTACAATGTTAAAAATACTGGTTGCAACCTGGGGAACTCATATTCTGTTGCTTGTCCTCTATGACCCCTAAATTATTTTCAGTCACTGGTTTTGACGATGCAGTTCCCCATGCTATAGCCTGTATTCCCAATTTCTAAATGTAATTTTTTGCATTTAGCTGTATGAAAACATAGTTTGCTTGAATGGGCCTGATTTACCTGTGATATGCTGCACCCCACGTACACCCATATGATGTGATTTGGGTATCATTCATGTTCACCCTTACAGTGTAACTGTGTATGGTCTGATACAAAGCATCATGTAAGGTATTTTTTGAATGCTCATGATGTACAGTACTTTACTGTTATGGTAGCATGTTTCCTGCAATGTTATGCATAAGTACGGATATGAAACTGCCTTGTCATGTCCCCAAATGTGTCTCTCACATGGCTTGAAGAGATGCATAAAGCTGTGTTTCCACAGTCAGTGGAGCCATGCATACAAGAACAATGGACTGGCCTGAGCACCTGTGAGCACTTTGGCTCAAGTGGAAGGAATCACGCCCATTGCCAGACACGGCCAATCTCCTGATCCCTTGAGGCACCTCTATCTCAGGACTCTCCCCTGGAACCTATCTTCTAAGTAACACCAAAGACTGAATCCCTACCTATGGGGTCGGGGTTGGGCTGCGAGACATGCTGCAGCCAGCCTGTGTGGTAAGCAGAATATAGACTGAAACAGTAATTTTAGCTTAGAATAAGAGTTATCTTTATTTGACTAACTCCCTGACTTAATAATCTTTCAATATATATTACTCTGACTTTTAATCACTTAAATAAACTTGTTTGTTTTATCATGTCAATAAACGTATTTGTTTGTTTTATCTAAAGCAATGCACGTGGATTTAGTGTGTGCAGAAACTTCACTTGGAGTGACAGAGCTGGTGCATATCAATTTCTTTGATAAATTGGCAACAAGTGCAAATGAGTTTGCAGGGTGCAGTGGGCAGCACTGCACTATCCCATGAGTGGCTGGCTGGAGTGCTCCTCCATTGGGTGTAGGACCAATTAAACACAGGAGGCTGGGCGTGAGTTGACCCAGGAGTAAGGGTTTACATAGCAAAGCGAGGTAACTGAGCATCCAGGAGTGGAGAATTGTAGTAACAGCTATACACCAGTCTAGATTGTAGGACTGAAACGTCACATTACCAAATGATCCAGATCACTCTGTATGATTGCCTAGTCATCATTATTTACCCTGCTGCCAATCTTTATTTACAAATTGTATCAGCATTGATTTGATAACTATTTCTAGATTATTGATGAATATGTTGAATAGGCGCAGAACAAGTTACTTTGTGTGAGATGCAGTACCTTTTGTGCTAGAAAATTATCAACTTATTGCTCTGATTGAGCTAGCACAGTCAAAAAAGAAGTGTAGCTGTGGTGGTGTGAGTGATGGCAGAGGCTAGCCAGCTGAGTAAGTACCTAGTATCTCAGACAGGATAGTACTTGGAGAGTTTTCTTGATATGCTGTGGCTATATTTCCAGATTTTGCACACAAATTTGATCAGAGCTAGCATATGTCTTCTTGAGTTGGAAATTACACCTTCAACTCAAGTATAGGTATACCCTTAGAAATCTTTTCCTAATGATGTTTTACTACTGAGTGACACCTCCAGCATACATCTCCCAAATTTAAGTGCCTCATAGCAACACAAATTTTCTTTCCACATATTACAAGGAGGTACTTACAGAGTAAACTCATCCTATTCTCTGGTTTGATTCAGTTGTCTGTAAAAAACTCCTATCAATGCCCTCTCCATTTTGAACCATATACATTCAAAACCCTGTCTTTCTGAATTGCCAGTATCTCTAAAACAATTAATAATGTCTTTAATGTAGAGTGCCTGCCCTCACACTCACATTTCTTTTACATAGTTTATCCTTCCTTAACAGGTTGTAACAACTATTTTGAACACTGTAATCAAGCAAATCATCTCACCAAGTTTCAGTAATACCAATCATATGACATTTCTTTTTATCAGTGAGAATTCCTAAATCTTTCTGCTTATTACCCAGACTCCTAGAACTGGTAAATGACTGAAAAACATCTTTTCACGTTCTTTGCCACATCAGTTCAATTTGTTCATGACACACTGACCTGGAATTTGTATGAGATTTTCCTTAGCACCCTCCCCTTTCATGGTTAATTTTACAGACTTCTTACTGCTCCAATTGAAAAGGGTAGCCTCCTTACTTCTCATACTAGTAAAGTGGAATTGAACTGAATGCAGAGAGATATTCAAAATGAAGGACAATAGAGTCCTGTGGCACTTTTAAAGACTAACAGATTTATTTATCGCATGAGCTTTCGTGGGAGAAAATCCCACTTCGTCAGATGCTTTGAAGATGCGTCTTCAAAGAGTCTGACAAAGTGGGATTTTCTCCCAGAAAAGCTCATGCAATAAATACATTTTTT
>ML685769.1:5183478-5394743 GCA_007922175.1 Pelusios castaneus | reverse complement strand
AATATTTTAAAGCATTTTCAAAAAATAAAAATAAAAAAGGAAAAAGAAGAGCACAGTACAATGGAATTGAGAGAAAGTTTGAGAATGACAACTTGAAATTATTTATCCAGCCAATTCAAAATAAAAAAACCATGGCTAAAACCATGGCAAACACAGATAAAATACAAACATCCAAACTAAAACATGGAACATCAGTTCCAAATCTTCAAATGTGGTTCCTAAACTGCATTCATTAAATTTGTGCATGCACACATATGCATTTGCTAGCACAAAAGCTCTCATTTATACATACAAATAGTCTCTTACTCTGTGTACACAAGTACTCACAGCACAACAGACATCTAGGTCTAGTTTGGATTCTAACAACCCATGTAAAACAACAAACAAACTACAATCTCTTCAGCTGTTTATGAACAATTTAGTGGTCTAAAAATAAGAAATCACCACTCCCCAGGAACTACCGTACAGTATATGATATTCACACCTACATTTGTTATTTTAAATGTATTAATATTTTATTACTTTAATGTGTATATAGTACAGTAAGGGGGTGTAGGGCTTTGCAGGAAGTGTAGTAATGAGAGGCTAAATCCTGGCTCCATTTATGTCAATGAGAACTTTCCCACTGGCTTCAATAGGGCCAGGAATTTTCTGAAGGACCCTGCACTAAGGAGCTTAAAACCTAGTTTGGATATGACATGCAACACAAGGAGATATAACATTAAATAAAAAAGAGAGACATTGACACTAATACTGAAGATGCTTATTTTCATAAAGAATGCATCACGTTTCTTATTTAATTAATTTAGATTTGACTTAATTTAGCAAGTTGGCATGGGAGTAAGAATCAGTTGAAGAGACTGGAAAGATGTGGCACTGAGGTTGAATAAATGTAGATAAGTATATGTCTAACTTGTTTAATCTAATCTTTTATTTGAGGTTTCAGTCATATTACAGTTAATGTGTGATTCAGCCAGCTCTAAAATGACTATCTGAGAATTTTTCTTTCCCAATAAACAGAAAACTTTCTTCAGTTAGTGCTGTTTATTTCAACTTCTCTTCCTAAATTTGAATTGCTCTTACTTTAAAGTTATATGAGAATAATTGCACGTTACTTATCCTTGTATACAGTTGTTGCAAACAGAGCTTTTAAAAGAAATCCTTAGTACTGACCCCTAGAAATGTCTTATGTAGTCTTTTCATGAGAAAATCCATGCTGCTGTACATACAGAAACCACTTCCTAATGTTCTTTAACCTTGTGTCATTTGGGACTTTCCTCTCCAAACAGCTACATTGCAGTAAGTGGCCCTTTAGCATTACATGGGGGAAGAATCAATTTTAAAAAAACAAAAATCCCAAAACCCCCACTGTGCTCTTTGCTAGTTATCCTTGTTGTTTGTACTGATGTTACAGCCACTTCACTAAATTGAAGCTCTTCAGGAGCTCTCTTCTCCAAATCAGTGCCTTGCTCCAATTCTTTGACTGAAGAAACACCAGACATTGTTTACACAATGATAATCAACATGGTAAATTTAGAATATACTAGAATAAATTATGATAAATCTGCTGCCTTGGAATAAAGATAACATGACGGTAAAGGCACTGGTTATCTCTTAAAGAGGGGGAAATTGATGAACAGACGTTTTTTCCTCCAGACTATCATCATAGATCTTTTTCATCTGGGATTTGCAAGAAAAGAAGATGAGACATGTGGATCTTGTGAATGCTGATGCAAAAAATGAAACCAAGTTTTAAAGACTGTTTTCTTCATATTTCAAGTTGAACTCTAAGTTCATTTCTTAACATTTGTAGAGCATTGTCTCTTCTCCAGCGGTCAGGAAATAAACAGTGTCCTGTCTATGGGCAAAGCTGAACAATCTGAGAAGGATATGACAATGTTATGAAGTACTTTCTGCAATGCAACCTGATGCTCCCAATTGGGATTCCAGAATAAAGTGACACCTGAAAAACAATAAGATATTCATTCTTTTTTTGAGACTGGAATTATTTACTAATAATCCTTCAAAATTCAAGCAAATTTTCCTTCTTCTGAATAAAATGTTTTTTGATGTCAGTATTGTATGAAAGGACAGATACTTTTCAGGGATAATGTAGTGAACAAGATCCAGGTTGAAGAAGGTGGGAGCTGGAGGCAATTAGGTTTTGGTTGAGGAGATTCAGTTGTTGAACAGGTTTCCAGAGGAAATCAGGCTGTTGCAATTTTCATTTATCTTTGAGGTATACTGCAAGTCTGATCTCTTTGCCAAAAGAACTTCCCCTATAACCAAATGAATGGGGATGAAAACAGACACACATATAGACACACACAAATAGCTCAAGCAGTTCTTCCTCTTCCAGGAACAGGAGAAGAGAATCATTCTGAAGTTCACTATGATCCTCATCTTACAACGTAATTTACATGGGAAGCAAGTCAGTACTATGGAGATTGGAGCCCTTAAAATAGATAGAAAGATAGAGTCTTATAGCATAGTTGGGATCCACATGTACACACAAATGCTGCAGCCAAGTCTCATGTTGGACAATCAGGCAGAATCACAGTTATTTAATTTCATTTACTTGAAAATCCTAGCTGTTAAAACTTGGGCTTATTTTAAATTCATGGTCTTCTTACCCATTTCCTTACCTAAATGCCTCATCTACCTCTGTTTTTTCCCCTCACTTGCAATGACAGGGTAATAGAGCAGGATCTAAAGAAAGAATACAGAGATCTCTATCAGAGAATCAAGATGGCCAAATACCTTGCTGCCCAATAGGAACAGAGACTTGGAACTGACTAAGAGATTGTCCTTGTCATCCTCCTATGTTGTCCATCATTGGATTAGGGAGCATAGATACTTTTCTAATGGGAAGTCAAGCACCCAGTGAATGCAGTTAACATGTTTATTAAACAATTTTCACAAATAAATTTTAGGCTTCACCCTAATTATTTAGGGTTTCTTTAATTTCTGGAATCAACAGCATTATCAAGGTACATGTTATTCCAATAGCACTTAAATGCAGGCTTAATTTTAAGCATGTGAGTAATCCCCAACCCTATTTAGCACAGCATTTTAAAGCACTTGCTTCAATTCTGTTGAAGTCAATACTCTTAAATCCCATTGATCTCAGTGGCATTTAAGAACGCAATGGAGTGCTTTGCTGAACTAAAGTCTCCATGTCCTATTACTCCAGTGTTAAAAGGATGTGTGAAGACAGGTGATTGGGGTCATAAGTGATCTTCTGAATGGCTGTTCTGTCTTCTGAAAATGGTTGAGCTAATTAATGGGTGATGACCCTTCAACTGAATTACTAGCAAGAGGAGTTAGATATTTCACACTCACTGTGTATAAATCCAGACTTAATGAGGGTACAATTCTGCAGAAGTGCTGACATTCCAGAGGGTTCTATGACCAGGTGAGCCATGGCAACAATTGCAATACTACACCAATACAGCTGTGAAGACCAATTTGAGATCACACACAGCCATCATCTTAGAGTAGCTGTGATTTTTGCTCTGGAAAGCAGGATTATGTCATCTTGGTATCATCAGAATGATATGTATCATATCCACAATTCCCAGTACTGGGAGAACAATATTATATTATGGTATGGTATAGTAAACATTCCTGTATAGTTTTAGTTGTGTTTGCATGACTACAGAAAAGTTGATTTATTGAATTGCCTTGTGTTTCACAGCAGTAGGAAAGACATCAAGGATCACAGAGGACGACTGACTGATGCCAGTTGCATGACAGATTGACTTCTGAAAGGGATTAGTGAGAATGCCTAAAGCAGTGGAGATGCTGACTAGCACAGAGACCATATGAATCCTATGGGTCTGACTCTCTAGATTCCCTTGTCAGTTCATCAGTGAGATGCTGAATGGCTCCCCTCTACCCTGCGTTCCAGTCCTGGGACCCTATGCACTGCTCACTCCTGGACCATGTTGCTCTTCCCCTGGACTCCTTCCTACTTCACAACTTAACCTTTTGGCTTCCTCCTCTACCTTTCCCAGCCTAAGCTGTGTCCTTTCAGGAAGTAACCGCTGGCTACTCTCTTGGAGCCCCTTTTCTACTCTCATCACCTGATCTTTATAGAGATCCCCCACCCTCCACATTCCTGTCCAGCTGAGCTTTGTGTTTAATCAATTTCCTGCTCCTTGGCTCCTCCTCAAGGTGCAGCCTGGGCAGCTAAATGGCCTACCTGGCCACTTTAAGTCACCTTCCAGTCTTGTGTGGGGTGGACAACCCATCACACACAGGTACAGAGCACCTGCTGTTCCTATTCTTTCATCAGGAGGTACAGTGCTTAACAACTCTGAAATTCAGATCAGTTTGGGTTTCTCTAATAGGCATTCGGGAACCTAAATTCTGGTACTCAGTCTTGGAAATGCCCTTTGAGCCTAGCTTAAAAGATGCCCTTGATGTACTTAGTAAAGAGAAGAGAAGGGAATTCCATAGTAAAAAGATTTAATTTTCAGAGTTTTGGACTATGTAATCATTATAAGTATTTCTAATGAAAACTTCAATATTGATAAGCAATGTACATTTTGAAGAAAGGTCATTCATATCAATTGACTTGGAGTTTTATTATAATTATTCATTGAAATATGGCAATACCTGAAATCCCCAACACAGTTTGGGCCTCATGTTCTAAGTGCTGTAAATACACATATAAAGAGACTGTCTCAGGCCTACAGAGCTGAAGATCCAAGGGGGCAAACTGTCAAAGGTACAAAGGGAGGGTAATTGTCTAGTTCCACTGAAAGACTACCCAGAAACAGACAAGACAGGCAAAGGAAGTGTTATAGTCCCAGTTTTACAGATGAAGAACTGAGGCACAACAAGATTAAGGGTACATCATCACTTTGGGTGTGTCTACACTGGCAACTTAGGTTGACTTAAGTCGACCTAAAGACAGCCACGTCCACACTGGGCTTTTATTAAGTCGACTTAAGGATTTCCTTAAGTCAACTTAAGGAAAGCTTAAGTCGACTTAATAACACCTCGTTTTAGGTCGACTTAAGCCTTAAATTGACTCAAAGCCAGTGTGGGCAGGGATTAGCGCCTAAATTGACCTAATTAAGTTGATTTAATAAGGTTGACATGGGGCTATGTCTACACTAGAAAAGTTAAGTCGACTTTGTTAAGTCGACTTAATAAGGTCGACTTAAAGTTGACCTTATTAAGTTGACTTAACAAAGTTGACTTAACTTTTCTAGTGTAGACATAGCCTTTGAGCCAGAGGTATAAATTCCATCTTGAGGAATCTAGCTCTGCCACAGACTTCCTGAGTGACCTTGGGCTATCCCCTGAATCCATGTCATTCGGTGTACTCATGGATCTAAACTGTGAACTGGAAGTGTAAATTCTAGTTCCAAGAGACATATCCACACTAGCTCTTATCGGTCTAAATAGAAATGAGGTCATGGTGGTACAAGCAGCAGGCAGGGTAACTGCCCTTAATATGATTCCATCTAAGATGCTAGTTACATACTCAGGCAGCTAGCTGCTCCCATCACTTGTGCCACCATGGCTACACTTCTATTTTTAGAACATTAGCTTGATCAAAACCAATACGGGTATGTCTCCTGGAGCTGGAATGTACTCTTCCAGCTCAAAACATAGATGTACACACAGTGAGTTGCCCAAGGTCACTCAGGAAGTCTGTGACAGAGCAGAAAAGTGAGCTCAGGCCTTTGGGTCCCAGGCCAGTGTCCAAGGGAACATCACATCTCCCACTCCGATCGGACTATAGTGGTGTTAAAAGCAGTGTTGTGCTGTAACTCCCCTGTGTTGATGCTGCAGGTCTGAACTAAAAAGTTCCTAGTTCATATGAATGGTCTTTTTCAAACAAGACTTCATTAATGTGAAGTAGGAACCTTTTAGGTGTGAACTAAAAAGTTCCTAATTCATTTAATAGTCTTTTTCAAACGAGACTTCTTTAATGTGAAGTAGGAACCTTTTAGTTGGCACCTGTAGCATCCATATGGAGGGAGTAAGAGTGCCGCATTTTGGTGCACACTGTTATTCAGCCCCCCATAGTCTGAACTGCAGGGCAGTGGAGGCATGTCCTTAATCACCAAAGCATCCTTCTCCAATTTTCGCTTAATATATGTGAAAATCTCCCTGAGGTAGGAAGTCAAAATTGAAATCAGAAAGTCATGTAATTTTGAACAAATGTACTGAATCAAAGAGAGAGAAATCATTTACAGAGGGGAGACATTTAACTTTATGTACACACAGTAAATATATATCAGGGCTTTCACCTTTTTTTCCATTCTGTCATTTGTTCCACACTTTAAAAAAAAATGTATTTAAACTGAGTGACCATATACATGAGGCAAAACTTTGCAATCAGATAAGTCTTCTACAGCTGAATGACTGCCAAAACTGAGGTGATTTTAAAAGAAAAAAAGTGATTATCATTCAAAATATACTATTGCTGTTTCACCCAGTCCAGACAAAATTTGTGCTTAAAACTTTTTTACTTGTATTTAAAACAAAGTTTTAAGACTAGAATCTGAATTTAATTATTAAGTACCAAAATGACAACCAAACATATAAAAAGTGCTTTTTTTTAATGCAGAAAAAAAAGGAGTGATATTTTGAGAAATCTTTCTGTAGGCTAATAAAAATGCAATGTAAGGTGCTTTTAGATGCAGGTGTCATGCACGATATTTTACATTACATAATTGTATTATTCATGTGTGACTGAGAACGAGGGAAACTGGATTTCATTCAAGCTTATGAGACTGATTCTGCTTTTGCTTACAACAATAAATGAAATCAAAATCAGGCAAGTATCTGACACCATCATGCTCAACTGTCTTTGAATTCCAGATAGAAAGCATCAGTATAGCATTAATTATTTTATATATTCCACTACCAAAAGAAAGATACAAAACCAACCTGAATGCCATAAAGTATTTTGTGCAAGAAAAACTACTGAAGTTCCAAGCTGTGAACAACAGAAACTTCGTTTCTTTTTTCTTTTTCTAGGATAATATTAGGGCCAGATTCTGCTGTCAGTGTAAATCTAGAGCAATTTCATTGAAGCTAATGTTGTTACACAAGTTTAAAACTCAAGCGAGAGTAAAATCAAGCCCATGGTATCTAAATTAAAATATTTTATGCATGACACTTTAATTCACAAGTATATATAATCATCTGTGTCTATCATTTGATGAATATAAATTAAATTTCTGTCATAGATACTGAGTAAGGCATTTGAAACTCCTGCTAGTCTTTATGCTTAAGGAAAATAAAAATGGATGAGGTTTTTTTTAAAATACACATGACCACAATGAAGATGAGTCTAAAAACAAGCATTAAACCATTAGCTCTCAAATAACATCACCCTCTCACATGCAATTAAACTAATCTAATCCAGAACAAGATGTCTACTCTTGGGAAAGAAAATATAAGAGACAAAAACACTAGGGTAGCCACTAGGTGGCAATAGAAACCCCTCAAACAGACTAACATTAAATCAGCTGTTTATGATATAGAACGGTGGTTTTCAAACTATGGGTCGGGACCAAGTACTGGGTCGCAAACCCTCAGTCACGGTTCATGGAACCCCCTGCTGCAGCCACCAAAAGATTGTAATGCATTGCTCAAAGATGTAAATGTTGGATAGCGGCATAAATGACTTTTTTCAACTGGGTCCTGAGAAAAAAAAGTTTGAAAATCACTTATATACAACATATATCTATTTCAATTAAAAATGAAACTGCAAAATCAAAAGACGATATGTTCACATTGGTCCATTATGAATAGGTGACACAGCTAATTTAATTTTTCACAAAATTATACCTTCCTTGGTTACTTCCATAATTACAGCTAGGAATGATTATTTACCACACACAATGCAGTAGAAAAGAACTTTTGTTTTAATTTCCAGAGGCATAGCCGTGTTAGTCTGTATGCAGCAAAAACAATGAGATAATCTTTAAAGGTGCACAGGACTCTCATTGTTTTTGTTTTAATTAAAATTTCTCCATGGATGTAAAAATATTAACAGTGGCCTATTAAGTGATGATATTTTACAAAATTAGCTAGTACTGTAGGGTTATTATGTTAGTTTTATGTGACATCATTAAACATCTTTGTTCAGTCTGTCAGATAATTAAGATCAAAAACTCCTGATCTCTCTTTTTTTTTTTACCAAAATGCTAATTTTCAGTGGTTCAGACATAGTACATT
Organism: Pelusios castaneus; assembly: GCA_007922175.1. Classification (NCBI taxonomy): domain Eukaryota; kingdom Metazoa; phylum Chordata; order Testudines; family Pelomedusidae; genus Pelusios; species Pelusios castaneus. The sequence goes on along the minus strand of ML685769.1, from coordinate 5,386,535 downwards.
TTTGCTGTACTTTTCAAATTAAATTTCAACACATTTATCATGTGTTTGATACTACATAAAAAACTTACATAGATGTTACTTAGATTGTGAAGTCAAACATTCACGGGTTAAGAAATGCCATATTTAGTTGCTCAAATAACTTTAATTCTGCCATGTTCATCCTGTGCACTGAATGTATCAGGGATTCTGTGAGGGGGGAAAAAGTATGATTATATAAATAAAAACTGATGATGACCATATATAACTGATGGAGATCATATAAATAAAAACTGCAATATGCACAAGAGGACAAGACTAAAATTACATGAGAGACCATACCTCTGGTACTCCCTTTTGAATACTTGACTTTCAATCTTTTAATATACATATATTAAAACTAATTTCCCCAGTCTGTAAAGAAAATAGTAAAGTAAACTCTATATGTACAATTTATCAATTGTATCTCTCCTGTTTTTTATCACCATCAGGATTCAAAAATGGAACCTTCAGTGCTGCCCCAGTAGTTAAACTGCAAGACTAACTACATTAGTTGGCATCCAAAAAAAAAAAACAAAAAAAACCCAAACCCAAACCAAACTATCATCATAGAAAGAGGGCTGAGTTGCTGAGGTCTGGTGCTGTATCTGAGGTTGCTAAGGGAGAACCATATCTGACTCAACTCTCTCTCTCCACTCTGAGGTTTTGGTGAGCTCATGCCCTATGTGGTTTCCCCAGAGTTAAGGGAAAGGGCCACTGAGGCCATGTGTTGATTCCAGGATAGTCAGCCAGGGAAAGCGTGGCCTAGCTGTTTTCCTCCAATTCCTCCATTTCACCTGCTTCAGTAGCTCTCATGCAACGGCTTGACGTGAGTATGGCTTTAGGTTAGAATACTCATGGTAAGTTATTATATTAGCATACTGCCAACATTTTTCTGAGGCATTCAATTGAAAGAAAGGATATTTCAATTTTCAACAGTTGATAATTCACCTTGGCATGAAGAAAATTCCCCGAGACAAAGAAAAGGCACTTTCTTAACTTAAGAGTTTCTCCTGCTGTGAATTTCAACAGCTTACTGCTAAAAATGGACAACCATTTAAGTCTTTCCAGGAATATACATAAAATAAGTGATTATTTTGGTTTAAAAGAATGTACATAGAAAATGAAAATCTCACCTTTTCTGTTCAAATATTTAAAAACACTGTTGCAAGAATCTTTTATAAAGGAAAGTGTTAGGCAACCTAAATATAGAGGTTGCTTCCAGCTTCCCCATTATACATTATAGATTGACCTGAATCCCTAAACCAAACACTTTAGGAAGAGAGGATGTTAAGAGTCTAGGCTTAAAACTGCCCCAGAATTTCACAGCTTGGGCCTATCTCTTACTTAGCCAAACCAGAAGCCTCAATCAGAACACACTGAAATCTTCAGAGTTCTGAAATCCAGACCTTCAGTCCCAGATCTGAATTTTGTGACTCAGGTCCATCTCTGATTTATACTTGCCACATCTATGACAAACATGTCTTGCATACAGCCTTATAACTCAAGAAGTTTTATTAAACTTTCAATGAGGTAGAAATAAGTACAGATGAAAACTGACTGATGTTTAGTACAGACTTTCTTCCCAGAACAGGACTGAAGATTTGAAAAATTACAGAAGCTGGCTAGAAACTTGAAACCATCACACCCATGTGTGGCAGCCGCACAATATTTTGCTCACAAGAATATCAAACTACCATGTCTAATGACTGTGGTGCCTTAGGATAACTCTTTACATCTCAGCAAGGATTCCTGATGCAGTACAATTATACACGACATCATTCTAAATCAGTTGGATGAAATACTGAATGCTGACTGATTAAAATAAACCCGGCTTTTCTTGAGCAATAAAGGACCATAACAGTAGATACCAAAACAGAGTGAATATTGTAAAAGGGAACCCAAAAATAGGTTTGACTAAAACCCATTAATTTACTTCAGCTGTATTCGCAACCAGGAATATTCATAAAATAAGTGATTATTTTTGTTTAAAAGAATGGACATAAAAAATGAAAATCTCACTGTTTCTGTTCAACTATATTAATGTAAAGGTTCACACCATAAGGATTTATGTAGCCATCTTGGAATCTCTGATTTCCCTCCTGCTTATAAAAGATTATTATCCAATCAGGAAGAAGAAATGCCACAAGAATTAGTTCACAAGTCACACACTAGATATAATGAATAGTAGATAATAAAAGTGAAAAGTTTACAAAAAAAGTTATGGATACAAACACACATATAAAAAGCATTTGTTAAAATATGTTGAATGATGAACATATTGGCACAATTCAAAGACTGATCATGGATAATACACAAAACAGAAAAAAAGAGCAAACTGTATTCCATAAATGATATTTATAGAACTATTTAATGCCAGTTATAGTTGACACAAGCATTCCAAATATTTCAAAATCCACTTTTGTAAAGGATAGCAGACTACTGCAAAACAATGTACAGAGAGCATCACTTATACAAGAAAAAGAAATTAAGGTGAGATTTAAAGGATGTGAATGGATGGTTTTGCAAGAAAGGGGAGAGGTTTCCTGATGGTTAACGAGCACAAGGAGAGGTTTCTAAGACTGGAGGAGTGGCATATATTGGTGGGGAAGTAAGTGCACATCAGATGACAGACTAGAGGTCCTATTGTAGAATGTTGGGATTTTTGTTTTGTTTTGTTTCTTTTAAGGGAAAAACTAGTGAATAGAAGAGCTAAAAGCACCGGTTATCTGAAAAAACAGTCTCCATTTTTTCTGGAGCTGTTCTGCGAAGCACACGCATAAATGTCTAAGAGTATGTCAGCACTTTCAGGCAAAGGTGATTCTCAATTCCAAGAGACATATTCATGCTAGATCTCATTAAGCCAACGTGCTAAAAACAGAGTGTAGCCATGGCATCTACCTAGAGTACAGACCTGTTAAGAGATTTTAGGAATGTATTTAGGGTAGCTACTGCATCCTTAAGCTTGCACTGCTGTAGCTACCTTTATTTTTAGTGTGCTTACTAGCTCAATGAGAACTAGCATGAATATATCTTCTCAAGTTGGGGATCACATTCCCAGTTCCAAGGATAGACAATTTTAAGTATTAGCCTTTTTGCCTGTTTTTAATTGTGGGTACAAACTTTACCTAAAATTATACATTGAGTATCTTTAAAGCCCAAAAGGTTTAGGCTGGTCAGATGACCTATTCAGGGCTAAGCCAGTTTTCCCACTAATTTTTGCTCTACACTCATCCCTAATGAGTGTAGAGAAGGTTCTGTGAGTGGAGATAAGAATTAGATCATTAACTATCCTTATACACTCTCACTGCTGTTTCTTTTTGGCTTTGCCTCTTTGCTTGTTCAGGCCATGACTGTGGAAATACAGTATCTGCTAACATTGGTGCTACTCTGTGCAAGGTCTGCTTCAGTGAGACTATCATAGTACAGATAAAGGTAATAAAAATGGATACTTGTTTAAACTTCCAGGGTATGTGACTAGCTGGAAAGAGATAGACTATATGAAGAATGAGACAGGCCTGAAAAACTGGTGTGAGGGAGACACAAAAAGAAGACACCAGTATTCAACATATATTTCCAGCATTTTCAAGGAGCAAACAGGTTGGCATAAAAATGTACATGCATTTATATTAATTTATCTAGAACCACACAGATAAAAGGCCTAATCTACAGCCAAGATTGCACCAATATAACTAAAGGTATGATTTTTAAATGGATTTAATTAAATAGTTTAACTTTGTGTGTGGACATACATAAAATAGATTTAGACCCAATCTAATGTTGTTTAGCTTGCATCTAGGGTTGTTTAGAGGGGCCAACTAAACCAATACAACCCATTAAAATGAGATATGTGTGTCTACACAAGGATTTGCATTTGTTTAAACTTAACTGTACAACTTTGTAGGTAGATAAACTCAAAGGGTGCGTCTGCACTTACAAATTAAGTCGATTTAAGGAGGTTTAAGTCGACTTAATTTACTCCATGTCTACACTGGGCTTTCCTTAATTCGACTTAAGCTGCTCCTTAAGTCGAATTAAGGAAAAGTTAGTTTGAATTAATAACACCTCACTTTAATTCGAACTAGTGCTTAAGTCGACTTTATTAAGTCGACTTAAGCGAGTAAGGAAACGGAGTAGTGCCTAGTTGGACCTTTTTAAGTCGACTTAAAATGTTAAGTCGACTTAATAAGGCCAAAAAGGGGCCACGTCTACACTTGAAAAGTTAAGTCGACTTTTGTTTAGTTGACTTAATAAGGTCCACTTTACGTCAATTTGGGCTTGGGTAATGTTTCATTTAGTGACGAAAGGGAAAATAGAATGTTCAAAATAAAATATTTCAGGCATTCCAGGATTCATTTTTCACTAACCCCCTAGAATGTTCTGGGCTTTGTAGAATCTCATAGAAACCTCCAGACTTTCTGAGAACATTTTCCTCAAACCTCCTAGATTTATAGATCCTAGTGTGCCAATTTACCATCGTTATATAAAATCATGCATCAAAGCTGTGAAATGGGGTACAAATGCAATAAAAATGAGGCACTAAAAGTTTAACAAATGGAGGGGGAGCTGTTGAAGACACTCCTCATTTGGAGCACCATTTGGTTTATGGCCAGCCCAGGGGATGCCCCTGCAAGCTAAGGATTTTACCCAAAGACCAGTAGGAGGGTCTGAAATCCTCATAGAACTGGCATATCTGCAGCAGCTGTCACTACCATTTCACCATTTCTGGGTCAACTTTTTGTCTCTGTGTGTAGCCTGGTGGGTAGAGTACTGGCCAGGGGTTTGGTTGATCTCAGCTCATATCCTTTTTCTACCTGACTCAGAGAGACCTGGAAGGCAAAACTCTGCCCCAGCCCTGGCTCTCCCAATATCTCACCACTCACACTCACACCTCTCTATCATCCTGATTTCAACACAGTTGTGTTTTCCTGGAAACATTCGAAAGGTTTTGTTTTTGTTCCAATACAGAAAACAAATGTCAAAGCCTTGTGAGTTGCCATGAAATGGAATTGTCATCTTCCTGAATGGTCGCTAGTGCTCATGAGGACTATGAGGATCCACAGCATGCTCCTACAGTTTAGCTAACCCACTCCACAGGCTGATCCTTGTATGTTTCTGTCCACAGTGCATCTAGCCAAGAGAGATGCACAGTCACAATCTGGTCCTTTATATCTTGCTATTATTGGGTGCGGGGGTGGGGAGTGGGAAGATTTCTTGGCTGCTGTTAGAAGGGATTGGTTTTCTCCTCTTAGCTCTTCTTGTTCCTCCTGTTCCCTGCTCTTTTCCCTTTCTTCTTCATCAATTCTGCATATGCAACTCAAACTAAATAATAAAAAAGGAGAATGATGTGTGTGTGTGGGGGGGGAAGGCAATTAGTAGATTTTACCATGTTTTGTCTTGATCATTTCTCCAGACACCTGCACAACCTATTTTTCTGCCTCCTGCTGCTGCCCATGTGAATATAATTCAAATCCAGAACATGCACTGCATCACATGAAAATTTCTCTCTTCTGCTCTGGCAACTTCTTTTATTTGCTTAAAGTGAAAACTGATGGAGTCATGGTTTCCCAAATTTTCTACAAAACTAGTTGAAAAAAATTGCAATATTTTGTGTCCAACTTTACTTTTGGCTTTCAATGTTCTGCTAAAGCTGCATCAGAGCATTCTTAACACAGCTCTTTAATTAGAGGTAGAAATGCCATGTTGTTGGGTCAATGCCATAGAGAGAGATTTGTAGCAAAAGGGAGCCAAGCAATTTGAGAGAGGGGGGAAAAAAGACTATAAAAGTAGTACTGGGCATGGGGGAAGGGATCAAAATGAAAGGGGAGAGCGATATTCTGTGCGTTTCATTATTAGTTTTAAATAATTTCTTCAGCCATTCATTGTAGAAAAAAGATATTTAGCCTTTTTGTCATTGCTTTCTCCTACCAAACAACACTGAATACAACATTTGTTCTACCTGTTAATTAGGAATTGCTGTCCATAGTATCTGATATTCTGTTCCCCATTGGTTTTTTTCCCTAAAGATGTGATTTTGGAAAAAAGAAAACTTTAAAATATATCCTACTGGACCACAGCTACATTTGCCTTTAACCCTTTTTTCCCCTGGTTGCTTTTGTTTTTTATAAAATGTCTGAGTCTCTTCTCACATGCCACTTTCATATTTTGGAACTCCACTGATTTCATTAGAGTCGCTCCTAATCGACACCTGCGAAGCCTATATTGCACCCATTTAGGTGACTGAAAGTTCCATTAGAGTCAATGACAAGACTCCCACTGACTTCAATTTTGCTAGGACTTCATCCTTTCATATTTTAAAAAAAGGGCTATCTGACTCACAGGCCGTCTTCTGACCTGATCCTTCTGATAAGATCTAATACCAGATCTGTCATATCACAACCATTTCAGAATCTATAACTGTCTGAAATATTTAAAGGATATAAAGAAGGGTGAGAAATTAGAGCTATAATTTGTAGAATGGGTTGAACCTTAGAATGAGAACATTTTTATAGGCTGACTATCAGGAAAAACATTCTGACTTCACATTAATCATCCTACCTAAGGATATTAAGGAAAGCCAACATTTTCAGACCTGGGTGTCTAAAGTTAGGCATTTAAATCTATATTTAGGTCCCTAACTTTAGGCATTCAGGTTAGAAAATTCAGTCCTTAATCTTAAATTTGTCTTTCCACTTTTTCCATATATACTGCACATGATAGTAAGAGCACCTCATCTGCTTCTGAAATAAACACATCTAGAGAAATCATGTCACCAATTTTCAGTCAATCGCATGAGCATGTTGTAGTAACCAAACAAATTCTGGCACATATACAACAAACTCCAATCTGCATGGCTGCATGGCAAATTCTTCAAGGGTGAAAAAAATATTTACTCCTTGAAATTGTTATTTTTAATGTTTTCTACATAATGAATTTTTGAAAGTGCATGTTTTATGCTGCTGTTCTGGAATTACATCTCTTCACTCCAGAAAACAGACACCATTTAAAACTATCTCTCTTCTCTTTCAATTATTAAAATTTAATATTAAATATTAAATATCCTGCAATGGTACAATATAGTCATGAGATTTCCCATTTTAATGGTAAAAAAGTTTGAAACATGTTTAGTTTTAAAAGTTGTGAGATGTTAACATTAGAAAGGAAGCAGCTTAAAAGACAAGCTCTAAAAATAACCTCTAAAATACAGTGTAAGTTGATGTTTCAGGGATGAGTGAAAGTTACACTTGGCAAAGGTCTTGGATCTTTTCATATGCTGGATATGTTTAGCTTTGGTATTTTCCTAACAAATGGTTAGTATTGGACCCTATGTCTCTGGAGGAAAGACATCATCCTGCAATGACATGTTTCTATACAAACATACTCAAACCAAGGTCATCACTCACCTTCTTAAACCCCCAGCAACAAAAGCCAACAACTTAATTTACAGAGAGACGTTGTGTGGAGTGTGGGACTAGCAGATCCCAGCATCCAGTTGAGGGCTGCCACTGAATTAAAGGAACAGATGGAGTCACTCAAGCTGGAAGAATTTTTCTCTTTTTTCTTTTCCCCTCTATTTCACCCATATATTTTCACATTCATCGCTAACTCATGTTTAATCCTTTCTCATCCACTGATGAATGTGAACTCAAAAAATGGACACACTATTTGTTTTTGTATGCATTTCTTGATCAGTCTCTCCTATGCAAGATCAGGCAGAGGTATCAGGAAATTCAAAGAACAGATCCTTTATAGTAGAAATTAACATCTTCTGTTCTTTTCATAATTTCTCTGTGCTTTTTCATATTCTTTAATAGCTAAATGTTTGGATTTTTTAAAAAAACACGTGTAATAATGGACATAGGAATCATCCTTCTTTAAGTTCACCTCTTTTTTGTGAAAATCAGATGAAAATACAAAATCTAAGTTCTTACTTACTTTATATTAAGGAATAGTCAGAATCCAAAGATTGCATACCAACAGCAAAACTCATCTGCTCCCTCAGAGCTACAGTGAAATAAAAAGATCAACAGACATTTTTGTATATCTGGCCCTCTGCATTGCAACAAATTTCACCCTATATCTGCATCATTTATCCTTTCCTCTGACATTGACCCAACAACAATGGCATTGAAGCCAACAACACTATGGCTTGCACTCTACACTAGTGATCTGCAGCCAAGAGCACCAAACCTCTACAAAAGATCTCCAAAGCAAAAGAGGAAACACCACAAGAACATGCCTCCAGTCAGAAAATATGCAGGATTTTAAGTTTTAATGTTTCAGGTCAAACTGAAAATGAAGTGTTTTCAAAACTTTTGGTAAATCAAAAAAAAATTCTTTAAAAATTAGCTTCAGATTGAATGAAATGTTTCAGTCTGCCTGAAACAAAATGTTTTGTTTTGATTTTGACCATTTAAAAAGGTTTCATTTAAAAAATATAAAATATGAAATGAAAATTTGTTTCAAACCAAACTTTCAAAGCTTCTGCTACCTCTTATATAGGAAATGCCTTTCTTGACATATTTTTACTTCTGGTCCCACCTTCATCAGCAAACTGGAGAACATGTGCTCTCTTCCCTGCCCTAAAATGGACTTCAAATGAACTTCAAATAATACATTTTTAAAATTAAAAGAAGTACAGTTTATGTTTGAAGTTGGGTATCAGTCCATATTTATCTGAACTGATTTGCTCAACATTTTAAGGTATATTTAAAAGGTCATTTTAACTTTGTTGCCTTACCAGTTCCATTGACTGGAAAATCACATATCTTTAAACACAAAATGAGAAGAAAAAGGAATACGTTTTTTCTTTTGCTTTAGAGTCTTGTCAAGACAAAATAGACACATTTCATTTTATTCCTGTACATGACAGTAATACCATCATGCTCACTTCAGCTACCTCAGTAAGTTAGATCAAGTTACCCAAACAACAGCATTCAACAAAAATGCCATTTCAGGTATGCACGTTTTAGAAAATGTTCTATAGCTCTATATTTTTAAGTTCTAATCCTTTGTACTTACTCTCTCTTACTGGCAATAAATGGCCATTACTCAAGATAAACACTTCCAATTTAATTTTTTTTAAGCCAACTCATTTTTCAGTATTCTAGTTACTGATAAAACTCCATTTAAAATGCAAATTGGGAAATAAAAATAAATAAAATATATATATACATACATAAAATATTTTCTGCTCCATTGTTAATGCTTACAGTTGTCTTTTCAGCAGTAAAGAAACAGGATGATCATACTGGGGAATACAGAGAATTTGGCTTTAACACAAAGTGTGTGAAATGCATAAAGAAAAATATCTGAAAAAAGAAATAGAGAACATTTTTGCTTTGCTTAACTCCTTTCAGATCCATTACTTTAGAAGTTAATTTTAATGATAGTAAGTGAAATTTTTCTTTTCAAATAACAGTGTTATTTTCAACTTGGCAGTCTTGTTAATTAATCAGAGATAAAAGTAAATATTAAAAGTTACATTTTGCCATCGCAATGAAGTCTCTTCAGGTTTTATCTAACCAGGTCTGTGAACCATTTGACCTTCTATAAATCCTCTTACTGGGCTTGATCCCGGAAGGTATTGAGCAAGTTCCACTGGTTTCAGTGGGGGAGGTGAGTGCACAGCTCCCCCTTGCTGGATTAAGCACATATTTCTGTATCTTTTTTCAGTCCTGGAATTTGCTGTGTCATAGTTTCTCCTGGGATTGATGTTCTTGCTAAATGAAAATTACAGTTATGGAACTCAGCTCCCTTTATGAACACAGCAGTGAACCTGTGTGCACATTCCCCATACATGGAATTTTGGAAAATGAAGTTTTCTGTAATAAAAACAACTGAGGATGATTAGCCAATTAATTGCTGTGTTGGATATAAATTCTGGTACCTTCTATCAGTATTGAAAACTATAGCCCTTCCCATTGGCATGGATGGTAAAAGGACTCTATTAGTTTTAAACTTTTATTATTTTATTTTACTAATTTTCTTCTATTTTATTAATTAAACAAAATACCAAAATAATTTTTAAAAGCCACTTAACCTAACATGCATCCAAAATGGGCATGATTCTTCACTTGCTCACTTCAGTAAGAAACTCCATTCAATTCTATGGAGTCACTGGAAGGGAAATCTTGGGTGAGATCAGAATCTGTCCCTCTTACTGTATTTTTGATGTGAGATTTATCATCACAGACCAGTAAGTGGCACCACCAATGCTCACACAACATCACTTTAATGATCTAATATTACATACTAAAAAGCTATATTAAAGAAAAACAAACAAGGAGTCCTGTGGCACTTTTAAAGACTAACAAATTTATTCATCTCATGAGCTTTTGTGGGAGAAAATCCCACTTCATCAGAAGACTAACACGGCTACCCCTTTGAAATATATAAAAGAAGTTACTCTACAGTAAATGTGGTTCTTTGAGATGCATTGTCCACACGGATTCTAGTCTTCATGCATATGTATCCCATGCCTGAGAGATTGATCTCGAGTGCATATGGCGCATGCACACTGAGAATGAATCCATGTGGAAAATCACTTAAAGAAAGCGATTTAAGTTGCAAAGTCAAGCATTCAACTTTTCAGCAATGCCAGATTTATGGCTGTCCATATAATGATGATATCAGTGGAGATGTGCATGATTCACTGTCACAGAGTAAGAAGTCTAATTCCCATTTCCAAGCAAAAGAACAGCCTCCAAATATGTTCTTGCCAAGTGCTGAGAGTCATGCAGCTCAGACAGTGCCAAAAGCATAATTCTAAAGTTAATAGTTTCAAGTCAATGGAAGTTTCTTATATCCTGTGGTGGGAGACTAGAGTCCCTGGTGTATGTGTGAGTGTCTCTCCTCTCATATATGTTGTTTTGAATTGTGTTCAATTGTTTTTCAAATATGCAATGTAAGGTTCATTTTTATATGACCGATTACCCAATTAGTTAATTGAATTAGTTTTTTACATACATCATATTATTCTGTCACTACACTACACTTCAACCACTGGAGCATGGTGGGGAAGCTGTCTCAACTTGCTACTGCTACATGTTCATTTGAATTAGTTTTATCTTAATTTTTCTCATTTTTCCTTCCCGGTGTTCCAACTTTCTAGTTAGATCAGTGGGTACACTTTTATCTCCCAGATTGATAGCTTTTCTAACAGGACAATGAATTTGTTACCCTTCCTTTATATTTAAAATGAGACTTCTATTACAGTCTATTGACTACAGTTTTTTTTCTAGCTGAGAGATAGGGTCCCCAAGCGCATCCTCTTCTGGCCAGCTGTACATATATTATTTCACCTTAGTCTCTGATCTATTAACATCCATAAAGCTGATTTTATTTTGTTATTTCCCTCTACTATGCTCAGATGGAAATTTAAACTTTTGATCCTCCCCTCGTCCTTGAAACATATCCCAAATTCTACTTCTTCATGGAAGTCCAATACATTTCCTTACAGTACTGCCTAGAAGGTATAACTTTGGGTCCTTTAAATCTTTCTATGGGCCATGAATCCAAAACTGAAGCCAACTTGGAATCTGCAACCCATTTTGGTCCAAGTCACCCCATCTAGTCCTATTTCCGCCATAAAACCTATTGAATTACTATTAGAATAGAAACTGTTCCAACTACCTGATGGCAGTTAAAGTAAAAAAACATTTGTAAAGTTTAAGATGAGAACCTAAAGAGAAATTTTGTGCATTTAATAGGTTAAGATAAATATAGTTGGTCTAAAAAGTCCATATTTGATTATAAACAGCAGATTTTTATGTACATTTTACTGTACTTTGCCTTTTTGTTTTTTAATCTTAGCACCACAGACCTGTTTTCTTTTAACAGAAATGGATAACACCATCTTGAATGAGGGCATGATTTCATACAATTTAGGCACACAATGCCACAACTATTCTGTGGGCTGTTAGTATGAATGCACATGCAAACTGGGTAATTGCACACATAAATGTTTCTGGTCATTCACAGGCACAATTATTTAATTTATGCATACAGTTAAGATAATTACATATGAAAACTAGTCATGAAATAGTAATCACATTTTTAATGGGGACAATTAGTTCATTTAGACTATCCTCCTGTATATCACGGACCATCAAATTTCACCCAGTTACCTTTTCCAAAACTTGTGTTTTATTAGTGCATATCTTCCAGAAAACCACACAGTCTTGATCTGAAGACATCAAGAGATGGAACATCCACCATCTCCTTTGGTAGTTTGTTTCAGGAGTTAATCATTCTCACTGTTAAAATTGTGTGCCAAAATTCTCATTTTAATTTTTCTGTCTTCAGGTTCATGTAACTTTTTTCTCTACTAAATTAAAGGGTCCTTGACTACCCAGTATATTCTCTCCATTAAGGTGCTTACACAATCATCAAATCACCTCTCAATCTTCTTTTATAAAAGGTAAACAGCTCAAGCTCTTTAAGTTTCTCACTTTAAGACATTTTCTTCAGCACTCCAATTTTGTGGCTCTTTTCTGCTGTGACATGGACAGACTAGATGCCAGTTCTTGCCAAAGTCCCCATGTTTCCACAAGACAGATCAGCATACCCAAGGGGACTGTGCGTGACTACATATTTAGGCTGTTATAATAGCAGCGTTTACACTGATCGTTGGTTGGTGAAAACTAAGTATAGAATTCACAACCAATTTAGGGATTGTGCTCTGCTTCTTAACAGTCTATCCTGAGTTTGGTATTCTTGCCCTTGAGGGCAGCACAACAGCTGTATCCGCTCCAATATTTTAATACTCTTTTTAAAACGTGGGCACCTTAGCTGTAAGAAGTATTCTAGTATCAATCTCAACATTGCCATCGAGAGAAGAAAAAGAATTCCCTAATCCTATTCACTAGTCCCAGGCTTGTACTCCAGAGCACATGTTCAGTAGCTGGTTCACTGTGACAAAACCCTAAATCCTTCTCAAAGTAATTTCTTTTCACATCCCCCCAGTCGATTGGTCTGGCCTGTATTCTTTGTTCCTAAATGTATACCTTTGCATTTATTTATATTAGAATGCATTTTGGTTGAATTTTTTTGCCTATCATTACATTTCTAGAGCATATGGAAATGAGGGTATTTGAGTGTTGCTAAATGACTGTCGTGTTTGTGATATCTTCAGTATGGATCTGGTGAGTGAACTTTGCCTGAAATTTAGAGCCTTAGACTAACTATACAGTTATCTCTTTTTCAACTTCTGCTTTAACTGAGTACCTAAACGTCTTTGTAGTTACAACAGAGATAAGTGAGACTATCAATGGACAAAACAGGATACATTTTTTAGGGCATGGCAACAGTAGAATATATAGGATGTGTGTAATTACCAGTGTTAGCAAAAACCCCCAAACATCCAATCCCTAGAAATGGTGAAGAAATATTATGACTTTAAAAATTACAAAACCTATGGAGTGCTATTTTATGCATTCTTATTTATGAACTTAAAACCAAATAATGACCCAATTTTGGAAGGGTGCTGTGTCCTCTCAGCTACTTTTGGGCCCTATGTAGCTAATGAAGCAAAGTTTTAATGTGTTTCCAAGTCAAGTTTTTAAAGCACATTTATGGTGCAGTGTATATTCTGGCAGAGAAACCATTTGTAATCTGTTTTCAAACAAATAGATTGTGTACAGCTGTCCCTATAGCCAAGGCAAAATGATGATTTAATGTTGATTGAGAGAGAAGGCCTTTGAAGTGAGTGAGGCAGGAGCCCGTAGTATGTCTTTAGTGATCATTATCAGTCTTTCCCTGAAGGGTGACTTGGTGCCAAAACTCTTTCCCCAAACTGGCTGAGGTAGATCCAGGAGTGAATGCTCTGTAAATTTTTTAAAAACTTTCTCATTCAGAGGCCTCTGATGTCTTATTCCTTTAGCTGCATTAATGTCTGAGAATAAGCAGATGCATCCTTTTTCATTGGTTAACTACAAAAAGGGGCAAGGTCCACTGCTTCACTGCAGCATGGTATTATTTATTCATAATGAGAGCAGCAACTGAGCATGGATCCTGCAGTAAAATCAAATCAAAGTGGTGGTTTTTTTTAATATATGAGCAGCTGCTTTAGTAAAACACAAAGCATTTGGATTAAATTTTTGATAACTAAATACTTATGGGAGCCATTAGATAAAAGGATGTGAATGAGCAATCATGCTCTCTCTCTCTCTGATTTGGTTGTCTCATTGTTAGAGGTTAAACTCCAGTGGTAATGTATTTTGTATGTTATATTTGCACACATACATATTATACACTGCCATTTGAGAGTATCTGAATAATATGTCCATTTTCTACCACTTATCAGTGATTTGGCAAAAAATTCACAAGTGCCAGTGGACAAAAAAGGGGGAAATCTACGTTGTTTTACATTAGCCGATATAAAAGATGCAATTCTAACCTGGCAGAAGTGATAGTGGTTGTAGTACAGAGGAGGCACAGGGGAAATAGATTTCCCACTGGCCGATTACTACTGCTATGATTGAATTTTCTGTAAGAAAATGCAATTGTTAATATAAAATAGGTTTACACCCCAACTTAAATAGAAATCATTTGTTTCCTGATAACCATGTCTCTTCTTTTCAATTCTTCCACCCTCTTCCAAAACACTAAAAATAGAAAGAGTCAATATTAATTTGTTCATTACTTTGGGTTCTACTAATGGTTGTTGTTCAAGATGTCTTTTTACGGTGGCCAGCACAGAAATCTTCATGGCTGTTCCCAATAATTAATATTACTACAATATTTAGTGTGTTTCAAACACTAATTCTAAGAAATATCATTATAATGCAAATTATTCAAAAAGCAAAATTATAAATATTCTAAATGGAGACCATTCTACTTTTCCATAATCATAAGCTCTAAGAAACCAGTTTCCACCCAATGGACTGAATGTTTTACCATTGGCTTCATGGGGGCAGGACTGAGCCTTACGTAGAAAAGAGATTCAATTTTTGTAAATGCAAAAAAAAAAAAAAAAAAAAGCTGGCAATTTAAGTAAGTAGCAGTGCATGCAAGTTTTGTAACACTGCTCCGCCAACGTACCTCTGACCAGACTCGGAGGAACCACTAGCAGGTGAGAGCAGAAGCTGTGCCATAAATACATGTAAACAAGTGCATAAGTGCTTTAAATTCTACTAATTTGACACCAATCCTGTTAAAAACAAGTATTTTTAATCACTTTCCTGGAAAATCTGGGTAAGGTTGTGCTTGGCTGGTTGGGGGTTAGTGTTTCTTTAGCAAAAATGGCTACACTTAATGAGCAAACACATTGAAAAGTATGTTTACATGTTTTTAAAGTGATTTTCATAAGAAATTAGCTCTTCCGTTACAGCTGTGAATATGACAAAGTTGGGGGGAAATGAAACCACTCAATGAAAAAAAAATATTTGAGGGCAAAATCCTGTGAAACTCACAATTCTGAATGTTAAACCTGTAGGGTGTGACTGAGGGCTGGTCTACTCCACCGCTTGAGTCAATCTAATTTATGTCACTCAGGGGTGTGAAAAAGATCCAAGTCACAGTGACCTAAACACTGTCCACACCAGCACTATATTGGTGGAAGATGCTCTCCCTCCAGCATAGCTTCCACCTCTCATGGAGGGGGGAACAATTATGCAAATTGGAGAAAGCTCTTCTGCTGGCATACAGTATCTTTACTGTGATGCAATATGGCAATGCAGTTGCATTGGTGCTGCTGCACCTATGGAGCTCTTCTAGTGTAGACCTGCTCATTGAAATCACTGGAAGCAGAATCTCACCCTTGATGAGAAATCAGTTTATTCTCCCCACCTATTTAATCCTTAATCTCTCCTGAGACACAAGAGGTATTTAATAGAGACCTGTGAGGATATAAAATTTGTATCTGCATCCAATCCACAAAAATGATCTGCAGCTATTCATATCTGCAGGTGTAGATATCTGCAGATATAAAGTGGATGCTATGGGTTTCCAGGGATTTAGATATAAAATTTGGATCCGCTACCCGCAAAAATGGCCTGTGAATATCCATATCCCTATCTGTGGATTCAGATATCTGTGTATCTAAAGTTCTAGAATTTAATTCCAATGGTGGTGGTAGTTGTGTGTGATATGGGCTCCTGAGAACTGGATATAAATTTGTTTAAAACTCATCTGATGAATTATCTCATGGTTTAACTGTGGACTGACTTAGCCATCACAGTGACTCTAGTAGATTCTCTTTTTTCAATCATAAACAACTCTATTTATTTATTTATCTTAAATACATAGTCTTTTAATTAAAGAGTGTTGCCTCATTGTGATGCAATGATTCCATTGTAGAGAAGAGCTGTGGCTTCCCTCGGAACCTGGGCCTGAGGAAGGGCCTGAAGGCCCCCCTGGACAGACTTAGGAACTGCAGGGCTCCAGCCCCGGAAGCAGAGGGGTGGAGCCCAAACAGGAAAGGGAACTATAAAAGCCCAGCCAGACTGCTCAGGAAGGAGGGAGATGCTTCAGGGGAAGGACGTGGCTTCCCACCGGCGGCGAGCCAGAGGGAGCAGGGCCCCTATGAGGAGGCCGCCCCCATCCCCTCCAGCTAGATGGCCGGAGGGCCTGCCCAGTTTACCTGGGCCCAGTGACTGGGAAGGGATCCCCGAGGCTAGAGACTGGGGAAAGCATCCACGGGTGCACCGCTGTCCGGAACCAGTGACTCTCCCTGCAGAGGCCCCCGAGGAACCGCTGGGCCCCTGCGACCTTGAGGAGCTCCCTTCGGCAGAGGACCTCAGCCTCCAGGAGGAACAGCCAATGGTGATAGGGTCTTATGACCTGGAGGAGCTGCCCTCTGCAGAGGAGCCCAAGGAGCTGCCAGATCTGCCTCCTCTGAACACCGAGGGCCTGGTTGGGATCCCCTGAGCAATCTACCCCAGGGACCCTGAGGAAGTCCCTGTGGACCCAGGTACCCAGACTCCAGGGTGGGAGGAAGTAGCCCCGGGGTGGCTGGCTGCCACATAGTGGGTGGCGGAGCCGGCTGGGTCAGCGTGTTTCGGCTAGAGCCCCGCTGACCACAGTGGCACTGTGCCACTGGATAGGGCCCTGGGCTGGGACGCAGTGGAGACGGGTGGGCCTGCGTCCCCCTCCCTCACCCCTTTCCCTAACCACTCAGAGCACTCAAACCCTGCCAACCCTGCTGAGGAGCTTGTGGCTCGTGCCTGCCCCACCCTGCCTGGGGGCCGGGGGCAACTGACTCTCATGCCTGCCCCGCCCGGCTGGGGGCCAGGGGCGACTGACTCTTGTACTGCCCCGCCCTGCCTAGGGGCCGGGTGCACTACCACTTCTTTGTGGACAGGTGCAGCTTAATTTGGCCGGTGGACCGGCCTGCGGCTCTTGGACTAGCGCCAACTAGCCTACACCATCATTAAAGCTTGTCAAAAGTTTTCAACCCAGAAATTTTCCTGCCAAAATATGGGTTTTGTCGAAAAAATTTTTTGTATGAAAAAAGGTAGTTTGACAAAATTTTTTGAATTTTTGAAACCAATCAACAAATGTTTGCTTCATTTTCAATATATTCATTTCACTTATCTTTGTGAAACTTGAATTTTTTTCAGATTTTTGATTCTCCTTTTCCCTTTTTCCCCTTTCCATTTTTGCCACTAAAGTAATGAAATGGGGGATCACTAGATTATAGCTTTGTTTCCTACTTTTTCTTTTTCTACTCACTTTTCAAAACTTCCTGAAATTTGGAAAAACCAGTATGGAAAAATAAAACAAGTGCCATTCTATAACTTTTGAAAAAATGAAGAACAATTGAAAAAAAATTGCGAAATGCCAGTGTTAAATATTCCTTGGGGTTAGGGAAGGTTAGATTTATATGGATCTAAAATATGAACTGCAAAGTTAAACAGAAGACTCCGAAGGAGGCTTCGGATAAAGAGGTGTCAAAGGCATCAAATAAAGACAATTCTGGAATTCATATGCGGGGTCAGCAATTGATAAATAAGGACCTGATCCTGCAACTATTAACTTCTGAGAACAATGCTAACTACCATGAATGGTCCTGTTAAAGCTTACAGGACTACACAAATTAAATTAGAATTACACATAGTGTTGTTTGCAGATTGGGTCTTTAGCTGTGAGCACAGTTTTAAAATACTCTGAGGTAAACAGGTTCTACTTGATCAGATAAAATCATGCATCATCTGCATTCCTATATCTTTGTTTATATTGTATAGTCTTCCTGATCAATATCATCGTCCTCATGGCAAACAACTTTTTTTTATTCATCTCAACATTTTTTAAATGTTCCTCTCATTTTCTGGTGTGATTTGTTTATTTGTTGGTTTTTTTTAAAAAAATCCTTTTGTTTTGTGCCATAATTGCAGTGTTCCAGGATGTTCTCGTATGTATATTTCTTGACTAACATGATCATGCACAAAAATTAGCCCATCCCATTATTATACCTCCACGCCCACATTAAATAATTTTAATAAAATAAATCTTTATCAAATTTATTGACATAAAGTATATTAACACATCCATAAAGAGAAAACAACCTATGTCACAGTGAATCAAAGACAAGCTACTGCATCTGAAGGCATCATAACCACAAGAACAAAAATGAAGGTATTGTATTGTCTTGACAGAACACTTGTACACTTGACAGAAGTGTAATTAGAGCTTGACTACAAGACAGTCATATGTGCCTTCTAAGAGGTGCTGAATGCTTCTCATTCTCACTGACTATCAGCAGTTAAGTTCACTTAAAACTTCAGAAAACTGTTCCTTCTTGACACAATCTCTTTTGAAGCAGCCTCTCCCCCCTCCTCTCAATTTCCCTTACTTTTCCTGCCTACTCTATTTATATTATGAAATTGTTGAAGGCATTCCTTACTCAGATACATACCAATTGGCTTCAAGGGGAATTCTGTCTGAGTAAGAGAGTAAAAACTGAGTGAATTTTTTGACAAACAGTTTGTTTGACAAAATATGTAGTTTTGATCTACCCAAAACTATTCATGAATTTGACATGAATAGTTTCAACTGTTCACAGAACAACTAAAGGACATGGTAGTGCTACTTTATTGTGACTCCACAATGTCTAGCCCAGTGATTATGGCATTCACCTAGGATATGAGACTCTCAGATTCAAATTCCCATCCTGGAACAGCCCTGAAATGGACTTTTGATTCACCAAAAATTAAAAAAAAAAAAAAAAAAAGTCAGAATTGGTTGGTTCAACACCTTTTTTTCAGAACTGCCACTGAACAAAGAAAATCAGTTATTTGCCCTACTCTAGTAAAGAGTGAAAGATCATGCCTTTGGATACTTTGAATTTATACTACTATTATACTACTGTATCGGTGTAAATCAGAACAACTCAAGATAGGGGAGCTGTAAGACTGAATATTTTCAGGTGTAAATCAGCTAAAGAAAATGAATACAAAATATGACATCTGCCATCAAAATCCTTAGTGCTTAGCATACAGTTTTAATTTAGAAATATTTACTCTTCAATGTTCAGAGCTGCGAGAGGTTTGTTTAATTCATTATAAAGATGTTGGCTGGTCGCTTAGGCCAAAATATTAGCTCCAGAGAAGAAAAGGCTTAGAAAACCTGTGACATCTTAAAGACTAGCAAATTTCATTGGGCATAAGCTTTCGTGGGCTGCAACCCACTTAATCAGATATGGTGCCACAGGACTTTAGTTTTTTTTTTGCTATATGCAGTCTAACACAGCTACCCCTCTGTAATTTAGAAAACCTGATATTAAGTGTAAAAAAATGTATTACTATAAATAAAATGGATTAATTATAATTCAATTTTAATCAGTGGAGAAGTTATTTACTAACAGAGGTAAAGTTATTAATAAAGAGTGTTGTGCTCAATTTTTAATCAGACTATGTCCACTTCAAGTTAATGGGAGCCCTTCTAGAGGTCCTAAATGTACTAAAACTATTGCATTTTTACTGCACTGGAGTGGGGTAAGGTGAAGAGAAGTTGTGCATTGGGACAGTGAAGTGGTCCACAGAGGAGAGATTTGGAAATGTGATGAAGATGTTGTTCACCTCTGCATAGTCTATCTAGTCACACTGTGCTCAGGGAAAGGATTTGGGTTTTAATATTTGTTTGTGTTTTATTCAGATTTTTCTTTAAAAGTCTTCTAGGACTGACTCCTGGAAGGTTCTGAGATTCCTCAACTTCATTCTAAATCAAAGGCCCCTTGCAGTTTGAGCCCGTAGTGCGTTCTGTTTGTTTCAACTTTAGATTACATTAAGCTTTAACTCTCCTGTTTTAATTAAAGCTTCATTTTTAAATAACTTTCGGCTGCCAGTTTGTAGCCTTGATAAATAACCTTAATTTTACTTCAAAATTTTTTATGATGAAAAAGAAAATACAAGAGAAGTAAAACCAAGTTGACAATGCTATAAAAACATTTTTATATGACTCGATCAATATAAGTATTTCTGCAGTTAAATGTGCCTAGATGTTTTGACCCTTTTATTTTATTTTTATAAAATAGTTAGGATAAAAATTATTTTTAATTGTCCAGTGATAAAAGCGGCCTAACAAAGAAGTCCACATCTGCTTTAACAGCAGACATATAAAACTTGTGTGACAAACATGATCATTAAGCAATCTGATTTTCTTGTTGGGAGGATAAATGCTGTTGGGTATTAAAATGTAAAATTTGATAGGGCGTCTTAAAATTTTAATGATGTGTTCATGAATATAAAGCATGCTTCCACCAGTGACTTTATGACTTCTCCTCTGCATAATTAGTGGTATCTGTTTTATGAGCTTACTCTTGTTGCCTTGATCCCATGAAAATGTAAAACCATTGTAATAATTTACACCATTGCAGAGCTTTAAAGATACAAACTGGGATTTCCTCACCCCCCTTTTGATACCAAAGTAGAAGTTATATAGTGGCCCATGTGGAAGTCATATGTGACAACAAAAATCAAGGGCAATGGTCTATTTTTAACATTGCATAATACAGTATTTGTTGTTTAATTACTAAACGTTGGTTTATCCTGCCAGCCACTGCTAGAAGTTTCGATAAAAAACCTTCCCACTCCAGCATCATTAAATACAGCTAAACTCACTTATCGAGAAACCTCATTTTTAAAAACAGTTTTTAGTTATGCAATGAAGAATGAGGCTATTTACTATCAATAAAAACGTGCTATCTGGGGACTCACAAAACAAGAAGTGACACAAATATTGGTGTTTATTTTGTAGTGCAATATTTGGTTTGTGGACATCCCCACTTGCTCCACACTTTTTTCCTTCAGACTTCAGGACTCCTTGGTTTAGTGCTGTTAACAATTTCACTGAATTCATCAGAGGAAGCATGGTCGTGTATTCAGAGGACTGGACCAAGAATTGGGGGTTGAGACCACTGTTCATGATTCTGGTCCTGATTCATCAAGGCTTTTTGATCCTTTGATTTTCCATTTGTAAATAAGGATTTTAATGCAAGTCTTGTAATTCGTCATAGGTCTCATTAATCAGTTTGCACTCTTTAGTGTGCTTGGTCTACTTCCCAATGCAGAGGAGATGGTGAATCATGTCATTTTTATTTTTCTGAAAAGTTTTGATCCTCCATTGACATTAAATGATGATATATCATAGGAATTGAAGATTGGGTGCTTCATGTCCCTATTCTTTCTTATGGACTGGGTTCCTTGACTGCATTTCTACACTCCCCTTCCTGACAAGCTTTATAGTGCATCATGGAAGCCCAATGACTGCAATGCATTACTGTAAATATGCTCTAGCAGGGAGCCCTGTCCATAGGGAAGAATCAAGACATTTGAACTACAGTGTCCAGGTGGCAGGCCCTGCAGCACCTTAGGCAGCTGTGGTTTAATGTGGCTGACCTGAAACAAAACATTTTGACATTTATGAATCTAAATTATTTTAGCATTTTTTCCTCCATGAAAATTTTGATATGTTGTCATGTTGATTCAGGATGAAAACAAATACCTTAATTAGAATTTCCCATGGGACAGAAATTCCAATTCACTAAGCTGTAATGAAAAGCAAGAAGATTTCAAGCTCAGACAGATATCCTCAGCTTTCCCATTGATGAATCATAGATCAGCCCCAAGCTGATAAATTCTTGTTGTCCCATATCTTCCCACTAACTGGAAGCAATGCCATCTTGTTACTGCTTTTATTCATTGCAGCACCCGAATCCCTCCAATTTATGAGACCTGAATACTAAGGATTTCACTTTAGCTTCTCCTGCACAGATAACCAGTTGAGTTCAGGTCTGCAGTCCCCTCCTCATGAAAAAAAATTGCAGCATTGCACTCTCATCTTGAGTTTTACTGCTTTTGTTTGTTTGGTTTGTTTCTTTTCCTCTCCCCTCAGTTTCTTTTTGTTTTGTTTTAAAAGACTACTAGCTTACCTACTTGCCCTACTGGGAGGTTATCTCTTTCCTTTGAAGGTTAGATAGTGATTGGTAGAGGGTCAGGAAACTTCAGTCAAATTGACCCTGATATGGAAATAGTTTGAAAAATTAGGGTGAAAAAGAAATTCTTACAAAAAAGTTTCTAAAAGGGCAGACTTTACCTGATATTCTTTAATCAGCTCATACATTTACACAATTTGTTTATTATATATATTTGTATATTATATATAATTGAGTCTTCATCTTGAATAATTGTAATTAGTGGGAGCTTTTCTATTGACTTCAATGGGTGCAGGATTAAGCTTTAGATGTGTAAAAGGTGACAGATCTCTTAGCAGGACATTCACAAAAACACAGATAAAAAGTAAATAAAATATATACTGCTGTCAAAGACTGTATGTAGGTTAAACTATTTTTAAAAGAGTGCCTAAAATTAAGGTCCTTCTCACTAGGCTATGCCATACACTCACTCCACGTATGTTAAAAATAATGTTTATTATTATATAATGGAGTCAATAATATGTCAATAAAATTGCTTACAATAAATGTTTTATGATGCACAACTTTTTCAGACTCTACATTTATATTTGTATTTTAAATGAATACAACTGAAAAATTAAGTAGTTACATTGTAAGACAAAGGTGCATGTATCTGTCTTTGTATTCTATCTGCACTGTATTGTCTGTATACTTCAGATTTCAAGGCAATGTAACAGACAGAACAAGAACATTATTGGTATTCAGCATATAACAGTGATAGATAAGGGCATTTGTTTTTGCATGTAACTCTCATTAATAGTAATGGAGCAGTACTCACCCACACTGGAGAATATGTCCCTTAGATTTAAGACTGTTGCTCTGTCTTCCGATGATTTTGTTGAACTTAAGTACCTTCCTTGTTTGCAGGGTGCCTAATTAACAGCTGGCTGTAACATACTATACCATATGTGCCGCATCTCAAAGGCACAACTATGGGTTAAAAGATGAAGGATCAGGTTTAATTGTTCTTGCAATGATTTTCCTTTAGGTGATTTAAAAACAAAAATATTTGAATAATAGAGATTTTACTGGAAGTGACAACTCAACCAAATACCACTATAATTCACTTTTAACACATCAGAATTTTACCCTTGTTGGCTTAGTACTCTGAATAGAGTGTTATACATACACTTGTATACCATTGTTACTGGACATAGGCAGTACATTTATTGCTATGACAATGCCTATGCACCTTTCATGTTGGATCCACATTTAACTTCCTTCCTTAGTGCTGTCCAAAATTATAATATTGTTTATTGTTAACATCTGAAAGGTTCTGAACATAGATACATAGATCATACATAGATCAGAACATAAAACATAGATCAGACTAGTGGTTCATCTGAGTCAACAAAAGGATCCCTTCTTCTACACCAACCAGGCCCAGATGCTTCAGAAGACCATACCAGAATCATCAAAGTGAGCAATTATGGAATAAGATGTCTAAAGGGGAAGTTTCTTCCTAGTCTTCAGCAGTTAAAGGATGTTTTATACTCTGAAACATTTATAGTAAAGTCTAGAACAAATGTTTTAGAATATTGTCCTTTAATCTTATTAAATTATTTCCATTTCCCACTGAAAATTTCCATTTCAACATGTCTAGCTAGTTATAGGCCTGATTTTTATCATTGTGTTCCACACTTTGGGGATGCTAGTGGGTGGAGAGACAAGCTGCTTAATTTTAGAAGATGCACCATCCAAAGACAAAGTCATTCAAATCTGTTCACTTTAAATGAATGTCCAGGAAAGGAAAAATATGGGATTTTTTCTAAGTTAGATCCTTTTGCCCCTTCAAGGTTCCTGCAACTTCCTTTCTGAAATACCTGGGGACTCTAGCACTAGTTGTGTTAGAAGATTGAGATTATAACATATGTTCCTACACAGCTATTGTAAAAGTCTCTCTCATTTTATCATACCTACAACAGAATTCACACCCCCAGTCCACACATCTGGACACATTCCGGGCTTGATCTTTGTCCTAAAAGTGGACCTCAAATAATGTCAATTTTCCATTTTTGTGGATGGACCATCATCTACTTCAAGCAGGGCCGGATCAAGGCCGGGGGTAGGGTGGGGTGGGGGACATGGCAGTGCAGGGTCAGGGGTCCAGGGTCCCAGCTGGAATGGCTGCAGGCCACAGGCCATGCTGTTAGGAGGCTGCAGGTGGATGGGGAGGGGCACAGGCCAGCGTGGCTATGGGGGCCACGGGCCATGCTGCTGTGGGGTCTGCGCTGTTGGAGGGGTTCGGGGTGGCCCCAGGGGGCCACATCATGGGGAGGGTGCAGACCGGGGTTGCCGGAGGGGGCCACAGGCCGGCACAACCTGGCGCTGCTCCTGGAAGCTGGGGCTGGGAACTGGGGAGGGGTGCGCCAGAGGCTGTTTGTTTATATTTATGTTGTTTTACTATAATTAGCTTAAATTTCAAAACAAAGTTATCTTGAACCAAAAACCTAAAATTTTCATTTGGAAAATATTAAACAGGGATATTTTTCAACAGTTTCAAAAGAAATTTCCATTTTTTTTTTTCAAAATGAGTAAATTGTCAACATCATCCCCTTCCAGTAAACAACTTCACTTTCGACAAATGGGCATTTTTCCGACGAAAGACATTTAACAATATGTTCCCAGAACCCAGATAGCTCTACCTGGTATGTGAAATGGGATTGAACACTCACATGTACGCAACGCACTTGGTATGCTTGGCAGCATGAAAAGGGATAAAGTCATTTTCTCCACAGATGCTGCGAACTGAATTGTTTACATAGTGTGAGAAGCAGTGTAATCTATTGGCTGGAACTGAGGAATGGAAGCCTGTAAACTGGGTTCTGTTCCCAGTTCTACCACTGACATGCTGTCTAATCTTGTATAGTTTCACCATCCATAAACAGGGAGAATGAGAATGTGCACATCTTTGAAAAGATTTTTGCAAAACCATTATTAATGTTATTACAATGTTCAAACTGCAATGTCTAAAAATTAGCCTCCCATCATCATTTTTAGGCATCACAATAAAAGTGGCCTGAGTGTCAGTGGTGAAGAGCGCCAAAAATTACCACTGACTGCAATGCCTAATTTACAAGCCTAATTTGGAGAACATAGGTTGGGAAATTTTGTATGCTCTTTGTAAAGCAAGGACAAGATGTATCCCTTTCTTATCTTTGTGTATAGGTGAATAATGGAGTCACGTGGCACAATTTGAGCAAGGAGACTGAGATGATTGTTTCCTTATTCATTTTTTTAGAATCAGGTCAATAAGTCCTTTTCGTATTTTTGTCAATTTATAATCTTAGTTCAGTAGAATTCTCATTTTTCAATGAGAAAATTTAGGCCCCCAAAGCAGAATGAGAACATTTCTGGATTGATTAATGTTAGTTCAATAGCATTCTCATTTTTTAATGAGAAAATGTAGGCCCCCAAAGCAGAATGAGAACATTTCTGGATTCCTCCTCACCTCTTTAAATGTACCAATTAGAACAGTGTCTAGTAAAGGAATTTGTGTTTTCAACTAGTTACCACAAGCCTTGGAAAAATCCCTGAACTCTGTACAGGCAGAATAATTGCACACAAATGCATTCGGGAATCCTATGGAAAATGTAGTCCAATGACCTGGCATGATTACGGCACAGTTTAGCAAGGATGTTAGAACAAATTACTCCTTTTAACCATAAGCCATTCTGTTTCACGCTTTTTAATGAAGGCCTGTGCCACACACTAGAATACTTCTCACCTCATTACTACTCATAAAAAGCAATGATCCATTCAAAGGCTCCTCATATCTCCCACATGAGATGTAAAAGAGCCACTCTTTCTCAATCTGGCACAAGAGAAGGAACGACTTCTTTCTTCAGCCTTTGAAGTTGATCATTAGGATGTTTACTAGATAAAAGCACTCAAAAATTTATCTGCATAATTTCACTGCTGTCCTGTGCAAGTGTTCTCTCCCTCTGCCTCTTCCTCCCTTTATAAAAATGTAAATCTCTGTTGCTGTTTAGGGAAAACAGAAGAGTTTCAGGATTTCTCATGCATGATTATTTTCATTTGTGTATATATACAAAAAAAAAAGAGGCGGGGAAGGAAGAGGAATGATAAAAACAGTGAACATGAAGAATTTAATGTGACACTGAAATGCAAAGTATGGGTTTAAGAAAAAAGAAGTCAAGTCAGGCTGCCCAATAAGCAAACTTAAGGGAAATACTCATTTCTTAATTTTAATAAATTCTTTTTTTATTTTGCAAAAAGATAAAAGCAAAGAAAAAAACTATAAGGAGTGTTCTTGTTAGTTAGCAGTAAATTTAATTATTTCATTTTTGCTTTTGCTAGAAACAGAGGACTTTATTTTGGGTGCTAATATTTAGTTTTTCCAAAGGTTCCCACTCTTCTGCCAAGGAATTGCAGGGTTCAGCACTGGCCCAGAAGGGAGAAGACAGGGGGCTGAGTGGGAAGTTTTTGGAAGTTGGACTCAGAGGTGGCCTTTCACTATTGGGGGCCATAGGTGAAGGCCCGTTTTGGAGTCCCCTATAGGCCTGCAGGGGCCCCCCTGCCTCCGGCTCCAGCCCCAGGGTCCAGCTCCTCCTCCTGCTGCTGACAGAGACAGACACTGCTTTTGGGGTAGGTGAAGCAGGAGACAGGGCCTTTTACTGCTCAGGGCCCTAAGGCGTGCGCCTGCTTCGCCTACCCCAAAAGCTGCCTCTGGTAGGATGGGGCTGAATGAGGAAAGTGGCTGATTCAAGTGTATCTCTGCTGCAGCTTACACAAGCAGACATTTATGCCCCCGGGGCACGTAAAGCTGCCTTCCTCCAGGAAGACCCCTAGAGGAGGCTTGCAGTAAACACATCTCCTGCTCTCTCCCAAGGCCTGTAGTTGCCCTTATTGAGACAGAGATGTACATCTTGCACCTCCTTGCACGAAACAGGGTGACCCAGACACACAGTCACTGGTAGGAGATGCTTCAAAGGAAAGCACGAGATACCACATAAAAGCAATTACGTAATCACCTAGCCACAGAGGCAGTTCCTTCCTAATCCCTTATACCCCTTATACATTTTTATCTCACCAGTGGTAACCATGGATGCTCTTATTATCTACATAAATGTCTAATCATGTTTAAATTCTGTTTAAACATGTTTAAAACCTAACTTCAAAGTGTTGTCTGAGCATTAACTGATTATCCCTAAAATACACCCAGGAAAGAGCCAAGTACAGCATTAGCACAAATGTGTTTAAATATAGAGAAAACTAGACACAGCCATAGCTTCAGTTACTTGCCCAGTGACATACAGTGAGTCAGTGAAAGAGCAAAATTCAGAACACAGGAACCCTGTGCTCAGACCATAGGCCACAGTGCCTCCCACCTGCATATGGGTCACATTTAACTATCAAATATTATCAGAGCATTTTCTTTTTGCACATTGCCCACCTTGTTTCAGTTCACTAGACATATCTCAAGCTTCTGTCACCTTCACCCATCTTTCTCTAAAGTAGCCTTTAACTCAATCCTGAATAGATTATAGTCTGACTGCTTAAACTGAAATTTCCATATGTCATGCCCAATTCACTTACAAGAAGTGTTTTGAACAGAGACTGTTTTTTGCTGTATGTGTATACAGTGCTGAGTTTAAGAGGAGCCTCACTTTGTTTGGGGGTTCTGTGTTTTACAATATAATAAATAATAAGAAAAAAGATTCCTTTAATTTAAGCTTTTTCACCAAGTTCTTTTCCATAATGACCCTCTGTATGTTATCACCTGATACAACTTCATAGGTGATGATGCCAAACACCAAGAAACACTTGAGCTGTGCTGCTTCTAAATTAAATTGGTATTCTCCAGGCACTTCCACAAAAACTCAATCTGGACTTGAAGCACTTCATGTACTACATAACTGCAGAAAAGTGGACATACATTAGGAGGACCAGGGGAGAAAAACAAATGTTTCACAAAATAGTTAACCTCTGAAATAATAATGGCACAGCTTTGTTTTATCTGGAAGCATAAATCCACACACACATACCTGGCTGGACATTTATCTATCTAGGAAACAAATGACCAGTGTATTACAAAGAAAAGGAAGGGGAAACATGTTGACAACATTATTCAAACTCAAATTCATTATTTCAATACTCTCTTGCATGCATAAGCTTAACATGTATTTATACATTCCATTTGGATATAAGTTTCAAAGGAGTAGCCATGTTTGTCTAGTGCAGAGAAACAATCAGAGTCCTGTGGCACTTTTAAAGATCTCAACAATTTCCACTCCACAATCAAACTTAGCTTGGAACACTCACACTATACCAAAAACCTACTGATCTCTATAGTTACCTACATCCCTTGAGCTTTCATCTAAGACACACCATTGTCCATTGTCTACAGTCTTGCCCTAAGATATAACCACATTTGCTCTGATCCTTTAGACAGAGACAGACACCTTTAGGACCTCTATCAAGCACTCTTAAAACTACAGTACCCACCCACAGAAATGAAGAAACAGATTGACAGAGCCAGATGGGTACCCAGAAGTCAACTACTACAGGAGAAGCCCAAGCAAAAAAACAACAGAACACCATTGGTCATCACCTACAACCCCCAAGTCATACCTCTTCAGCACATTATCAAAGAACTACAGCCTATTCTACAAGCCGATCCCTCACTCTCTCAAGCCTTAGGAGACAGACCTCTCCTTGCTTACAGACAGGGCCCCAATCTTAAACGGATACTCACCAGTAACTACAGATTGAACAACAGAAACATTAAAGCAGGAACATATCCCTGCAACAGATCACGCTGCCAACTTTACCCTCGTATCTACACAAAAGACACCATCATAGGACCTAATCAAGCCAGCTACTCCATCAAGGGCTCATTCACCTGCCCATCCACCAATGTGATTTATGCCACCATGTGCTGGAAAGGCCCCCCTACCTCGTATATTGGACAAGCAGGACAGTCTCCACACAAAAGAATGAATGGGCACAAATTTGAGATCAGAAATCATAACATTAAAAACCAATAGGGAAACACTTCAATCTCCCTTCTCACTCCATTGATGACTTGTTAATAGCTGTGCTGAAACAGATGAATAACAAATCACAGCTTCAAAGAGAAACTGCAGAAATCAAATTTATATGTAAATTTGACTCAGTTGCCTTAGGGTTAAACAGGGACTATGGATTTTTTTCTCATTACAATAGGTGATTTGACGTCTCCTTCCTCTATATGCTATTCCCCAGTGTTTGAATCCTAACATCTGTTTTGATTTGCTGTTACAGTCTGACCTGATCCTACGTCATACACTTCCCTGCATTTAATTTCCTCCCATTCTTTAAGTTTCCCATCTTCAAAGCATCTGACGAAGTGGGATTCTCTCCCACAAAAGCTCATGCAATAAATACATTTGTTAGTCTTTAAAGGTGCCACAGGACTCTGTTTGCTCATTTGGATACAGTTTACAACATCTGTTAACTTAACCAACTGATTATAAAATCTGTCCAAAAACAGAAGAAAACAGTTTGATCTGTCACAAATATGTCTCACCATCAAACACAGTCATGACATTTACATCCACGGTGGAAAAATCTTCATTCATTTTATAGCCTGATGTTTTGAATGACAAAGATACAAACAAGAGAGGGTTGAGCCATTTCCAAAGACTATCCACCAAAGACAAATCAATACCTCTGAAGCTATAGCCTCTCTCTGCTTGTATCTACAGTCCATCATGGAGTAATAAATGTTGACTAGAACTGTCCCTAGCTTGATGAGAAAAAATAAATAGGAAAAATCCTGCCAAAGGCATCCTTTTGAAATTTAAAATAAAGCAGTTGTACAAAGTATAGAGAATCACAAATTTTAATTCTTATTTTTCCCCAAAGTCAGGGCTATACAGTCTCCTATTATTCTTTCGCATAGTTGATGTACATGTATATTATTTCCTAACTATGAGAATTGTCAGTTGCTTTGGACTGTTTATTACTTTGACAACTTGATTCTGACTTTTCCTGCTTGATTTGCCAAGATTAGCTTTTATTTACAGTGTTTTATGTTCTGGGATGAGGTGAAAGTAGGAACAGCAAATATATCTTTTCCCTTGACAGCTCCAATAATTTTACCTGGTCAAATGTTTGGATTCACTGGACTGAAGTAAAAATGCATATGTCCCTTGTGGATTATGAACAGAAAGCATATACTGGGGTTACACAAAGCCTATGATTTACTCTGAGTCAAATATAGAGGTATTTGCCCCTCCTCTATAGTGTGTTTGGTACTCTTTTCTGAGCAAAGAGACAGATATCAATAGACAGTAGAGATAAGCCTTCACTGCAAAATTCAAAGCTGGATTTCAAAACACACATTCACTGTACAAAGTTTAGGGGCCAGCACTCACAGAAATGTGGTCTTTTAAGAAAAAAGAGGTTGTGATAAAATTTGTTAGTAAGTGCCATTAGCAGAATGTTATGATCATGGCTTTTATAATATGCCACAAAAATAAAGAAGTATCAATAGAATTTTTCTGTCACCTGTTTTAGGGTAATGGGCTTTGTGTTGAAACAACCAGATCATTGCATACATGGCATCACAGGTAACTGCTTGCAGTCATCAAAGCCAGACTTAAATCACTAATCCAGAGGTGAGGAGCTTCAGCTTCTAGAATAAACCTATTGAATAATTACAGAGGTTAACATATTTAATGAATGGTGCAAAAACATTTCCTCTTCTAGTCAGTCTCAACACTTTGGAACTCTGATAAGGAAAATTGCAGATTTTTATCTCATATTTTAATTAATAAAGAAAGTACCAAAATGAGTTTTTCAGATCAGTCTTCTCTTCTATAGTAGTATAATCTTATTTGGTACAAAGGAAATATATTAATGCATTATTTTAAACAAGTATACTCCTCATCAGTAGTTCATTTAAAAGCTTCATTACATTCAATCTATGACTGTGTCAGATCTCACAGCCTGAGTGGGATCTTGCTTGGCCAGTATATGGATGAAAGACCTCAAGGGAAGTCTTAATATTGCAGAAGTTATGCTGCTGACTCAATAGATGGCACTCTTCTCTCTGAGTCAGAAAGGAGTTAATGGCCTGGTAGGATGGTAAAAGTCTGCATTTTACTGAGATTGCTGTCAGTTCTTTCCACTGGAAAAAGGAAAACAGAAACAGAAACCTATCATCCGTGTGACTTTTCATTAAGAGACAAATCTTAAGTCATGGCTATCTATGCCCCTGTCTTCCAACCATTACTACACGTGCTTAAGTTTACATACTCTACGTAATCCCACCAAAAATCAATGAAGATTCCACTGAAATCAATGAAACTACGCACAGTGCATAAAGTTAAGCACTTCACAGGATCGAGATCTTAGATTGTAAACCCTGTGGGGTCAGAGAGCTATCTAACTATGTCTGTGAAGCACTCAGCTTTTTTCTTTTTAAGCAGTCTGAGTACTGGGAATAGGATTCAAACTTCAGTCATTTTATACTACTCTGCTGTTCTTGAAATATTCAGTTCTGCTGATTCAAGAAGATAATATTGCATCAGTTCACTTTCAGGAGGTTCTCCTCACAACCATAAAAGCTATGAATTTAACTTTTCTTTTTCTCTTTTAAAATAAAAGCCTAATTTATGAAGAAAATAATAAACCTCCCCATTCAGCAGAGAAAATTTTCTACTATGCATGGGATCTAAAATAGATTTTCATTAGAAAACATATACATATATTATTAACTTTCTCTTTATTTTAAGTTGTACATAGACAAGTTGAAAAAATGTTAAATAAGAAATTGTGGAGCTTAGTCTTTTCTGAAAGGGATGAATAAAATAATGGGATAAATAGCTTTAGATCATCTGGTTCCAGTAATAAGCAATGTCAGGTTATATGTAAAGTGAAACATATATTCAAAATAAAAAACCTGGGATACTATTGTGGCAATATTTTTTAGGATCATGAAATACTCAAGTGCTCTGCATTCTGGCTTGTCTCTTTGATGTGCTCTGCCTGGGTCAGAAAAGCTCCACCTGGAATAGATCAAAGAAAGTTTGAGCTCTGCTTCTTCCTCCTGTGCCCATCTATCCTTTACTTTCCTCTTCTCTATGGTGCTGGCAACTGCAAAGAAAAGGGAATTTAAGGACCGAAGGGCCCCCAGATCTGTAATTTCTCCTGCAACTTCTGCAAGGCCAAGAAGTTCTGCCTTGATTAGATGGGGTCATCATCTAACCTGCCCTACACCATAATATTGTCACCTGACAAGTTATGATAAGCTTGGGTCTTGAACAAAGATTGGGCTAGAACATGCATTCATTATGTATTTAATCTTATACTACTGAAGTTAAGGGGAATGTTGTCATTAACTTCCTTGGGAACAGGATCATGCCTTATCTGATGAGAGTGAAACAGCAATATCTGATATTTGTCCAGTAAAATGTCTTGAAGAAAAATGTTATAAGAAACCCAAATGCTATGAATGATATGTAAAAAATCAGGACATTTCAAGCATCCACAAGTACTTGGGATACCAGAGACACCATATGAAAAACAGGGTAAATCAAGTTGTGTGGTTATTTTAGTGATATGAAATACACACTAAAATAATTTTATGAAAATGAAATGACTATTCCCTGATTTGAAAGCAAAAAAGAGCAAAAAGGTAATGAAATATTTGGGTTGTATACTCTGATACTAGCAGTCAATTGGAAATCTAATCACTTATCTTGCAGAAAAAAAGTAAAAAAGCCAAACAAAATATTTTTGAGTTTCAATGATTATCAGAACTCTAATAATTGAAGCAGAATATACTTCCTTTCCTAAAAGCAGCCAGTTAGCCATTGGCTTTGTATTTGTTCCTCTTCTAGCCAACTAAAACAAAATATTATCCAGTAGAAGTATGCGGAAGAATTAAACAGAAGAGCTTTGCTTCTAATCTATAAGAATTTTTGTTAAAATTGCTTGAAAATAGCTTTAGTTCAGTCAGTTTAACTGATTGCTTGACTGTTGGTGAAACATACCAGGTACATCTTCCATGACATTCCACTGGCTTCAGTGGAATGTCAACATGATATAACAACACAAGCAGCTAGAGGGGAGGTCCAGCAATGAAGTAGTTAAAGACAGTCCAGTATTTCTGCAGAAAAGGTGACTTTTGGTCAGCAGGACAAGGGCAGTGTTGTCAGAATGCTGTTATTCATGTTAGTGATTCACATAACATGGACGCTCTTTTTGCGGCAATGTTTTCTCTTGATTCAAAATTCCCCAGTGATCAAAGGGGTTCAGATCCAGTATTCCAATTCAGACTCATCTCCAACTGCTGTTTGAATTTGGATCCAAAATGAAGGCAAATATAGACTCTGTATTAAATATAGGCCTAGATTATAGTCCTGGATCAAAATATTTAGAGAAGTTTATAACTGGATCCAAATATGGTGGCTCATAAGTCATGCTCACTTCTAGTCTATATGAAGTAGTTTGATACCCATTTCTTTTACTGAACCTTCTCTTTCCAAGGCTGAACCTTTTTTTCCCCAAGAGTTGTAATTTAATTAACAATATTTTGACATCTTGGCAGAAAAATGGGAATAGTTGCTTTTCATGAAAGTTCATCTCCAAGCAAGCAATATTATTTTTTATATCAATCTTTGAATGGATAGTTTTAACTTATGAAAAACCTAATGAGAAATTAAAACACAATTTTCCACAATTGATATCCAGCAATATTAGTCATTATAAATGTTGTTTCTACAAGTCCCATTTTTCACTTATTCCCTACTTTGTGGTTTAAAGTTGCCTGCTCCCATATACAGTAGTTACAATTCTAAAATTACATCAGTTTTCTTGATAGCTTCAACGCTACATGAAGGTATAATATACAACCACTGGTAAGCAAAGGTACTGCAGTGATCGAATAATTCAGTTTTGCCTGCTTACAATATTAGCAAACAACTACATTTTCAAACAGAGGTGTAACTGAGCCTGTGCACACCCCAATTAGCCACACAAATCAACAGTGCAGATGTACAAACTACAAGTTATGTATGTATCTACATAGGTGCATGAGTGCTTTCCCAGCTTGG
The DNA here is from genome assembly GCA_007922175.1 of Pelusios castaneus. Taxonomy (NCBI): domain Eukaryota; kingdom Metazoa; phylum Chordata; order Testudines; family Pelomedusidae; genus Pelusios; species Pelusios castaneus. Next base: position 5,352,044 of record ML685769.1, on the reverse strand, counting down.
GAAATTGCACACATCTGTAAATTTGTCCCAAATGTCAGAATAAGACTTCTTCTCTGAAAGGTTATTGTTTAGAATTTTGTTTTAATCCTACTGTTTCCTTTTTAAAATGATGTATCTTAAAGTTAAAAAGTGATAGACTTGTTGACCTTGGGGACCATCTACACAACAAAGCTATGATTTTGTAATTGGTTAGGGACAGTCACTGTTACCAGCAACAAGTAATATGGCTAACTACATTTTCGTTGATGTCTCTCTGTCATTCAAATACAAACTGTTTCCCATAATGTACATAAAGCAAGGCAACATTGTGGGAGGTTTGTGCCACTTGTAAAAACTCAGTGGGTACTTCCTTTTACACTCCATGCTCATGAGATCGGTGCAGATTTTCAAAAGAAAATTTTGCAATTCACCTTGCCTGGCAGCTATCATGTCATTAGCTAATTAAAGTATTGTCTTCTTATTTTCATATGTTAAGTAAGTCAGTGTATTTCTCTGATACTTGGGTCTTAGGGACCAGTATTACAGATCTGAGATCTGTCAGCTTCTACCGAGTTTCACCTCAGCAGCTCAGGTTACATTCTACCGGCCAACTGAGACCCAAACAAAGACTTGCATCTTTTCTAACTTCACAAATCACGATAACAGAACCTACCTTTGATTATTGATGTGCGTCTACTCTTGCCATTGTGTATTATACAATAAACTGTTTACATAACAGCCCTTTGTTACAGGTTTTAAATCTTCTCAGGCTGCCAGTTTCTGAGGCTGAGTCTACCAGCTGGCAGACAGAGAGGTGCTTGTGTTCTAGTTGATTGAGGTAATTAACAGCATAAACTGTCAGAAGGTGACAGCAGGCAGAAAGTTCCTGCCCTGGGGTCACAGCTGGACTCTGGCAACTTACTCCTTGATTTACCAGTAAAACTAATAATGTAAGTAATATTGGTATTAAATTATACAACCAAGAGGGCTGAGCTGAAATTTTATTTTCTGCTCTAAATTCACTGGCAAACAAATTACCAATAATATTTTGCAGCAAGGAGCAAGATTAATCCACCTTAGAGGAGGGAAACTAAATAGTTTATAACTATTTGGGCATAAGTATTAAGATATTTGCACTTCTAACACAGAGATTATAGTACTGATACTTTGAAGGCTCATGTAATTATAAATGGCTGTCTAATGTTCGTGTAATCATTAACAGCTTTAATATTAATTTAAATGCTATATTGGAAGTGATATTAGAGTTACATTTTCAACATGTGGCCATCGATGTACATTCAGAATTATTAATTTTCATTTCATATCCATATAATTTCTTGTTTAAAACTCCAATTCAGCAAAGCACTTTAACATATTTTCTTAACTGCAAGTGAAGGCAACAATATTTAAGCACTTGTTGTGCTGAATATTTATTTGCAATTTCTGGTTCAGATTAATAAAAAGTAATAATGACTTAATATGTTTGTTTGAATGTTAGGGTACAAACATCATTCCTATCTGTTATTTATCCACGTAAGAATTATAATAATTAATAAATGACAATGATAATGGCATTTCTGTTTTGAAGGATTCCACTTGGGTGAAAGATATTTCATATTCTTAATCATGTGTTTACAGAACTTTAAGTTCTTTGCTCTACAGGAATGGCCTACTGAATTACCTATCTGCATGGGATATTAAGGGTGTTGGATCTGTTGTTAATCCAAAGCCTCTCCTTCATGGACACCCAATTCCCATTTTCCATGTTGATCTGTAGGAACAATCTCACCATAGGTTGTTTATACAGCTGGTTAGAAAATATATTTCTCCCTGTGAAAATTTGGGCTATTTGGTTAAAAAAAAAAAGAGAAAAAGAAAAAAATCAAACCCCAAAATATTTAAACTGAAAACTGTAATATTTCAGATCAGAAATGCCACAGTGGTGCCTCCTGGGAGTTGTAGTCTGGCTGTCTCATGTTCCCGCCTCTGTAGGTCAGCTCTTTGGTCAGATTACCTCTCCTGTAACACACAATGGTTTCCCATTTTGATGAAGGGAGATGTTGCATCATGAAAAATGAAATCTGTCTGGAAGCATAAAGTAACCAAACTATAACTCCCATAGTATACCACATAGACTTAGCCAAATAAAAATATTTCATTTTTTAGGCATTCATTTAAAAATAAAGTAGAAAATTTCTAAGGAAAGCAGACATTTGCATTGCATTTTACCCTTAAGGTCCATATCAACTTGTGTAAATTAGTATAAACTTAACTAAATAGAATTGCACTAATTCACATAATTGAGCTGAACATTTGGCAAAGATACTCATCTGAGATGAATTAATGTCTGTTAGTGAGGGGAGGGGACTGGGAATCTTAAATTGTATTCTAGACTTTGGCACTGATTTGTTCTTTGATTATCACAAAAATCACTTGATCTCTCCATACCTCAGTATTCGTATCTCCAAAAATGATACAAAAATGTTTGCATGCAGCACCTCATAAAGGTATTGAAATGATTATTTAAATGGCAATTCTTCTTTAATTTTTTGTTCATGCAAAACTGTCATTCTGTAGTTATTGAGACTCTTTGGTGTTCAAGGAGTACAGGTTTGGAATCAATCTCTGCAAAGTGCTTTGAGATATTTGGACAAAAGGTGCTGTATAAGAACCAAGTATTATTAGTTATTGTCAGCTGTCAATAAGTCAAGATAATTAGTTACATATATTGAACATTAAAATTCAACAGCAGGCAAAAATAGAAGTGTCACTTTGATTAGTGTTTTATAATTTAAAAAATATGTCAGTAATCCCTTTTAATGAGTCCACAGATATCAGAATATTCAAGAAAACAAACACAGTATTTGGAAAGCAGAGGAAGTTTAAATTTTCTTTAAAACACTGCTGTAGTCAGTATTATAGTTCCTCATTCTGACCCTGATTCAGGAAAGCACTTAAGCATGTGATTATGTGTAAGCCATTGCATACACTTCAGTGACATCTGTGGGACTTGAGCCCCTTCTTAAAGATAAACACTCTCTTTCTAAATAGGAACTTAAGAATTTCTGATATAACAACCGAGTAGCTGTGGTACACTTGCGGCAAATTGCCTGCATAACTGTACTGAAGATAGGGGTTTTGTTACTTTTTTAATGTAATTTTTCTTCTTAAAAGGTACATCATGTTATAAATCAACTCAGAATTCTTAGCAATGCTTCTAACTACACTCTAAACTTCATTACATGAAGACTCATTAACATCAGTTTTGTGTCTGATTCTGCTCTCATTTAAATCTATGGTAGCTTTGCCATCAACATCAAGCCCCAAGTGGTTTAAAACACCTAGAAGGAGAAAACGACTTGGTGGAAAGTTGGCATATACATTTTCAGTCCAGGTGGTAATCTGTTTTACAAAACTGTAAGAAAAACATTTGGCTAATTTCCATTTCAGCCTGTACTTCACCTATACTTTTCACCCTGCAACTCCTACCAGCATCATTGTGTTCAATCCACTTCAAGAAAAATAATAGTAAAATGTAAGTTTGAACAATTTGAAACTAAGAAGGAATTTTAAAAATGGACAGAACGGGTAAAGGACTACTTGGGAAGTCTGAACAGAGTATAAGGTTTCTCCCCCTGGGCTTAGTTCACCCAGGACACTTTATGGGGAAACCCAGAGTAACTTATACTAATGGGATCAATGCTTACAATTCAAGGAGCCAATAAACACACACAAGAGACCAATAAAAAACACAGAAGATGGGCAGTCCACCCAAACAGCTTCATTTAACCTAACAAGGAGGTAGAAATGTTGAAAACGGAAAACAGTGAAAACCTGGTTAAATAATGTATTGCAGATAGGCTAACGTAAAATCTCAGTATCCAGCCTTCCTTCCACAGTAATACTCACACTGAATAACTCTCCCCTAACTAAATGGTGACTTTCAATGTACATTATGTGTTAACTAGGATCAGTGATGTGCCACCAAAGATTTAACACAGAGTCTCTCAAAAATATTTTACCTTGGTGATACATGTCACATTCTCTGCTTAAGTGAAATACACTTCCACGCACACCCCCTCAAAAAAATCCATCCACCAATTCCACACTCTTTCCCCCCTCATTATTTATTAATCTCATGTTCTCTTTACCACCCACATATAATCTCCTTTAACCCCTCCACACCTGCTCAGTGCAGTGACATACTGTAGTGATGATAACAATTACAACATGCTGTCAATCAGGGGTATAAAAGGTTAGACCAATTACATAGCATCCATGTCAGTGGTTACTATTACACTCTCCACCCACAAGTACATAGCTTCCATGTCAGTGGTTACCTATTACGCTCTCCACCCACAATTCTTCCTTCTCCTCAGCACCTCATTGGGGCTACTATAGTTCACACTTCAAAATATACAGAAATTTCCAGGTTAAATGGGACTTTCCCAGTTGTTTTGAGCTTGTTATGCTTCACCTAATAAACACTTAAAAAAAAAAAGTAAATGTAATCTAACAAGAAAAATGCTCAAATATATGTGTTGTGAAACTTTTAAGTTGCTATAAAAATACCAGATTGAAATGAACCCTCACTTACATTTATACTGGATATACAACAATTGTGTAATAGTAATTTATGAATAGTCCTGGATTACCAAAAAGGAATTTTTCATCCAAAAAATTAGAGCCCTATAAAATGTGAAAATGGGAGCCAAAACAGATATATAGAGCCAAATCCTAATCCCATCGATGTCAGGGGCTAAACTCTCATTGAGTTAGTGCATAATTTTTAAGAAAGGCCAAATTCTAATGTGGACATTTTGACAAAACAAAATGCTACAAGTAAAGTAAATCTATCTTCAAGACGTATCTTAAAAAGAAGAGTCTGAAATCTGAATTCCCTAATGCTTCTGTTCCTCTTGTCTTTACAAAATTGTATAAATGAGGAAATAGCGCCAAAGTCCTATTAGTAATAGTTATTTCCTAATTGCAGTGGGAAGCATCCTGCATGTTTAAATAAATATTGTTAACTCTGACCTCTTGGTTTGCCAGGACTGATAAGGCACTTGTTTGACCTATATGAAGCACATACAGTATGCATGGGCTGAGTGCAGCAGGAAAACAGGAAACAATAAATCAGAAATTAGAGCACTGATTGTTGTAGCTAATTACATCAGACTTCTGCTTAATTTCTCACTCTGTCATTCTAACCTGATTTTCTTGCCAACAGACGTTGCAAATTGCTGGTGTCACGTACATACAGCAAATAATAATCTTTAGTTACTATGATTGACAAATGAATGAGAGGGAGAACATAGTTTATTATGGAAGAATGAACTATGACACACACCAGATACCTGCTCAGATGCTTTTTTAATTCACTTACCTTGATGTGCTGCCTGATGCATTTCGCCAGGAGCACAGGTTTTGGCATCACAACTGCTTAATTGGATTTGTGTCTTGGTTTGATAATGTTGAAAAAATGAGATTGTATGTCATAGATGGATCTGCACAGTGAAAGAGATAAAGTGATAACGAGAACATTTAAGTCAAATCTGAAAATAATATGTTTAGAATTAGCCATCTTAATAACATTGGTTAATCTTGACATTGTTGATGCAGATCAGATGTCCTAATGTCCTCATTGGTATACTTTATTTTGTCACTGTACTTTCAAGCTACGCCATCTTTTCTTTGTTCAGCTTTATCACCACCATGATCATCATCTTCAGAGGGTGTGAGTTAGCATCACTCTACTGAAGTCTTTCTATCTTTTGCCATTTTATACCAGCTGAAATTCCGACCCTAAGTATCCGGAATATTTGAAAGTACACAAGCAATTAAATTTTAATAGGTTGAATCCTGCTAACCATCTTGCTCAAGTTGGTGATCTATTGTAACCTGATCTATAAATTATGGATTATTGATATTGATTACTTAAGAATTCTCAGTTATCACTTGAGGGTTGATAGGTTCTTGTCTCAAGAGCAGGCCCAGTATTATTAAAAATACTATATATTTGGGAACCCCAAGGTGCACAGATACAACACACACACTACAGAAACTCTTCGGCATTTCCAATACTTTATTAATACATTTAGCAAAATCACAAGCTTGCTAATCACAAGCTCAGTAAGGTAGATAGAGATAGTACAGAAAGTGTGTTTGAACATCCCATACTCACACTGTTGCAGAACAACCTAAAATGTTAGCTATTGTCTTCTTCATCAACATCACCTTCCTCCTCATCACTGGTTGCCATAGTTCTGGCCCCTCTCAAGAGCTCTATTTCTCTCTCCTACTGCCCAGAGGCTATGATGCCACTTTTATAAAAGGTTGCATTGCTGCCACTATATCAATTCATTGCTATGGCAACTCTTGTGGTTGGATGTTCTTTCAAAACGTTCCAAAAGATGGTGTTAGCTTATGTTTCTGTGGTTGGCTGATGTCATTATGGACAAATTCCCCCTTACACTCCATTTTCAGTTCCCCAAAGCTTAAGGGCTACCATTGGGCTATTTTTCTGTGCCAAAGTTCATGAGCCTCAAGCCTTATGCTAACTGCTAACGCTAATGTTTTATTGGATACAGATCTGTAGATTCCTTGCATTATTGCTGAATATAACTAAGGCAAGGCAGTGAATGTAATAAAGGCAAGGTAGTTCCATGGACTACCTTATGTCCATAAAAAACGTATCTGCTGGGCTGCTGATTATACAGCCCTTCACTAAGGTGTATCCAACATCGTAGATCTACAACTTTCTGTATTCCTTTTGAGTCTTCTGGGACACTGTAGCTCTCATTTTTTACTCACATCTATGTTGTCTTTCCATGATGTTGTCCTTTTCTCAGCTTAGTGTTGATGGGATTCTAATAGACAAGGAGAGCCCAGGGGATGGAATGGCGGACAGTACCGAAAGGACTGACTCATCTATTACTCTTGCTTTTAAATGCTATGGCTTATATATTATGAAATTACTCATGTTATTTAATATAGCAACATCTGGACAAAGATCCCTGTGTAATGTTCTATTCCTACTTCATGGTTATATATCACATATCTCCAAAGTAATTTTAAATGTTATATTATAAATTAGTATCTTCAGAACCATTGTCATGTCACCTTTATCTTTTTATCCTTCACTACTTCAACCACTGCACAAAAAGCCCACAGAGATTAGCACTGAATGTAGGAGTGCACTTGCTTGGTTCAGACTCCCAAATATGCTCTATCTCCATGTACCAAACTTATGCTGTTAATATTGCCTTTGGAAACCAATACATCAAGGCAGGATTTATCCTCTAGTATTCTGAGATTCAATACCATGATAGTAATATTGATACAGTATGAGCTAAAATACCAGGTGAAATTTTACTCAAAAATGCAAAAACAAAATTAATTTTTTTGTTTGCTCAAGTTGTACTGAGATTTAACTAGTCATTTTCTTCAAATCTTGTCTATTTATTGTTCCTAACTATATAGTACTTAGATCTTCTTCCTCCCACTTCAGGTTTAACTTGGATTTTATATGAGAGGTTGGTTTTACTGGAATTGTTTCTCTTCTTTTTCTACTTTCTGGATTGATATTTTGATAATTACCTAAGTGAAAATCTGAAACAAATAATAAATATAAATCTTACATTAAAAAAGGTGTTAAAAGCAACAGACCTAGAGAGAGTGTGCATGCACACAAGAAGTGAACATAAGAGATGATAATTATAAGCCAACCTTTATTGCCAAGGCTTTTTCCTTTATCGATACACAACAGACATATTAACAAAAGTTCTGTTGCTGGTAGAGGTAGGCCTGTTTCAGAAAAGTTCTGAACACTGTGCATTTTGAACAATTATCTTCCACCAATTTAGGAACCAGGTAGGTTGTTAGGCTAACTGATAGTCTAATAATTCTATCCTCCAGAACTTGCATGTAAGGATCTAACAATATACAAGTAGTCTATAAAAACTTGAGATAATCACTTTCTGACTTCTGTCATGTTATCTCTTTGAATTCCTGGCCTCACATAAAAGCAGTCACTTCGTTATTCTCCACCTAGAAGACAACTGCAGTCTTGTTTGTGGCACTGGTAAGAAATGTTAGTGTATAAAAATATGTAAAACAAATACAAAACTACCGTATTAGAGCTTCGAAATTTGGCAACATTTTGGCAGTCTTTCCTTCAGTGTGTGAGTAATTACACTGAAGTTAATGGACATGTATCAAATTCTTTGGTAGATTAGAGCTTTAATTTTCTTAATCAATGAGTCCCTATTTCCTGTCCATTTGTTGGCGTTACTAGTATAACTCCTAGTGGATGAAGCATTCCAGATTAATTTAATCTGTCCCTCATTGTAGCAAGGTGTACGTTGAACAAACACAGGAAAAAAAAAAAAGCCCTCTGATGATATAGCATAGTATGGAAACTTTTAGTTGCACATAGGTAAAAGCTCCCAGATAAGGAGGAAAAAATGCATACTAGTGACTTTATGTGGCTTGATGCCCTTTTCTGAAACAAAATAATTCCTCAGTGAACAACCAAGAGATCATATCAATATAATTGCTTCTTTTTATATGATGCACGTATATTCTCTTGATTGCTGATATGATAGACAAAGGTGGAGGCACCTTCGAATGCAGCAAACAGCAAAAGAATGCACAAAATTTCTGTATTTTTGTATTTTCTCTAATTGTGTCTTGTTTTTTTATTTTTAACCTTGAACATTAAAAAAACAACAGACTGAAAGTTATGTCCCTAGATGTTTTTTTTACAACAGCCCTATAACAAGACCACCCCCCTTTCAGAGGTAAGAAAAGCCATTAAACCTTGTGAATTTTCACAGTGGATTTTCACAGATTAATTTGGCACAGGTGTTTCTGTAATACGGTGCATGGGAACATTCACGGTGTCCCATAGCCCATTCTCCTGTGGTGGTCTAGTGTTAGTACACTCTGGACTCTAATCTAAAACATGTAAGAGTACCAGGTGGCTCAAGTCTTTGTATATGTTATTGTTATGGGCATTGTTATGCTGATTGTGCTACTTTGATGTGCTCCTTTATTTTGCATATGTACACATGTAGAAACTATATAAGATTAGGAGGAAAACTTGGAGTCCATATGATAAAGAAAGACTGAAGACAACTTTCTGAATTGTCATTCACAGAAGCTGGGATTTTGCCATAGATTTTTTTACTACACGAGTAGATGAAAGTGCCACTCTAAGCAGTGCAAAAATTTATAGCCAAATCTACTCTCATTTACACCTGTGTAACCCCTGCTGAAGTCAGCGGGGTTGCATAAATGTAACTGAGGTCAGAATATGGCCCATAATATCCTTATTTGTACATCTGTTCCTCATTTAGGTTTGTTTATACATGATTTTAAGACATTCAAGGAGATGAGCATTAACACATACATAATTAGATGTTTAGACGGGGTAGGAGGTGGGCTGTTGTATCCAAAATGGAAAGTTGCACTTACTATAAATAAAAGTATTTCGGGAGGAAAATAAATGACTTGTACCTCACAGTAGATTAGAATATTAGTGAGCTGACTCTTCACAAATAATTAAAGGATCATTAAATTGACCACCAAAATGTGAATGTTATCCTACCATATTTATTATTTGCATACTTATAAACTGGTCAGGGAAAAGTGTGTTAGAGGACAGAAACATCTCGAAATTAACCTTGGCTGGAATTTGGTACACTAATGGAAAGAGCTCTAAAATGTCTAACCCATTAGAGTCAAAATGATATATTTGTAGGGTCAAATAACACAGGAATATTTGTAAGGTAGTAGAGAAGACAGACCACAAACTGCAAGGAAAGAAAGAAGCATTTCCAGGGTATGATTGTCCTCTCACAGCAGTGCAAATGAGGATTATATCTCTTAAATCGATAGAGCTACACTGGATTTAAACTGGTATTACTGAATCAGGCATTGGTTATGTTTAAGAGACTAAATCCTGACTGGCATCTCTGTAAATAATGTTAGAATCTGTCCATGTTTTAAAATTAAAAATGTAAAAGCTTCAAAAATGTACCCTCACAGCTCAGATGCAGTTAACTCACTACTGTTTGGTGTGATTTTATGACAGAATTTAGAATCACCAACATAAGAATTGAGAAACCCATCAGCTTGGTGCACAAAGCTGTCCTGGATTTGATGCTCACAAGCGTGCAACTGTCAGCACAGTAAAGCTGAGTACTTATTTGCATTGTAAACACAATGGTAATAATTAAGTACCAGCTGACATTTCACCTAGACCATTTCATTGTTGCAAGCCTCAGTTGCTTTTTACCTGTAACAGATTTTTTTAAATCCTTTTTGGAAGTTAAACATATAACTAAAAATAACAACATTCCCTACAGTTTTAAGGCACCCATGTGTCAATTACTGATATCAGAGATTTGGTCTGAACCTCCTTCAGTCATATTAGTAAATGAAGAAGCCACTTTTTCAATCATTATTGCACTGATAAACTAACAATCATTTAACCCTCCTTCCACATGTCTGATACCTTAACACAAGATAGCAAAGAACCTCTTGTATAATAATATAGAAAGAGAAAAACAAATGTACCGTTAACTCCAGGAAGGATTTGTACTCAGAATTTATGCCATCCCTTAAACAAGAAACTGTAATCTCAGTTTGCCCCCATCCTCTCCTCAAGATAAGATTCCAAGCATTTCTCAGATAGTTGGGCATAATTTATTGTAGCCACACAAAAGTCAGATCTAAATCCTTTTGGACCCTGATGCCACAAAACAGCCATTCAGAGTTCAAAGGGGTAGGCCTACACATGCGATTAAGTTATCACTGTTGGGGTAACTGTAACCCTTGCTGAGCTTCTGGTAACTTACAGATTGTGTGATATCAAAAAAGCCCCTAATACCAATTACATATATTTTTATTGCATAAATCACAGCAGTCACAGGGAAACACATTCAGTGAATTATTTCCTGCCACTAAGGGAAAAAAATCCCAAATCTTGTTTCCTGATGACTACAAACTTCTCTTGACAAACCTCCAGTGCCAAATGTGGTTTCCATTTGCTGTTTTGGGATTTATTTGCCTATGCCAAAGTTCAGGTGTGCCAGCTCTTTGTAAAAAGCCATTTGGATGAAAGCTTGCCTAGCTCAAAGGATTCTGATGTATTTTATTGCTGCCTTTTAAGATTATTGTTCAGAAATACCAAGTCTAATTTTGAAATCAATTAGCCATGCAGTCTGATGAGGTGTTGGCCCAGCTCAGGTTCACACCCGCTGTCCACAGATTATTGTTAAATTGAGTCAGGTCCTTAGCGCTGCTCTGCTTTCAGGCATCTGGTGTACACATGTTTGATGTCTTCACAAAATGCCACTGATGGCTTAAATGGCAAGGCTCTAATGAAGAAATCCTTGCAAGTTTGCTCCTGTTTGTCAGAAAAACATGCCATGTACAGTATTCTATTAAAGAAACTTTTCCCTGTCTTTAACTCTTCCATTTCAACAGAACATAAATCTTCCACAGGAGCTGGACATTAAGCAGATGTGATGAGAAGAGAATCTAATTATCTACTATCAACAAATGAGAGAAAAATACCTTCTAATTCCTCTGTATTCCCAATAATCATGCTACAAGCATGCTATCATTCCAGCAGTGGTGCCTCCAGAAGGGAATGACATCTTCCAGCACCAGCCAATCAGCATTCCTGGAGGTGAAAATTCCACTTCCCCGGTGCAATACTTTTGGGAATAGTGCCAAAACAATGTAAAGACCCACGCTGTTCAAAAGGGGTGACAGGCAGTAAAACAATCCACTGGCCTCCACATATAGTGATATGTGAGAATACACTGAGTTTTCCTCTCCCTTAACATTACTGAAATTTTGGAACTGGTCCATTACAAAATGTCTCAAGTTAAGCCAAACAATAAATGGACAAGTAAAAGGGGTATTTTCCATGATCACATTATAGGAAAGGAAGTTTTCCTATAGTGTTTCTTGTTTTGTGCAGAAGATCTAAGAATACACTCTCTAAGACATTTATAAATATGAATAAAAAGCAACAAGTTGCAGTTTACAGGAGTCAGGTGCCCAACTCTCATTGCTAAATGTGCCTCTGAAAATCCCAGTCTTAATTTCTTTTAATTGGAAATATTGAGAGAAAAACAGCAGAATGAATGGATCAAATATCAGAAAGAATGATGGCTCAGTCTTTAGGACCTTAGGTTAGGCCATGAGAGATGTAAATTGAATTCCTGCGCTATCACAGGTTTCCTGCATGATCCTGGACAAGTCACTGAAATCAGTCTGTGTCTTGGAGATCCAGATCTTGCCCCAGCTACAGATTAAAAAGTAAAGTCAAAGGCATCTAGGAAATGCTCATTCTCTCCTCTGACTTCTTCCTTCCTTCCTTCTTCTACAGCACTCAAACTAACAATATTCTCTGGTGATCTAATTGTATTTTACAGACCTAACTTGCAAAAGATCTTTCCATGTAGAGACTTCTCTTAGAAACTGACAGCAGTTTGGTATTCTCTCTGATGGATGCCAACAATACATACACACTAATTCATTGATTGTATGTGTACAATACTCTAGAATGGAGGGAAATATTCTGACAGGTTTTATGGAACTTTATCCTCCCTGTTTATACTTGTATAAATATCCGAATATAAATATACTAAACTGATTGCCTCAATTAATATAATGTAGAAATAATTTTCACATATTAAATACATTAGAGATGTTTTCTTTTATCTGTCATACACTTGGTGCCTTTTGACTTCAATAGATGCTCCCTCTTTCATGTGAGGAGTGAGCTCAAATGGCATACCATGCTATTCACCACCATTCATGCATTTCTGTTATATCATCTTACTTGTTTCCAGATAAAACAGTCAGACAGATTCACTCTGATGGCGGAAAACTGACCCCTGACAGTCAAAATAAAAGTCTGCAACAAAGTACTTTAATTTTCCACAGAACACAGACCTAATATGGGCATCCCAAAATTTTTAAAGGCATAGACCAGTGTTTCCCAAATTGTGTTCTGTGGAACACTGGTGTTCCATGCAATGTGAAGAGGTATTCCATGAAAAAAATTAGATGCTAGTGATATTTTTCCTTCTAACCCTTTAAAATCAACTTTTGAGCAATATGTGTAGCAAATTTTTGGTATGAAACTCCACCCCACCCCAGATCAGCATGTATGTGTTCCATCAATATATTCCAAGGCCACGCAGGGAGCTGGTGTGAAGGACACTACCTGGAGTCTCGTATTCCTCTTCCACTTGAAGGCTAAATGGGATAGGGCACAAAACAATGCTCCACAGTCGACGTGGATTCTCCTCCTGTGCCAAAAATTAAGTCATCAAAAGCAAACATTCAAAACCATGTATGCCAAAGTTCTGTGTTTAAAATAGATTCTTAAATTCCTGAACCATCAGGACTGTTTATTGGAGCACTTGAAACATCCTTATTCCAGATTGGTCAGACCTTATAAATAAAAATCCTTTTGTTAGAATCCTAGAAGATGTATTAAGGGAAACAGTATTATGTGGAATGAAAAAAAATGAAGTTCTGCCAAGCTTCTATTTCAATTAAATGATTAAGAAATTCCATTTCAGATATGGGGCCAAAATAAAGGTGTGCAAATGACAGTTGTCTGGCTGCCCCTGCTGTAATATTGGAATAGTTAAGCTGGTTTTCCTAATTCCTGTTAATGCATGGGTACTTTTTTCATTAGGTTTATTGAGAGGCTTTTATGTGTAAGTAAGATAATATTTATAGGTTTTGATTAGTTTATGTTTCACTTAAGTCTAGTTATCTTATTTTTAAGCAGGACTGTGATTCATATAGTGTGTACCATTGACATAATTCTGACAGGCTCACTGATTGTCTTGTGATGATGCTAATAGTAGCAATATATATTACTAGTAGCACAGCCAAATTACCATGGTTAAGGCTGTTTGCCATGGGAACTTTTGTCAAATGATATTTGGCAGACCTCAGCTGTTGGACTAAACCCTGATATAATTAATTATGCATATAATAGATATATAACCAATGCATGATCCAAAGCTAAATTATCTAGAATTCTGGCAATATTTTCAGAACTGTTTTCATGCAGTATGATTGCTAAAAGAGAGACTGGGCCTGTATTCTGACACTTAACATGCTCACCACCAGGTGATGACCGCCATAATAAGCCTGGTTGTAGTCATTAATATTTCTATCCTATAAAAAGGTTACAATGTACTCATCCCTAGGGCATAGTGATTTAAAATGAAGGCCCCAGTTTATTTCAATGGATGAACTACAATTCCATTTGTACTCCAGCTAGGGTGATTCGGGTTTTGAAAACAAAAATAATCCTACACTGTTCACTTCATATTTATGTGACTGGCTTGTCTTAGAGCAGTCATCCAACCATGTCCGTATGGCAGACAGGATAAGGGAGGTCTGTATATCTATTAGCTGTTGATATTTAAGGGGAGAAGTAGTATTTGAGAAAGAGTTAGAAGTCAATCTTTCACACGCTTTTCACTTGATCATATCTCATTTCACTAGGTGCCAAAGATTTCCTGATTTCTGGGGGTTTTATAATAAGTAGGCACAGCAAGGTAAATAAAGACCATAAGGTTAGCCTCAACCTGACCTGTGTTAATTCTGTCAGTCTGGGCAACACAGAATCTGTCTTTTGAGTCAGCTGTACAGCTATCTTCCTCCTGGGCACAGAAATCATTTTTTGTTCTGAGAAAAAAAGGGTTTTTTTTAACTCAGTGTCCAGTCTGTGCTCTGCTCTACTCTTCCATTTTCCCTTTTCCCAGGAAGTTTAATTAGATGTATTTTATATTATACATAGGTAGTTTGCAGCTTGAGCTAGGAAACACTCCTTACCAGTCAGCTAGGATTTTTTCAAGTATGCTGAAATCTGCAAACTGTCAGTCTCAAAGCCCTGCCATTAGACAATTATTTTGCTGTTTTTTTAAATCAGTCTGCATACTGAATTTCTGAATAATCCTTGATAATCTGATCCTTTATATCCTACTCTCATCTGCCTGTTTGCTGCTGCTTGTTACTTGTTATTCCCTGAGTGTCCCTTCCATCTTCCCTCCTGCTCTTACCTCACCCATGTCAGACAAAATACAAGGACTATGTCCCAGCAGGGAGAAAGAGATGGGGATAGAGATCACTCATCCCTACCCTTAGCAGGAAGAAAAGGATGATCCTAAATTTTGCCACAAGCTTCCCCATCCTGCAAAGTTTATAACATACCAATACTAGATAACGTGGCAAAATGGAAACTACAGAGTACTGAGAGTGTCTAGCAAAACATACGGTTTTATTGAATAACATATTCATAGAAATAATGCAATCAATACTGTTTTGTATAATTCAATAATGAACTCATCTTCTGAATTGTTTTCTCTATAACACCATAGAATTTCCAATTTGTTACAGAAATCTGAAGGTCTCATTACATTTTCTAGGTCCAGTGTCCTGCAGCGTGCATAGGGCCCTGGCCTCAGCCATGATATATTTCTGTGCTTTTTTACTACTCGCCAGATCCTAACAATTAATAATAAGTTAGTTAAATAATTGTATTTTACATTTCTAGACCATCTTTCATCCTAGGGAATCACAGATCTTTATCATTAATGAATTGAACCTCCCAAAACCACAGTTTAATTAGCCTGGTAGGATTTCTCCCATGAAAGCTCATGTGATAAATAAATTTGTTAGTCTTTAGAAGTGCCAGAAGACTCCTTGTTTGTTTTGCTGACCTCAATAGTTCTTCAGGGTTTGAATAGTACAAAAGACTATTATTTTCTGCTGAATAGAATAATCAAATAGACACCAGGAAGCAATAAATTTTCCTTTTTAAAAAAAATTAAAACAATTAGCAACACATTCTCCATTGCTTGTCCTTGCTTTCTTAGAAGTCTATGGCTAAACTTCATTGACATTAATTGGTGCAAACTTGGGTCTCAAAGAAATAGAGAATTAAAAGTTTATGTAGCAATGTACTAAGAAATTAAAGTACCTTAATGTTCATTTACCTCAACAAATATTTGAGTGTGCCTAGTTTCACAAGAGCATACACACACTTCTTCTGTTGCAAATGTCCTACTTAGGGCCACAACTGCCTGCCACTGAAATGTACTTTAAAAAAAAAATATCCACAGGTACAAAGCATAGGTCAGGTCATACAAAGTCAAAAGTCATGACATTCAATATTAAGGCTACAATTATGTCTTTAACTCTCCTTGCTGTACCTTATGAACAGAAACACCAGGGGTTAAAAATGTGGTGTCACCCTGAATTGTGAATTCAATAGGTTTTGTTGTTATGCCACTACATCAAACTGTTTCTTTAATAAAATATAGAACTAATTCCTGAGACATTAGCTATATGTCACGTAAATGAAAATGTGTAAATTATGTCAGTTTTAAAAAACTCACACAATTGATTTGAAAAATCAGTGCCTTATGCCTCAGAAAGTAGTAATTGCTATTAACTCCCATGTATCAGTATGAAATTGGCTAATGTAACTGACTGATTTAAAAGTAGACACATTACATTTAGTTCAATGTCCTAATTTATTGATGAGATCACATATGTGTAACCCTTTTGCTTGCTGGAGTTGGCAGCAATCAGAGCTGGGTTCAGTATCTCGAGGTTCCTTTCCAACAATATGACAGAACTGGCTCAAGCCCCCACCCAGTCACGTGAGAAAGTACACATCATCCGCTGGGTGCCTCCGAAAGGCAATATTTCCCCCTTCACAAGTAGAGTCTGAGTCTAGAAAGACAACTTTTTATTAAATGGAAGGAATCAACTCAGCAGTAGCTCAGGAAAACTGCAAGCAGGATTCATAAATACAAAAAGCCATGAACAAAACCCTGCCAGAGAGTACGTGGGGCAGTGTCCTTTGCCTCTCCCTTCTTGTGCCCTTTGTAATCTTTTGCAGAAGTAAGCACTGATTCCTTCCCGCCAACTTCTGGAAATCACCACAGGGAATCAGACTACTGAAGTGAAATCAAGCAATAAATCTATCAGGTAGGTTTGAGACAAAAATTGGGAAGCAGAACAGACGAGGATATTTGTATATCTGTGTACACACCGTTTCTCCCACTAAAGCTCTGTGGTTAGATGAACCTAGAGTCTGTGGCAGGTCCCTGACTTCCGGGGCATTCTGGTTCAGAAGACTACAGTTTTTTGCAGTAGTTTCATTTAAATTGAAATCAGTCCAAAAACAATACGATCAAGCACATTAGCCCATGCATTATTTATTTTAGTATTAAGCTCTCCATTTGCAGGCCTCTGCCTGAGACAGTTACAAATCAGAACACACACATTTGCTGGATGCTGAAGTTAAAATGGTTGTGAAAGAGTTAACAGAGCTGACACCAAAGTCATCATCACAATTCACAGCAAAGTGTGGATTCCCCTAAAAATATCCCGGTGGTAGAAGCACACAGTATGTGGGCTTTTTCCCATAAGTGTCAGACTCAACCAGGAACATGCTCTGATATAGAAGAGTATATAAAGAAATTATTCTCATGTAACTACCATACTAAACTATAGTCTGAAATTTAAACTATCCCATGTATATTTCACATCACCATCTATCAGGCAAGCCTATATCAAGACAACCTCTTGAAACCCCTGGGATTTGCTTAGTAAATGAGAATGGCTCGTTGGACCCCATGTACCAGCTATAAAAAATCAAGACAGGGTTCTCTGTTTCCTGCTTTTATATAAACAGAGCAATGAGAAAAATAGCTTTCCATAGTCTAGCCAAGTTTTAAAGAAATAATTCAGTTGGATTTGGGAGCAGGTCCATGACCTTTTTTGAGTAGAAGCCAGGGTGACTCCATGGTCCTTAGAAATTAATAGAGCACTCTTGCTTTCCAAATAGGCTTAATTTCTCATTTTTAGCAGAATGAAACCAAACAAAAATAACCCACACACAAAACAGCCTTAACTTAGAGCCTGATTCTGATCTCATATACACTGATGAAAATCACAAGCAAGTCCATTGAAGTCAATGCAGTTATACCAGTGTAAAACCAGTGTGAAATCAGAATTAAACCCTTCAAACCCTCTGATTCTATAATTACAGAATCACTTGAGAAACTGTAGCTTAAACAAGAAGGTAGCTTTAATGGCTGTTGGAGAAATAATTTAAAATGCACATTCCTTGTGTAGTATTTTTTAGGAACTAGGTGCATCATCTATGATACTATTTTATTCTTTCTCTGTTTATGTTTTATACTGCATTTATCCTTTCTAGACATGTGGTATGCACACATTTCCCTGGACATATGTTATACATCCGTGTGTAGTGAGTGAGAAAAACAACATTTGTTTAAAGCCAGAAAAAGCCATTAAAACTACAACTTCAATTTAAAGTAGTTGTTTTTAAAATATTATTCTTGATAAAAGAATTCACTGAAATTCACTTCCTACTATACTTGACAAACAAAGCTTATACAGTACAGAACAGTAATACATTATGAAATGCGGAGTGTGGCTTTCGAGCAGGGAAGGCTTGGAGGCCGAGACTGATAAATAAATGAGTAACTAGTGATGAGTGATCTATAAAAGGATTTGTAGCTATCTGGATGTTTATCTGAAGATATTCTAGACTACTTTGATGTAGAATTCTCATGAGAACAGGATGTAAAACAAAATTTTATTTCAGTTTGCAATGTCTTCTGATTTTTCATATGCAAACGAATGGTCAAATAATGCTCTAGAGGAAGGTAAATCTTGAGTAATAATATTAGTACCAGTGCAATTATTCTTTATTTATACTGATGTAAATTGGAGCAGAGATTAGCCCATTGAAGACTAGTTAGAAAAAATATAATTCTGGGTAACCACATTTTAGCCCAGATTCAAAAGTCTCTCTTGTCCGTGTTCACGTAAAGCTGATTCTCTAGCCTCACTGCCAATTAATCATTCAATAGAATCATCTTATCCCGTGATTTTACTCTTATCAAGAGTAAAATATGCCCACTAATTATAAGGTTATATAGTTTTACTGGGCATATTTCAAAGGTTTCCCATCATATTAGAAAATCTGAAAAACCTGTAATTCGGTGCAAAGATCAGGAGGTGCAAAAATATGAAGAAAAGATACGTAAAAACTCTGCTGATATAAACATTTTTTGCTGAACTCTAGTGTAATGACTAGAGCACACAAAACAAAAATTTCAAATCCAAATGTCTTTTTATTTTGCACATGGAGTCCAGATCCAAATGTCTAGGTCTGAAGTAAGCTCAAAATCTAAAAGTAGAATCTCGTTCTTTTCAGGTTCCAGCTAGAGGGCAACGGAAATCTTGCAAGAACAGCCATAGCCATAGGATTTCAACCCCAAAATAGTTGAATTTTAATCAACAAAGATGCTTTTATGATATGAAAATATTATGGAATCAGTTGTACTACAATTTGGAGTAAAAATCTCATAAGACCATCTAATAATATCTTGTTGCTATTGAATATGAAATCTAGCCCTAATTTTCCCTGGAACCCAAAACCTATCTTAAAGCTAATTCAGATCTGGATTTGTATGCTACTTCCTTTATCCAAGTCTAATATTAACATGAACTGATTACTTTGATGAAGCACCAGGAAAGCACCTCATGAACCAATGACTGATACTTTAACAGTCAAGTTAAATTTCACTGAACAAAAGAAGCTCTGTCCTTGGATTTCTCTGTAAAGAAGGAAGAGAAACATTTTTGCTAAATAGCATAAATGGTGATTAGACATAGGATTGAGAATTTCTTCCAACCGGTCCTGAAAACATGAATTTTGTAGTTATCAAAATACACCATTTTAAAATGGGGTTTCTGGAGGCTCTCTCTCAAACACCAACACAGAAAAATCCTATGAAGTCTTCAATTCACACCTGCTTGTCCAGAGATGAATGGAGAGAGATATGTTTTAGACCAGGGGTACACAACCTTTTTTGGCCAAGGGGCAAATTGCATTTTCTAAGGCCACAGAGGGCCACAAAGAACATGCTTGTGGGTGGGGGATGAGGTTGTGCACCTCTGTTTTAGACTCTAGGTAGGATTTTAAAAACTGGCTATGTGATTTCAGAGCACAAGACTCATTGACTTCCCATGAGATTTGTGCTCAAATTATTTAAATGTTTTTTTTTCCAAATCCAACCCTTGGTCACTCCTTTGTTTTGCAAAGTGTTTAGATAGCAAATTGAAGAGCACCTTAGAATTAGCAAAGGTACATTATAGACTTGTGACTCCTCTAAACAGAGTTTTTCATCCTTTATGTTCATTAGCAACATTAACATGTTTCATACGAGAATACAAAACTACAAAGCAATCGTATCTATTTCTGTCCTATCTACATAAACGAAAAACAAACCTTTTCATTCAAAGCAAGTGATATTTTTTTAAAAAGAAAAGCTTTATCGAGATAACTTTCAGATATTCAGTGACAACTATGAAGACGTCATCATTTGTCAAAAAACAATGTTAATGGAAATTCAACCTCAGGGTTGAAAGAGAAAATAACTGTTCTTTCTCTCTTTTTGTAACATAATTTTCCTGTCATCCAGGCTGATTACTTTGGGATTTTTTTTTTTAACTCTTTTTACCCATCTCATTACATATGCTAACTATCATGTTCTGCAATTTCCTCCTCCCCAACATTCAGGAATCTGACCCAATTCCTTTCTATGTCTATAGTTAAAACATTTATCCATGCCCATTCATTTATTTCCACCTTGATTACTGCAGTCTCTTCCTTTCTGACACCCTGGATTACTGTTTTGTTTGCTGCGTTGTCACACTTTTCTCCAGCTCACTTAAAACAGTACAGTTAATATATTTCTTCTTCTTTGTTCCGTTCATTTACTCATCTCTTTTACTGTATCAAGGTTAAACTTACGTTACCAAAGTTCAACTTCTTCCCTACTGCTTTAAAAATTCACCTAACTCCTACATCTCTTCTTGTTTTTAATCATACTCCTCTGCACTCCACCAATGCCACCAGTCTCCTCAATATTTCTTTAGTTTTTTCTTCACACTGACCTTCTTGTTCTCTTCCACACAACCCATATACCTCAATATCTATGTCTCCTGGCAAATTCTTCCTAGAAAACACTTATTACACACAACCCACAAGCAGGGCTCAGCAAATAATAAATATTGCTACAGCTGGAGATGTGCAGGAACCAGAATTTCCATTTAGTGGGAAATTCCATTATTTTAAAATTTTCATTCCAAACTGGAACAATGCATGGAATTTAAAAGTTTCACCTGAAACAAATTTATGAAAACATTTTGTTTCATCTTTATTTTGACAATTTTCATTTTATATTATGTTCATAATATAAAAATGAAGTGAAAAATCATTTTGAAATAAAAATCAATGTTCTTGTCTGAGAAGGTCAAAATGACATTTACCTTACCGGGACTCTGTTTCAATTTTTTAAAAATGAAATTTAATTAAAATTGACACAGTCCCACAATGCATTTCATTTTTGATGAAATAGCATTTTCTGTCGGAAGACTATTTGGCTATGTCTACACTGGCAAATTAAGTCAACTTAAGGATGCTTAAGTTGACTTAAACAAAGCTACGTCCACACCAGGCTTTCATTAAGTTGACTTATGAAATTCCTTAAGTCAACTTAATAAGAACCACCCATTAGGTCGACTTAAGCCTCCTTAGGTAGACCTAACCCTTCTTTAGGTCGACCTAAGCCCAGTGTGGACGTTTAAATCCACTTTATTAAGTCGACCTAAGGGCAGTTAGGTCAACTTAAAGTGGACTTAGTCCACATCCATGGACACTACTTTGTTAAGTCAACTTAATAAGGTCGATTTTATGTTGACTTAAAATTGACCTTATTAAGTCGACTTAACAAAGTCAACCTAACATTTTGTAGTGTAGACATAGCCCTGCATTGTAAAAATGTTGAGTAAGTTTAAGACAATAATCTGTTGGCAATTACGGACTTTTTAATGGTGACCGTTGTAGGTTTCCAAAAGTAGTGTGATTCCTTTCCTTTCCTCTTTTACATCTTTAAGGTCTATAAACAATTCTGTTTGCTCAATGGTGCATAGTTCTCCTATGTTTATGTACACCCTTGCCTTGAAGATTTAAGGACTTTTTCTTCTGCATATACTTAAGAAGGAATGCTCAAATAGTTACAGGTTTGTAAAAATTGGAATGAACCTTTTCTGAACCAACCACAGGCACTGTCACTGATAAACAGCTATTTCCATTGTCTAGGTCAGTGCTTCAGTTATTTTCACTTCAAATGGTCTTAAAGTGTTGCTATTTTTTTCAATGGATGAGATATATATTTCACCTCAATCGTGCTGAATTCAAGGTATTGACAAGATTTTGTCCAGTTTAAAAAAAAAAGAAGTAATCTTTGGGGAGACAGTAGGCATGTAAAATTTCAGTTCAAAAGGTGAATATTTCAGAAGTTACCAATGTGTTGAAATGAGGGGTCACAACCAATACTTGTGCTATAAAGAATCATTATAAAACTGCACCAGAAAAGAGTTCCCTGTGCTTTTAGGTCCTACTCCAGCAAGGGTACACCTGCATATTTTTCATTGCAGGATCAGAGCCTTGAATTGTATATGGTTTTTCTTTTAGTCTGTGGTACGAGAATCAGAGCTAAATTCCACTGAAATCAAAGCACAGTTGTCCTTTGGATATCAGTGAGCTTTGTGTGAGGTCTCAAGTGCATGCTTAAGCATTGAAGACGGTGTCTGACAAAGTGGGATTTTCTCATGCGATAAATAAATTTGTTAGTCTTTAAAAGTGTCCTTGTTTGTTTTGCTGAACTAGACTAACCCGGCTACCCCTTTGGAAATTAGAAATATAGTGACTGACTTAGAATTGTTTGCTCAAGCACCTGAACTCAGTTCACAACCTGAACAAGCAGAGAAGCTCCACCCATTTAGTACTTGATTCAGGAAGGTAATTATAACAGATGCCTAGTTTAAATGCAAAAATATTCCCACTAAAGTTAATAAGATTACTTATATATTTAAAGTTAGGCATGTGCTTAAATAACTTGCTATGCCAGGCCATAGAGAATCAAATCATCCCACTCAGAAGGTGGTGGCTTGGGCCTTTTCTTGATTAATTACAGTTAGTTTCACCTCTACAGTATAATCTGTGTGAATAGTTTAAACTATTCTTGCCAATGTGAATTACTATGTTTATAAAGAATTTTGTTTGCCATATTCTGCCAATGGCCTTGCTGGTTTTTTGTTTGCTTTTGTTTTTTGTTATTTTAGTGAAAATTGTGTAAACTAACTTCATGGAAATATGAATATATTACATTATTCACATTTAACAGTATTTGTGTTCTCAATGTGAAGTCCACGTACCTTTTCCCACAGTAATATATTGTAAATATCCTGAATATTACACCAATTAGAACCATAAAACACTAGCTGAACCCTGTTTCATTCTAACATAAGTAGAGTAGTAATCAACATTTCCCAGAAAACAGTGACTCACCACAGGAAAAAATGAGCCAGGGATACAACATGTCTTTATTTTAGAACACCAGACATTGCAGATTACCCAGTGAACAGTTAGTTTCTTATAAATGCCAGCATGCTCTAATCAAAAATTGATTTATTAGAAACAATAAAAATTGTGTTTCTCTATGGCTTTAATAGAAAAAAAATTGATAATAATCAAGACAGGGAGCAATTAGTGTGCTGGTTAATCACAATAAAACTTCTTACCACCCTTAAGAAAATTGTCATCAAAGTACTAAACTGCTTTATAGAAAGCTATATAACAGTGAATAATAAAAGGAAGGTTAAAGGAAATAATAAAAGGAAGGTTAAGTACAGGAAATAGCTCAAGAACAAACTTATATGGCTCTTACGATATTTATACTAGAACCCTAACACACATTTGTGTGTGTTTGTGTATATGTGAAGACAGGTACCTCTCTGTCTCTCATTATAGTCAAGGCAGGTAGCTGCATCTATACTTCAGATTCCCTATCATTTACTATTATAAAAGCTGTGCTTTCAGTTGCTTGTAACTTTGGTAAAATGTACCCCATTCAGGTAATTACCCCCTGCAATTACTCCTACCTGACTCCAGGAGGCATTGTGGCACCAAGCACAAGAACGAGCAGGGCAACTGTGTGTCTTGAGCTCTCAAAGCTTCCCCTCTTGATGCCAGTATATCGTGAAAAGGAAGGAGGAAATAGCATGACTTGGATGCATACGAGAGAGGGGATTGGGGACAGGAGCAAGAGGCAGGAGGAGGATGCACAGGTGGAAGCCAGGAATAGGGGAAAATAGAACTACAGGTTGGATGGGGGGGGGAGGGAGGGGAGAATAGCCATAGGGAGCTGTGTCCAAAGTATCTATAACCATTAAAGAACACGCCCCTACAGAACTGAGCACAGAACTCATTATTCATGAGTTTCAACATTGCTTTGCTGGTTAGTTAATGGCTCTCAAACCCACTGGCCAATTCTGCATCTTCCTCTCCCTCTAGCAGCAGGTCCCCATAAAAGTTACAGGCCTCCACTGCTTCCATTTACTCTCTTAAAATAAGTGGTAGAGAACAGTGCGGTGGATCAAAACATTCCAACCATGTTGATGGCCCTCATGTGGATGGAGAGCTGGTAAATATGGAACCTGGATAACAAGCAAGAGGTACTGGAATTGCTTATTTATGAGCATAAATTTGATTTAGCTGGTATTGCTGAAACCTGATTCTAGTATTATTGATTCCATAATTGGAATTTTAAATTGATGATGGTTATAACCAATTTAGGAATGATTGAGTAAGGCTAACAGAGTGAGGGAGTGGCAGTCTATGTCAAAAATAGCATAAGCTGTTTCTGACTGACTGATAACTCAGAAGGATATGATCTTGAATGCTTATGGATTGGTTGTGCTTAGATAAAGGACAGCAAACTGTCTGTAGCAAATACCAGCTAAGTCACACTACGGAACAGGATGACCAGCTCCTTACATACCTATTTATAATGTGTAGGGGAAAAAAGCTGCAGGATCAAGGGAGACTTCAACCTGAATGATATATGCTGGAGGGTCAGACTGCCAGTACTAAGGCATTCTTGGAATCACTATATAATATAGATAATTTCCTAACTCACAAAGTGCTGCATCCAATATGGGAAAATTCTGTATACTTCAATATGTATTGAAATAAATTATTGATTATAGTAGTGTTATTAATAATCAATATAATAATTAAATAATACAATATCATAATATAATTACTGGTTAATATTGATTATTGCTCTCTCTTCCATGTGTGTGTTGCTTTAAAAGGGCCAATTTCACAAAGATGTAAAGGATTATGAGTCAAATCAGTGGGGAAGAAGAATTTTATCAGAAAACCCTGAACAATAGTTTGGGCTTGTTTAACAACTCCTTATGGCTTTTTGTGCATCTAGCAATCCTACAAGCAAAGAAGAAACCTATATTGGTTTAAAAAGAGAAGAGAATGCAGCTATGAAATTTAAAATATTATATATAACAAACAGCAAAAAGGGGAAGTTGATAGTAAGGAATATAAATCGTAGAAAGCTGATAGGTAAAGCTAAGGGAATCAAGGAGAAAGCTATGGTCAGCAGAGATAAGGACAATAAGGAATTTTAAAGTATATTAGGAACAAAAAGAATCTTAACAATGGCATTGGCCCATTACTAGATGGAATGATAGAATAAAGAAAAGGTAAAAGTGTTCAATAAATATTTCTCTTCTGTATTAGGGAAAAAACAGATGATATAGTCCCATGATACTTAATAGGCAGCCCATGGGCCAAATGTGGCCTGCCAATTTACCTGTAACTAAATTAATGAATAGTCATGCTCTGCCTATCTTTTTCCAATGACTTCCTTAGAGGGTAACTTATTGATAGTGCTTAATTTGTGCTCTGAAAGCAGCGCAGCATAGATGATATTGTCACCCTTATTTGTGTGCGTCTGTTGGTAGTGGCTGGAGGGTGGCAGTGGCTGGCCAGGAGCCTAGAGATGCTGAGACTGTGAAGTGCAGAGGTGCCAGAACCTAGCTCTGGCAAGCCCTGGCACAAATTAATCACTGTTTCCTGGCTTTTAAGTTCTCATGATAACATTGGCTGTGATTGAGCCAAGATACAGGCTTTTTCATTAGTGAGGGAAATGGAACCAAAAATGAATGCAAGTGGGAGTAAAGATTGCAAAGTCAACAGCGAAAACTGACCTTTTAACCCAAACTGGACAGCAGAATTTCTTTTTATTATGCCACCTCATTTAAGTGCAAAACCTTGTATGTTTAAAATGCCAAATCATTAGGTGCATCTACATTTACAAGTTAGGTCAACTTAAAGAAGCTTAAGTCGACCTAAACTACTCCGCGTCCACACTGGGCTTTCCTTAAGTCAACTTAAGCATTTCCTTAAGTCAACTTAAGGAAGAGTTAAGTTGACTTAATAACACCTTGGTTTAGGTCAACTTAATGCTTAAGTCGACCTTGTTAGATCAACTTAAGCCGGTGTAGACAGGTATTAGCACCTAAGTCGACCTTATTAAGTCGACTTACAGTGCTAAGTCGACTTAATAAGGTCAAAAAAGGGGCTATGTCTACACTAGACTTTTGTTAAGTCGACTTAACTTTTCTAGTGTAGACATAGCCATAGGGTCCATCTGTAAAGTCAATAATGTTAGCCACCACTTTGCAGTAACTTCAATGAGGCCTATCTTGCAAAATGTGATAAAATTAAAAATCTGAAGTCTTTGAATCACACTTCAAATATCATTCTCACAATATCAGCAACTGTACAAGAAAAAAGTAACAATTGCTTCTCTTCGGTTAAATTTGGTACCAGTTAAAAAGAAAAAGCCATTCCTGGATGCCAAGCTTGTGAAGAACATCATGTTGGAAATGCTGGAGGAGCTTTTTGCAGGAAATCAAAATAAAAAACAAAGATGACATTGGGAACCATGTGATGCAATCTCCACTTTCCGATTCCATGGCAATGTGAAAATCGGAGGTAATTTATGAGGATTGTTTGTCAACCCTGCTTTTGTGATTTAAAAAATGCCAAATATGTTTGTCTTGCAGTGGACAAATCAAGTGATTTAAGTGACATGACCCCAACTATCACTGTTTGTTAGATTTTATGATGATGAAATTTTCAAGGAAGAATTTTGTGCTTATTACCAAAGTAAACCACAGGAGAGATCATTTTGAAAGGTAAAAGGCTTTTGGAGGGGGAGGTTTAGATTTGCAGCAAAGTAAACTTACTTGTTACAGATGGATGTCCCTCCATGATGGTGTTTGGCAGCAATACACCATTCATTAAATACACTTCACTGCATCATTCACCAGACTCTCCTGTGTGATAAGTTGTCTGAGAACATGAAAAAAAATTTTTTTTAAAGGAATTGTCACGAGAACTACATATGCTCAGCTTCTAGCTTGCAACATCATCTATTTGAAGCTCTTGTACAAGACTTTTCAACTGAATAGAGTGACCATTGGTAGCACAACAATGGTCTCTGGTTAAGTGGGGGGGGGGGGGAGAATGCATGTTAGAGAGGATTTGTGCACTTCGAAAAGAAATAATAGAACTTCTTTCAATCCACAAGACCAACTAGATGTGCAAGTTCCTGGAATTTATGAGTGGTGTCCCCTCTACATCACATGTGGGTTTTCTATGCGTTATTACCACACATTTGAATTCCCTCAACTTGCAAGTCCAAGGCCATGCAAGTAGTGTCAAGGATCTGCTTGAAAAAGTGTGCGCCTTTCAGAGAAATCTTGAAATCTTTCAGACAGATTTTACAGGAAAGATATTGCACTTTTCCACATTGTGTGTTGTTGCTACAGATAAAATTTCACTGAAAATGATGCAAGAATCCCTTAACTGATAAAAATTTTAAAATGCTATTTGAAAATTTAAAAATTCCAAAAGGATTTGCTTTTAATGTTTAATGCTTGTTAATGAGCCATTTGTTGTCTCTGCCAATGGAACTTGACCTTCTGACGCAAAGAACATTCTTGATTCAGTTGATGGAGGTGCCTTTTGTTTAGAAACTGTAAGGCTCCAGAGCTCAGATGTCTGGAAGGCAAAATTCAGAGAAGTCGTGATTACTTTGTGATTTCTGGACTCAAAATGCTGACCAATTTCAGAATATACAGGATCTAGCCATCTCACTTTTAACAATGTTTGTATCAACATACCATTGAGAAACTGGGTTGGGTTTTTTGTTCTTGTTTTTTTTAACCATTGGACATTATAAAAAAATCCCTACACCACACTCACTTACCAGATGAGCATCTTCATCAGTGCATGAGCCTTGCCTCCTATAAACCACTCTTCACAAAGTTTGCTAGATATCACCTCTCCTATTAGAGATTGCCTCAAACATAAGTAATGTTGATTTATAAAAACTTTAAAAGATAGAAACACTAATACTTATGTTGCAATCAAGGTCTTTGTTTGTTTGTTTGTTTGGCAGATGATTTTTGTTTTATTTTGTCAGCCTTCTTGCAAGTAGCTGCCTTTTGTCATAAAATTCTCAAAGCACCTGTGGGTAGGTCAACTGAGTCTCACTTATGTAGTCATATCATGTGATAACATTCTTTCCATTTCACTAGTAGTTCAGGAAGATGTTAAAGAGCAACTATTAAAGTTAGACTTTTTAAAAACAAAAGTACCAGGTAACTTAGCATCCGAGAGTTTTAAAAGAGCTGACTAAGAAGCTCAGGAAACAGTTAATATTGTTTTGAAGCAAGTCTTGGAACACTGTGGAAGTTCCAGAAGACTAGGAAAAAAAGCTAATGTGCCAATATTTAGCAAGGGTAAATGGAATGACCCAAGTAATTGGGCCTATCAGTATGACATCAGTACAAGGAAGGTTAATGGAATGGATGCTATGAGACTTGATTAATAAAGAATTAACGGAAGGTAATAGAGTTAATGGCAATCAACATGAGTTCATGAAAAATAGATCCTATCAAACTAACTTGATCTTTTAAAAATAAGATTACAAGTTTCATTGATAAAGGAACCTCCATTCTTAGAGGTTTTTACGGTCTAGCTTGACAAACCCATGGCTGGGATGATTTAGTTGGAGTTGGTCCTGCTTTGACCAGGGGGTTGGATTAGATGACTTCCTGAGGTCCCTCCCAACCCTATTATTTTATGATTCTATGATAATATTCCAAAGGGGTAGCTGTGTTAGCCTAGTTCAGCAAAACAAACTAGGAGTCCTGTGGCACATTTAAAGACTAACAAATTTATTTATCATATGAGCTTTCGTAGGAGAAAATCCCACTTCAAGCATCTGATGGATTCCTTGTTTGTTATGATAATAATATTGATGTGATATACTTAGACTTCTACAAGCCATTTGACTGAGTGCTGCATGACATTTTGATTAAAAAACTAGAATGATATACAATTTACTTGGCACACATTAAATAGATTAAAAGTTGGCTAACTGATAGGTCTCAAAATGTTAGTGGGAACAGGACATCATCACTGAATAGTATGTTTCTAAGGGGGTCCTGTGGGGATCAATTCTCAGTCTATGCTATTTAATGTTTTTATCAATGACCAAGACGAGAACATAAGATCATCACTGATAAAATTTGCAGGTGAAACAAAAATTAGAAGAGCAGTAAATAATAAAGAGGACAGATCACTGACAGTGTGATCTGGAACACTTGGTAAACTGAACTCAAGCAAACAATGTGCTTCAACATGGCGAAATATAAATGTATACATATAGGAACAAAGAATGCATTGTAGGACATACTTACAGGAAAAGAGTACTATCCTGGGAAGCTGTGTCTCTGAAAAGGATTTGGAGGTTCTGGTGGATAATCAGCTGAACATGAACTCCCAGTGCAATGCTATGGTCAGTAGGGCTAATGTAATCCTTAGATGCATGAACAGGGGAATCTCAGATAGGAGTAGAGAAGAGTGGTTATTTTACTTTTTTATTTGTCACTGGAGCAGCAGTGGTTACTAAGCAGTGTCCAGTTCTGACACCCACAGTTTAGGAGAGATATGGGTAAATTGGAAAAGGTTCTAAAAAGAGCTATGAGAATGATTAAAGAATTAGGAAACATGCCTAATAGTGATAAGCAAAACAGATTGATCTTTTTGAGTCTAACAAAGAAGCTAAAGGTTGATTTGATTACAGTTACAAATATTTAAGAATGGGGCTCTTTGATCTAGCATAGAATAGCATATGAGGATCTAGTAGCTGGGAGTTGAAGACAGATAAATTTAGGCAAGAAATAAGCCATCAGTTTTTAACAATGAGAGTAATTAGTCATTGGAATAAATTATCAAGGATCACGGCAGCTTCTCTATCACTGACAATTTTTAAATCAGGATTGAATTTATTTTTCTAAAAGATATGCTCTAGGAATTATTTTGAGGAAATACTAGGTCCTCTTTTATACAGGTCAGACTAGATGATCACAGTGGGTTCCTTCTGACCTTGGAATCTATGCTTATATTTTTATTTTTTTCTATTTTCAAGTTTTTAAAGAGCATGGGAAGTTACATACAACAGTCCTGCTCTACATTAAAAGAACATTAAAAGTTCTGCGGTTGACTCAGGGTTGTCTGTCTGTCTGTCTACAGGACCTCTGCCTCATGTGTTGCGGAAGATGGAAGGCATGTAGAGAATGAGACAAGGAACTTCAGGAAGACAGAGAATGGTCTTGTGGTAAAAGCAGGTGAATGCCACTCTGGAGAATTGGAATTGATTCCTGCCTCTGCCACAGAGCTCCTATGTGATGCAAGGCAAGTCAAAACATCAAAATTTTCACAGTTGACCACTGCATTTTCCTCATTTTCTTGGTGCCCAACATGAGATGCGTCAATAGCAGAAAGGCTGAACATTTGCAACAATAATTGAAATAAATAGGAACTATGTTTTGAACATGATATGATATAAAATGCTAAGTGTTGTAGAAAAATCAAGCGACTAGCATCTCAAATTCAATATCCGATATTAGTTGATATTTTTGGCTTTCTTGTCTGTGCATCAGCTCCCCATGTGTAAAATGAAGATAATAATACTACCTTCCCTTATAAGAGTGTTGAGATGACCCAGTCATTAGTGTTTGTAAAGAACAAAGACAATACTATGAAAGTATCATAAGAAAACAATAATTCTGTATTGAGTTCAGGATTTGAATGGCATAGTCTCAGAGTAAATAGTACCTGAGGCCACAGATTGAATGGCACGTATATAAAGAAATACTGAATAACTACCATTGAAAGAGCACTTTCCATCATGTTCATCCTCAACAAAAACGGAATGTGATCACTGTAATTAAAAGACAATCATAATGCATTCGCAAAAGGAAGCCAAATTAAAGATGAACAAGCAACCTTAATTCTGGCATTTCCTAGCTATTTGGTGCTTGATTTTGTAGCTTTACTGTTTCTTAAACACAGAATTGGTTTTTTGCATGCGTAGGTATTGTATATATGGAGTGAGGTGGAAGAAAGAGAGAGAAAGGGAGAGTGTGCATGCTCACATATTAACCCTGTGTGTTTGGAACAGACAATAATATACCTAGAAGTAATACTGAGAACTTTAGTATAGTCATTGATAGCATTTGGGACACAAATTGCCCTTTTGCTAAGCATAACTTTAAAAAATATGTAACCATAGTGTTTTTACAGATCATTCCCTAAATTTATCATTAAAAAAACTTTTGGTGGGAAAGGAAGGTAGAATCAGTCTTATGCTGTCACAATACTCTGCTACCACTGCTGAATTTTGTTTGGAATACGATGGCCTTAATGCCCCCATCTCCTGCTGAACTGCTCAGACTGGTAGTAGATTAGAGTAGAGAGAGGTGCCAGTATTATCTGTGTTAGTGCTCCAGAGGTCACACTACACTAACAAGACTGCCCCAGTCAGGGATGACAGAATCCAGCTGTTGGATTTCAGGCTGGGCCTTCAGCTGTGTTAGATGGATCCACTTAATGCCAGAGATGTGTCTCAAAAGATTAAGTATTCTAACTAGTTACTTTCCACCTCTGGAAAAAGTGGCTGGCTCATCATTATTGTTCTTTTTTTTTTTAGCAGGGGTCTATAGTGTATGTGAAACCATTTACATCTTTAACCTTGTGAACTTTAGAGGCACTGTGTACTCTTATTTTGAACGTACAGAACAAAGTTGTGGCTTCACTGATTTCCACCTAAAAGTGATCTAATGCACCACGCCAGCAGAAGGTTAATATCTGATTTTAAGAATTCCATATGTTTTAGAACATAAAAGGGGGTTCATCTAGATGTTCTGTATCACTTAGCCTCTGGGAGATCAGCAGTGAGTCAGAATTTAAGCCTACATGAGGGGGTTGCATTAGCACATATGAAATCATTTTAAAGTGTTGTAACAATATACTATGAAAAGCCTGCTTCTTTAAACAGAGGTTGAATATAAAACACTGCTTTGAAAGATATAGTGTCAAGTATATTATTACTTTATTGTTTAGAATACCTTTCTGGAAACTTGAAACTTCCCCCTATTAGTTTTTTGTATGTTCTCTTATGATATTTTTTAATTAAGGCACAAGCCAACATGGTTCTGCCCTACTTGCTGCTGACTTCTTTGCATATAAGCATCTGTGATGATGTCAAAAGGGTTCTGAGACTGGAGATTTATTGGTTGGCCAGCAGAGGGTACTAGAGTTTTTTCATGACTTTGCGGCTCAAGAGCAAAACAATTGTAAGGTCAACTATACCTGTTTTTAGTTTGTTTGTTTGTTTTTCAAATCTTAGTGGCAATGATTTTTTTAAAAAGTCTCAGCTTAGAGTGGCCTTGATTGGTGTAAAGTACTCACTCATTTAAATTGTGAGATATACTTTTGAAGCTTTGTTCCTTAAAAAAAAAAGTATCTCACTGCTGCGTTTTGTTTTAGAAATGTGCAGGTATTGAGTGAATTAATGGAGTAATAATAATTCTTGGACTCTTTGGGATACTTTGTTACTAAAGTGTCAACCAGAGGAAAGGAGCAGAGTCTCCAGTTTCAATGCAAAATTTGTGAATCCCTTGGGATCTCTGTTGAAGGGAACAGGAGACTCAAATTTCAGAACACCGCCTCTTGTGGATTTGAGAAACAATGCTTTTTTCACTAGCTAGCACTATAGCTTGTGAATTTATAGAAAGTTCAGAAACCATCTGTGGGAAATTATTGTTCATATTACTGTTCCTCATTAATGTACACCATTATCTCCATTTCTTTTCAGACAAATGTAGAACTTTGCATAAGTAAATGACACTTGAGAGACCAATAATTCCCCCTCCCAGAATAGATTACTAACTATATTGCCTGTAGATAAAAAATTAAACACCACCACAAAAGGGAAAGGTAGGATAGCATTGTTTGTGAAGTTATGAAGTCTAAAAAAGGTCTGAAGTATGGTGGTAAAACTTTATGGAGCATTTTAAAGATTTGTTTTCCCTCACAGTTCATTACAATAGAAATTCAAATGTAGTCTTTTCTGTTTTTCCTGGAAGCTTCTGTGGTGCCTGAAGAATTAATAGGATTAGATCTGTAAGAACCAAGAAAATGAAATTTAAGCTATAGTGAGAGAAGAGATTTAAAAAAAAAAATAATTCAAAGGTTTTAGTGACAGGTTTTATCACTGTCTAACCTAATGTCCTGCAGACAACATAGAATTTCAACCAGTAATTCCTGCACTGGAATTAAAAATATGGTTGAATTTTAGGATAAACTTTAGAATGTCATCTATTCTCAATTAAAAGAGTCTACATAATTTTTTTTAACCCCTAAGTGCCAAAATTACCTTAAAAATTGGACTTCTAAGCCTAAGTCTAAATCATTTTTTTTAACCCCATAACCCTTGGTAAACTGTTACAAAATATTCCTCTTATTTCCAAGTTTTGATATGATTTTTCTCCATTAATTCAAATAGCATGTAGATAGCAAAAAGCAGCAATTTCCCCCTTTTTGCAGCATATATATAAATAAAACTTGCTGCATATATATAAATAAAACTGGGTAAAAAAATCAGGAACACGCAGAACTAAATACTTCAGAGCTAACATTTCCTAGAAAAAGAAAACACAAAGCAGTGACAGATCTTGAAGCCTGTTTGTAGAGTCATAATGGAGGTGTAAGCCCCAGCAGTAATGTTCGAAGGCTCTGGACCTGGGCATCCAATTTTGACAATGGCTGAGCTTACCAGGGGAAAAGATGTGTCAGTGTGCCAGTGAGTGATGCAGATGTGTTTAGCTGGGAGAGTGCAGACCATCCAACACCTTTGAGCAGCACATTTACATACCATGTTCTCCCTCTTTCAATGTGTAGCTTCCACTGAGGTTTCTGTAGGCCTGGGTCTGAAGTAACCCCCATGGAGCTCTCAGGATGGAAGTGAGGACCTGATTATGGTGGGCTCTCTAAGCTAACATGCATGAAAAGATGAAAATATTTATTAATGGGGCATGGGGGGTGGGATTAGGAGAGGTAGGGGTACGGCACTGAATACTTCTTCCCACAGTCGTCATGCTGGAATACTTTACCCTAATAACTCTAGCACTGTTCAGTGGGCTGTCACTTCTTCCCCCCACCCCTACCCATCATTTGTCCAGGGACGAAAGCTCTCCCCTTCTATTACCCTCTTATTAGGATATCCCTAGAGGCACTACTTTCCCTGTCCTCATTACCATGTCCTGCCTGCCAGTTATTATTTATTCTTAAAACAGCACCATTGCTATCAATAGCGTTTTGCCAGCAAACAAAAGGCAGGTCCTGCCTTGAAGAGTTCACAGTCTAAATGAAACAAAATGAGAGGTGATGTCAGATGAGAGGGCTAAGGAAAGAGCACCATTTAAACAGTGTAAGATTGTGAGGTAATTAATTTTTTTAAGGTGAAGTTGTGGGCTTTGTCCCTTTTTAAAAATATTGAGACAGATGAGAGGTCAATATTGCAGAGCTGACCCAAGTTTTGAGGAGGGATTGAAGGAGGAAAGGGAAGAGCATGGCAAATGGAATAGTGACTCAGGAGACCAGGTATGGTTCCTTGGTGCACCTGGGCTTCCTGTGTGAATTTGGGCAAGTTGCCTGGAGAATTGTGGCACAATTCTCCACCTTTAAAATGAAACCAGGAAGACTTCCCTTCCTTCCTTTTGAAAGGATTGCTACATTAAGGACTGTGACATACTCAGATGGAACAATCACTGGAATTAGATAAGTAGCTATTCTGGATAGAGAGGGAGGTAGTAAAAGAGAAAGGAATAGGATGCCTGTGGGAGAAGGACACAAAGGGGCATAGGGTTTAGCAGAAATGTCAATGTACAGGGTGTAAGCATGAGGGACAAACTGTAGACAGGTGGAGCTGAAGCTGAGGGTGAAGAACCTGGATTTAAGGCAGAAGTCAATGCAAACCAGGAAAGGGAGTGAACGGGGTCTGTGGTGTGAGATGGTCATAGAGCAAGAGGGGGAAAAAAAGGCTGGTAGAAGATGGAGACTTGGAATCCATTCTAGCAGAGGGGTTTGGCAAATGCAAAAGCTATTGCTGGGAGAATTCTGTGCCCCTCTGCAAGTGAGGGACAGATTGGGGTGGAGACAGAGGAGCTAGTAGGCTGACACAACTGAGCCAAGACTGAATGGGTGAAAAGCCAAATGGGGAAAGGGGCAAATGTACTTGACTGAATGGGACAGTCGAGAGGTTAGCCAGGGTCTGCATGTGGGAGGCTCCCCTACTCTTTAATCTCTCCCTGCCTCCCCTCCTGCAGTCCCAAAAACCTGTTCCTTACTTCTCCCACTCACACCCAGCAGCCCTCCAGGTCCACTCTCAGGCATCTTCCAAGCAATTACTTCTGTCTCCCTCAGCTCCTTCGTTATCCCTGACACTCCCAAGCCTTCACACTGCTCCTGAGGGGCATGGGAAATGCATTTCTGTATTGTAGTTTAAATGAATTATTATCCAAAGTTCTGTATTAATACGCCTAGTAAGGAATCTATTCGTCAAAAATATTTTCTGTATGTTTATTGTTATCTCTATTGTTACAGACATATTTGCTGACAGCTGTTTGGAAATAGATTACCAAAATAATTGAATATTTTAACATATGTGCAGACTTTTTAATATTTTGGCACAGAATTCCCCGCAGAGTAAAAAGTGCTACAGAGCCACCTTCAATATAATCTTTCTTTTAAAAGGTCCAAGCAAAGATTCTCTTTGCTAAATAGTTCTGC
Source organism: Pelusios castaneus (assembly GCA_007922175.1). Lineage (NCBI taxonomy): Eukaryota > Metazoa > Chordata > Testudines > Pelomedusidae > Pelusios > Pelusios castaneus. The sequence continues at coordinate 5,315,830 of ML685769.1, read as the reverse complement.
TGGCTATGTGCCATACAACAGGGGAAGGACTGAAATTTGTCTAATCTAATCAGTTTCATATTCAAAAATCTTTTCAGGTGGCTTCCTATTTATGGAGAAATGCATTTCCAAATAGGAAAGAATCCTAGTGCCCAAACTCTAGCCAGGAATATAGTTTAAAACTGAACAAAATTTACACCAATTTACATTTACAGGTAGTGTTTGATGCAAATTAGGTAATAGGCTTTGTTAAAACTCTTCAATACATATATAATGAGTTGGGTTTTTTTTCCTTTTAACTCTCAAGATATTTTTATTATATTCTTTTGGCAATATTCAGTTAACTCACTACTAGTTCATTCCTATGTACTTTAATCAAAAGTCTGTATACTTTGGTGGTAAAATTCCTGCATCATATCTGAAAGGTGTTAAAGCTACACTTTTGAATTTCTTATGTTTTGCAGTCAATGTAATGATGGATTAGTAAACCTTCACATCTTTATAAAGACAGAAAACATTTCATCTAAAACATTTCTTTCACATGTAAACAAACCAACATGGGCAATTTAGAAAAAGAACATATCAGAAATATAAAGCTATAACATATAAACTCATCTATAAAATGTAGGTTAAGGTTAGCGATTTTAAAATGGTTATATTTAACAGACAAGTCCAATCCCTCTCCTAGAGGGCCATTTAAACAATCAACTCTTCTCTAGCACATCTCATCTGTAAACACACTAATAAATTTTATTTTTATTTTTTATTGATTTAGTTCCAAATACTACTGGATCTGATGTATGGTCTCATCTTAAATATAGGTTAGCCAATTTCTGCATGGAAAATCCAGCATATGATAAATACTGTTGACCCTCATGTGAGCAGTGGCCATTTCTGAGGCCTTGCAACAGATCATTTTCTATTGAGGGAAACTGCCATGCATTCAGGTGTGGTGTTATGAATGCATGAGTTGTGGAGAACTTAAACTAAGATAGACACAGCTGCACACACAGGTATCCAGAAACCCCAGTAAAGCCACCCAATACAGGTACTTTTATTATGTTCATCAAGATCTCAAATTGTCCTCTCTATTGAAATAGATTAATTAGCACCTGGCTGAGCTATCATGAGTTGCAGAAGACAAGCAGCTGCTGCATCTTCAGCAGATTCAACACACTGCCATCTGCTGACCTATTATTGCCCAACATATTCATTATAGTATTACAAAAAATAAACTACAGTGCATACCAGGAGGTTTTGTTATTATTTGTCAATGGTTTTGTTATTTTTGTTTTTAACAAGTTGCTGTTATGGGGAGTGACTGAGTGCAAGACCAGAGAAGAATGACCATGTCAATTAAGAGATAACCATTAAGGACAGGAGAATCTACTTTCAAAACAAGAGTTGTATGGGTGGTGGTAATGGAATACGTCCGTGTATTCACACCTTACACACTATTATGATAATCTTTGTACAAGATATGCCTTGTAAGTATCATTTCAAAGCTCAGAACTTGTTGATCATTAATGGTCTGATAAAATACATATGGCAACACTGGAATAAGATTCCCCTGTATGATGTTATTCACTCATGTTCCAAACGCCATAGTTCCACCTAGGCAGAAGTTGTCAAAAAGGTCTGTTCTAAACAAAGGAAAGTGTAGTTGCTCTAATTTGCATTGAAGCAGAAAACAAAGTCATCAAGCAGGAAGGGAAAACTAAGGAACATTGAATAGGTGAAAGAAAACAACAGGGAATGCATAGACTTGGTTTCCTGGCTGTCAATTTTAATGGAATGTAGCATTTTGCTTTTTAATTGTTACTGCATTACTTGTGAATGTGACCATGTGACTATTGTTCCTGTGGCAATGCTGTCAAGCTTCTGATAATGGGAAGGACTGTTTGTTTAGACTGTGTAGCTCTTCAGTTTAATTCACTCTGGCTCCAGTGTGACATGTTAAAACAGCTATCAATGGAAAACCCACATTTCCCAGAAAAACTTAAAAGAGCACCCCTGTGAACTGAAATTATCTCCTCTTAAAGCTAATTACCTTACTACACTTAAGAAAGTAGAGGTAGAGGAAATCTATTCCTTTACAGTCTCTTCTGTTTCCTGAAATTCCTCTGGTTGATATGAAATTGTGTTGGTTATTTGTTTTTATTGCACCTTTTACTTACATTTACATGTTTGAGAAAGGACATAAAACTAAAATAATCCAGCAAAGGAAACAAGAATCCACAATTAAAAACAATATTTTCCTTTTCTTCTTATTTTATTTTAAAGAAAATACTGAGGTTTCCAATTAACAGAAAATTGTAAATGATGAATAGCCTAGAGCAGTTGTTGCAAAGAAATATGGAATGCTTCCAAAATTAAATAAATTCTACCATTCATGTTCACCAAGGGACTGATTCAGGGGGAAGAAAAATGCATCAATAATTGCATGTGGATGGGAACTGCACAGAATGCATATTACTCTTCCAAATATGACTTCTCCCAACTTCATCACTACCTATGACTGAGTAGCAATTCCCTCCAGTTTTCTATAATGGATGTAGATTCTTTGTCTGACAGACTTATCTGTGAAGAATTTTAAAACTGCCACACTTCCATGATTTCATGCCAACTCAGAAAAGCAGCTCTTTCTAAGGTCAGCCTGCGCGATGAAGAAAGGAATCTCTCCACCCGAAGACCATGGGTTAGGTCAGAAGTTATTTGAATGGATTAAACCTTATTTATTTGAAGCAGAAGATGATGAGAGCAAGTTGAAGGAAGAATTTATTTCAATATATTCTTGTTACTTATTAACACCCTGTCCAAGTTGTACCTACCACCCCACTTTAGCTTTGCTCATATAGTTGGCATAATTACATATTCCTGCTAGGCTGTAAATTCCCATTTCCCTTCAGCAGCACTGCATTCCATTAGGGTTAACAGTTGTAGACAACAAATGAGTCATGCAAGAGATAGGATTCCCCCAAGTTCACTTTCATGTGAAAGAAAAATAGTTCATGATTCCCTCCCTACACCTACTCCCAGACCATGGTCAAGAGCACAACTTTGAGACTGCCTTTATAGTACATGACAAAAAAAGAATGGAAGGTTTTTAAAGTATTAGTTTTCTGCTCTTTTATTTTTTCTTATTATCAAAATGAATAAACTTTCTCATAGCAAATAAGACTCCAAGTGCAATTCAAACCCTCTAGGACAGTTATTCTCTCCCACGGGCAATAACATCTCTCCTGTTTGTGGTTTTATTATAAAGTTATTATTAACATATACCATGTGCATATAAAGCCCTGGGCAGACAGAAAATTTATATTTGCATTCAATCCATGGATATAAAGTGGATATCCATGGATTTGCAGAACTCTGTATATATGCCTTTTTTCTTGCAGTACACTCCTTACGTGATTCATCAAGCCATACCCTCTCTCATTTGTCAAGTAGCTTCTTAAGATTTACTTTTTTCCAAGATACCCACAAAAAGGGAACACCACAAAAACATTTAAATATAACAAAATTTCCTTTCCTCTGGATTTCCTGCCTTGTTCAATCCTCTCTTTATTCACAAAAAGGGGTCTGCTAAATTGTAAGCTCTTTGCATCATAGGAATTGCCAAACTGAATCTGATCAGTGATCCATTTAATTCAGTACCATGTTTCTAACAGTGGCCAGCACTGATATCTTAAGAGGAAGATGGAATAACCCTGGCAGTAGATATTTATGGACTATGCTGCCCATAGGAAAAGAATCTTTCCACCCACCATTAATTAGAGGTTGGTTTATGCACTGTAGCCAAAGGATTTACCTTTCGAAGCTCGTTACTTTAATCCTTACTGTTAAAATTCTGAATGTTCTCATTATCCATTCAAATGCTCTGCCCTTTTTCTGAATCCTTCAAAGCTCTTAGCATAAGTGATATGTTGGGCACATTAATTCCAAAATTAATTGTGCTAGAGCTAATTTGATGGGTAAACTATTTCCTTTAATCTGTTTAAAATGTGCTACCTTTGAGTTACATTGAAATTTATAGTAGTTTTTGTGTTATGAGAAAAGATGACTAAACACTCAATATACCTTATAGATACTATTCATTATTCCACATATTTTTGTAATATAGTCTCTGGTTTGGGGCAATGATTGTCTTTCTGTACCTTCTATATCGCTAAATACGTTATTCAACAACAGTATAAAGAAATTGTTCAGCATTTTGCACCAGTGCCATGCTGAACTTCAGCCCACTGCCATTCTGAGGCTGGCTTACTTAGTTTTCAAATATTCTTTTTTCTATTGGAGTTTTCCATATATTGGTCAATTCCTTCACATGTGTCAAACAGAATTTGACTAATCAACATACCATGAACTAGACTAAAAATGTTTCTAGCACAATTTCAAGATTTCAAGCATAACTACATTTCCAGAATAATCATACTTGACATGCAGAGAATTAAGAACATTGTTAATATTATCTTAAGACATTTCAAGGTCAGCCATGAATGGATAAGAGAATAATTTAACAGCTTAAAACCTAATACAATCATTACACAGATTTATTTTTATCCATGTTGAAAGCAAATGGACAAGAAAATACATGCACAGGGTAAGAAACTGATTGATCGGATACATGAACACACAAGATATACTGCCTTAGCCAAAAATGTAACATATGTTGATGTTTCTAGTGTCCCTCGCCTTTGTTCTCCTGAATTGCCTCCCTTATTTAATTCCAAGGCTCTTGAAGTCCAATATCTCCTTTTGAATGTCTATAGTTGGCAAAACTGGCAGCTGGATCCATGGTTGCTCGGAAGCGTGACTATATCTAGAAATTCCTGTGGTCTGATCATTATTTAATGTATTTACTTTTCCCATGACTTCCTCCAGTATCTATTGTAATCTTTCATTTTAATATCTGATTTTAATTGAATAGGTTCAAGATAAATGATAGATTTTCTAAATTTTCAATTTCAATGAAAAACGTACATTTTTTTTAGGAAAATTTTCACAAGATTTTATCTTGATTTTCAGCCATCTTTGAAGATGGTTGAAAAATTGGTTGCATGCTTTTTTTTAAATTTTCATGAAAAAAAATTCCCGCAAATAGGAACTCTGTTTCTCAACCAGCTCTAATTTAAAGGCAAGGATTTCTGCTTCACAACTTTATATTTTAATTTCCTGGTGCCAATCCTTAATTTGTTGTTGAGTAAAGATTTTGTAAATATATTACACATATATTTTATTCTATCTAACATTTGCTTCTGTGATAGAGTGTTATAAAATCTACCCATTCACCCTTTGAACTGAATGCTAGCTTGAGTATGAATGGGTATACTTGGTATCAAGGCTGTTTCCCCACTCTGGCACTTTGAGTGCAGAAGGTGGGGGGGCCTGCAAAAGGCCTTAAAAACCGCTGGTCCTAAAGCTCGTCTTAAAACTCTTCAAGGCTACCAATTTCCTGGTCTTGGAGTGGTATTGCCGTCATCACCCAAATGCAAAAACCTCTTGAAAACTCAGGCAGGTGCACTTGGGAACTCCTTTCTGTGAGGTATCCTCAATCGCCTTTATTCCTCCCTCGGGAGAGCGAATGAACCCTAGCTGTGATATAAGCTGAGAATAGGACTGAATCCCCTTTTGGCAGTTGACTGTGCAGTTTGAGGCACGTGTGCACAGAACCTCTTGTCTTTTAGGACACATAACCAGATCTTATTTTAAAGGATAACTTTTCTTTAATTAAGAACAGCTAAGAAACACAGGGAGTTGCTTCATTGGATTTTAACTTGGGTAGTTACAGAATAGTGGGAGGGTGTACATGTGCTCAGCACAGAGGAATCAAAAAAACCAAAAAAAGAAATACCCCGAATGCATCCAGCTAAAAATTCCCTGTTCTACTCACGTGTGGTTGGTTACAGAATTAAGCCCTTCTTAGGCATGGGTGTCACTTGATCCTCCATTCCTGGTTACCTGGGCCTTCAACTGTTCCTTCCAGGCTCTGTTGCCACAAAACAGGAAACAGGCAGGGCTGCTGCTCCAATTAAAAAACCTGAACTCTGTTTCTATTGGCTCTCCTGAGACTTCTCTAGAACTCTATGGTGTTAACCCTTTCTCCCCAAAGTTAGTATGAAGAATGTTAAGAACCATGAGGAGAGAGAGAGCTAGTAAAACAGAAAATACCTTAATGCTTCTATATACTGCATGCAGTTCTGGTGACCCCATCTCAGAAAGAATACATTAGATTTGGAAAAGGTACAAAAAGGGGGAAAAAGTGATTGAGGGTATGGGACAGATTCCATACAAGGAGACAGCAGAAAGACTGGGACTGTTCAGTTTAGACAAAGTGACAATTAAAGGGGGGATACAGGAGAGGTCTATAAAATAATGAATGGTGTGGAAGCCTTATTAACCCCTTCACATAAACACAAGAACTCGGGGATACCCGACTAAATTAATAGGCAGCAGGTTTAAAACAAATAAAAGGAAGTACTTCAAAAAATGCACATGTAAGCTTCGGGTGGGCTAAAATAATTCAATTGCCCTTTTCCAGTGCCTCACAGAAATCAATCCTAATCCCTATGGAGAAAGCAGCTGGAGACCCAGGATCCAGTCTGTATGGGACTCACAGCAAAGATTGCTCAGAGTTACCACCCCACATTAAAATACTACTAAAAAACAAACAAAACAATGAACTTTATTAACTACTAACTAAATGAACTTTATCTTAAGAAAACAAAATACAATTAACCAAGAACAATCCCTACAGAAACCCCCTCATGAAAGATACCCAAGAGTCCCAAAGTCCAGGTGGAGTTCACCCAACTCTCAGCTACAGTCTTTGTTCGAATGTAGAGGCTTGAGTGGCAAGAAATAGCTGTCGTCATCTTCTTTCATTGCAGGAATCTTCTGCAGAATTCCATGCAGGCTTTTCCTTCTCCTGTGCAACCAGCCCTCAGTCCTATATGCATATCTACAAAATCTGTTGCAGATGACTTCCTGGGAGGTAGAAAACATCTTGTTCACTCCTGGCTCAGCTTCTCTCCTGAAAACTAAGCACATGGGCTCTTCTCAAAGCAGCTCCTGCCAGTTGTCTGCACAGGCTGCTGCTCTCATGTCATCTGACTGACCACACCACATCACATCAGCAGGGCATCCTGTGGAGCATGCTCAAAAATGCTACCACTCCCTGCTTCTAGAAATTTCTCATTGTGGGTAGCTAATCTGTCCAGCAACAGTAACCCACCCTCAGTAGGTCTCTTAAAGAGATAGCCTTTTTTTAGGCATATGGGTTACACACGGTCAATTAGCATAACTCATTGTCATTGGATGTTGTGAAAGTCACAAGTGTAACTGGGTTCAAGAAAGAATTAGATAAGTTCATGGAGATAGGTCCATCCCAGCAATTGATGTTAGGCAAGATGGTAAGGGACGCAACCCCATGCTCTGTATTTCCCTAAGCCTCTCACTGCCAGAAGCTGAGAGTGGACAATAGGAGATGGATCACTCAAAATTGCCGTTCTATTCAGTTTCTCTGAAGTATCTGTCAGCTGGCTGCAGTCAGAAAACAGGATAGTGGGCTATCTAGACCAGCAGCTCTCAATCCTCTTCATGTTGCAACACAGTTGGCACCGCTTCCAACCGTGCACGATGCAGGATGGCTCCCTCCACTGAAAATAAATGCCACCACCGCAAGTACTGGGAGCAGCACCAACTCTCTAGCACTGGAAGCTCCTCGCCACTGAGGCTTCCCGCTGCTGCATGGGGTTTCTGTGACAGTGCTGACTGCCGCTCTTCCCCTGCCACTGCCACAGCTCCCAGCAGCTGCACAAGCTCCCTATGGCCACACTAGCCTGCCACTGGAAGAAAGCCCTCGTTGCTGGTGTTGTTTCAGCAGCCTGGGCATTCTTTCTTTCCATTTTTATGTGTTATGACACAGCAGCTGAAAACTGCTGATCTAGACGATAAGTCTGATCCAGTATAGCAGTCCTTATATTCACTCTGAGAAAAGGTGAGAAATAAGAATTTCAGTCAATATGAAGGAAGATTATTTCTTGACAGGAAGAATAATATTTGGTCCTGTCTGCCAACGACTTTGAGAGAGACAAAGCCTTCATTTTCTATAACCTGCCTACAGTTTGATCTGCTAACACTGTTCTGCTTCTCCTATTATTGACATACACGCAAAAACCTTCAAAAGAGCAAATCCTCTTTGGGCCAGTAGTCCTGACCTAAAGATTTGTAAATAGCTGCAGGTGGCTCATGTAGATTAATTTTGAGGGTTAAATCATAATCCTCGGTTTAGGAAATGGCAGTTGGCTGCTATGGAAAAGGTGATGACATGCCAGGTAGAAAAAATATAGGAGCCTCTAAAATGAACCCTCTAAAACGAAGACACTGTTTTTATGCAAATGTCCATTCGAAGAAGGTGGGGGGGGGGGGAGAGAGGAGAATCTCATACGAGATTGTTTCTAAACAGAATATATTTTTAACTGAATTATTGAATGATTCTTAAAACAGGCAGGACCAGTGCTGACTAGTCTATTGTTTTCATTTCCTAATATGCTGTACTCCTAGACAGACTTGATAACCTTTCCTCCCCATTTGCTAATTTTCATCCTTGAACCCAGACCTAACACCATCCTCTTCTTGATGGATCTGTGATTCTTTCCATCCTACTCACATTGCAGTCTTTCGTTCTATTCCCCACTAGACAATCTGATAAGGATTTCCTTTCCCACCACTGCTTTCCTCAGACTTTTAATAAAGCTCTGCTGAAATTTTCCTATGTTCTCATCTATCCAACTCCAGCTTTCTTGTCCTTTCAATCTGCTCTTTAATGGGTCATGTTTCAACACAATATGAGGAAAAGGTTATCTCCACCTCTCCAAAAACAGAGACAATAAATGTATGTTCAGAAGTTCAGATTATATAAGAATCTGTATTTCTGCATTTTATTCCAAAATCAGAGATAAGAGGTTGTTTGTGGGATTTTTTTTGTTTGTTTTTTGTGGCATTTTTTAATAGTTCCCCTTGCTACACCTTCCTTAATAAAGCGTTATCCCCCTCTGTAGTTCCCTCTGTAGTCCCTCTTGCCTACTGGCCCAGCATGAGGGTGTTCAAGATAGGGGAAGTCTGCCCTTCTGGCCTCGTACACAGCTTTGGGAAACTAGGCCTGAGGCTCCTCGGTGTTGGGTATTAGTGTGTGTGTTCACTCAGACCAGACCCACTCAGACTGATCACCAGGAACAGGGTTTTATTCTGAAAGAAACATGCAGCAGCATTACAGTCCATCGGCCTCCTCCTGCTTGTCTGCCACATGCTCCCAGCTTCAGTCAGTGCAGATACTCCCTGCTGGAAAGGACAGGGGGTGTTTCATGGCAGGAGCCAGGAAGTTCTCCCAACATGTCGCAGTTTGTAGACCACAACTTGTAGTTCTCACTGCTGCTCTTGAAGCACTCTGGACCTTGCGCTACACCTCCAACAACTGGCTTTTGCCCAATCTCTCCTTGGATAATCCTTGACCTGGTGCCAAACACGGGCAATCTGCAGGGCCGGCCCAAGGGTTTTTGGTGCCCTAGGTGAACTATGATTTTGGTGCCCCCTACCCAACTTGTTATAAGAGATAACATATTAATATATTTTTTAAAATAGAGAAAAAAGATCACTTCCATCTAATCTGGCATGCTTTAAAGCCTGGCACTCTAGGCAACTGCCTAGTTCACCTATTGGTTGGGCCGGCCCTGGAAATCTGTTTTTCTGCTGGGAAAAGGGCCAGTACCTTGTTTTAATTTGGGGCACTCTGGGCTTCTTGCTCAGAACAACTCTGGAGTGCATCAAATACTTCTGATGAGGAGAGCTCTAGACTGCATATGATCGGCAGAAGAAATTGTACCAGGTCTTAAGAAAGGCTGAAATGTCTTGGCTCTGTCCATAGTATGTATTTGAAAGAGCTATTCTACTACTACTGATTCAGAGTTCTACCAAACAAAACTGCAAGATTTTTAGAAGGCTAGCCAATAATGCATTTCCTTCTCTCTATCTCCTCACCCCTCCATCCCACCAACACACAGGGCAGAGTACAAATACTTCTTGGAGAGCTCAGTAACCGTCTATCCAAGAGTTTTGAGTTATCTGGGGACAACCAATATAGAATCTTCATATCCCTCTCACTTGGAACTACATGAGGGCAACTGTGGGTTCCATTTCCTCAGAGGAGGCAGGACGATCATAAAGATAGAGAAAAGGCTGTTGAAAGGCTAGAAGCCTGGAGAGAGCTATAAATTGGTTCAAACAGGCTTAGTTTATGCAAACCAATATTATCTTTTAAAAAAACTGGGAACTGGACAAAGGTTTCTCTGGGTTCATTTAAAAAACAAAAAAACCCAAACAAAATTAATTTTCAGTAGTTCCAGACAAAGCTGACCTACTGATTCATTTAGTTACTCTGAGCAAGTCCAAACTTGACCACCCTCTGCTTCGGTCTGAACATCTGGGAAATTGAGTAAATTAGGAGATTCTCATTAAAACCAGATGCCCTGGGATATTCTGGGGAATTCCAAGAAATGAAGTTGCCTGTGTTGTTCTCTCACCCCAGCTACAGACTTGGAGATGAAAAGCTTAAAGGAAAGGCATACTTGTAGGGGGCAAAACCTGCTCTTGTTGATATGAGTTGTTGCACTGGTGACCAAGAAAGCACACCTAATTCTTAAATATGCTATATCTCTCACAGAGAAATATTTTTTAATTTTAAAGGTTTGGGGAAATGGGCTAAATTTAGCTTCAACATAGTAGATACAGCTCCCATTTAATTAGATGACTAAATAGAGCATCAGGTGCTTAAATTGAGACATCCAAGTTTCAAAATTTGGCAACAGACACCTCCAAACTTTTAAATAAACTACAACATATGCCACCCCCACTGGCTCAAATCTATTCTGTGTACTACAACAAAATGATCCACATTCTATTATATATAGTCATGACTTTCATTTTTTTTTCAAGCATTGATGAATAAGCAGGATCGTGAATACACCCTTGGTAGAATTTCTAAAAGGCTATGTTTTCCTACATCTAGATAGTTTTAAAAAATAGATTTCTTACATAGGAGTTCGGCATAAGAAATGGAACCTGTTCAACCCATGGGCAGGAACCGGGGATCACATTAAAGAAATTAGACAGGCTCCAGAAGCAGCTCGGTCACTTGTTGGAGACAAAGACTCAGACTCTTAGGTTATGTTTACACTAGGAAAAGTTAGGACGACTTTGTTAAGTTGACTTAAAATGGACCTTATTAAGTCGATTTAACAAAGGGGTGTGCATGGAAGTGGACTAAGTCCACTTTGTTAGGTCAACCTAACTGTCCTTAGGTTGACTTAAAGTGGACTTAAACATCCACACTGGGGTTAGGTCGACCCAAGGAGGCTTAAGTCGACCTACCTGGTGGTTCTTAGTAAGTCAACTTAAGCGTTCATTAAGTTGACGTAAGGAATTTCTTAAGTCGACTTAATGAAAGTCTGGTGTAGATGTGACTTTGTTTAAGTCGACTTAATTTGTCGGTGTAGACATAGCCTTAGACTCTAAGGTCAGAAGGGACCAGTATGATCACCTAGTCTGACCTTCTGCACAATGCCGGCCATAAAACCTCACCCACACACTCCTGTAATGAACCTCTAACCAATGACTGAGTTATTAAAGTCCTCAGATCATGATTTAAAGACTTTAAGATACAGAGAATCTACCACCAAGTGAGCCATTCCCCATGCTACAGAGGAACACAAAAAAAACCCTAGCCAAGCTGCCCCGGGGGAAAATCCCTGCCTGACCCTAAATATGGCGATCAGTTAAACCCTGAGCATATGGGTAAGTCTCACCAGCCAGTCACCCAAGAAAGGAACTCCACTAGTAACCTCCCTCCAGCTTATATGTACATACAGTTCCTAGTACAAATGCTACAACCAAGCTGGGCCTCATTAGGCATAACTGAAATATAAACACTACTTTATTTAACACTTGATTCAGTTACCTGAGGATCCAGCAGGACTATCGCTCGCAAACCAAGTCTTATTTTGAGCTGGTGAACTTTTTGTTAAAAGTGCTATCTTGAATCCAGGCTTTATAAATAACTTCATGCTGAGATGAGCATTCTACTTGCATTACATTCTTACTTATTATCTAATTTGTGTGAGAGAAGTGAAAGCAGAATCTCTCTCAATAGCACTATGAGACTTCTGTACATCTAGTCACTTGTAAATCTGGAAACAACTGAATATTCTGAAGTGAAGGTACTGAAGTGAGAGACAGAGATGCAATCTTTTCCCACAGTACATGAGGTATAATAAATATATTAATGAGGATATCTTATACTGCACAGTGTATCCAATCATACACTATACATCAAATAAGACTTGGCAACAACACACACAGAGTTACATTCTATACCCTAACTGAGGAAAAGAGCTTAAAGACAATAGATGGGCTGTCCCTACTGCACCATATTACCAGGAGTTCCATTCCTGATTGATTTGTCTTCATCACTGGGCTAGCTGAAGTTGCTTTCAGAGTGGGAATAAAAATTTTAGTTAGCGATTAATCCCACGGGGTAGAACAATCACCCCTTGTCTGGAGACAGAACTATATTTCCAGGAGTGGTAGATGCCAAAAATAACTGGAGGAAATGGGATACATTAAAAAAAAAAATGAAGAAACAATGGATCCACATTAGGGCTATTAGTACTACATAAAAGAGCTCTGTAACCGTTACAAGTGCCCTTCCTCCTTGCCATTCCTCATTTTATTCAGTTAATATGAGCCTCACCTTTCCCCCCATGGCTATGAGAAACCAGAATCTGTATCCTTCCAATTAGCAGAGCTGTGCCACATGGGAGCTCCCTGAACCTCGGCATGCAAAGCGTTTGGAGGAAGGCTCAGGAGGAGTAAGAATAAGCTTCTGGAGATGCTTACATGAACGCACTTGCTTTCCTGCACAAAATGGAATCATATGGTAGTCACAGGGCCTACTACAGGTCAAAGTCCACACCTGAGGCTAGAGGAGGCCTCTCCATGGCCTGAAGAGAGAAAGCAATTCTTTCCCTCCTGCCCTGACACCGAGATCCCACCGACCACTTGGGCTGTGTGTTGATTTCAGAATTTGGCCATTTGTGAACGTTTAATGAAATATTTCATTAACACCTTAAACTATGTTTACTATAAGAAAATAAGCTATGTAAGCACTTGCAAAACTTAGTCCTTTCTTTTACAGAGTTAAAGCTTTCATATTGGTTTTCAAGAACCTCAATAGTTAAAATGTACTTTCCCAGAAATAATTGAGTAACCTCATTAGTGCTATCTTCAAAATAGGAACATTTTTCTCATTATAAATCATCATTGGTGATGCTGGCTCTGCAGCTGACTAATCTTAAAGTAACTCTATTAACTTACTCACTGTCTATCCGTTTTAGCTGACTGAATCACAAGTTGATTTTCATGCCTCCTGAGAGAGAGAAGCCATAATAAAGGAGAGGGAATGTTAATAATGTGGAAGCTTCAACAAAACCCATCGCATCAATACCTCAACTTACCAACTTTTGATCACAAAGTACCAGACTCCACAGTAGCTGGATCTAACTGCCACTGAAAGAGCTAATCTCAAATTGCAGCTGCATTAAAATGAGTATTGGAAATTAGAAATGGGTAGTTATGAAAATAACCTCTTTTACCTACCATATGTATGTGTTTTACTTGCACCATCTGTGGAAAAAGTTGCACTGTAATTTCAAGTGTAAAAGCCATGATGTTTTTCTTCAGGAGTCAGGATTCCCCAGTGCAAACTCCTAATGCAAAATGTGTTGTTGCTATACAGATCAATTATATGTGCACATATGTCAACTTTTAGTAAGGATCACTTAAGTCATCCTCAGGCAGATGTTATTTTGCCAGGTGTGCTTTTGTAAAGCTTACAGATGGATCTCTCCTCTCGCACGGGGATTTTTAAATTCAAGATGGGTGAACCTCAAAAGGTTCAGTGGTTCAGTTCCAATAAGCATCTAAAAGTTTGAATGCTTATGTGAACTAGCTAAACCATTCAAATACTCACAATTAAGTTGCAAGAATCATGGGAATAGATTCTTTCTCAATATTTCTTGTAAATATCACAGCACAGGATTTTTCTTGCAGCAATTTGCTATTTTGCTTTTAGCTGTGTTTTCTTAAAGCAGGACTTGAAAATGAAACCAAATAAAATACATATTAAATCAGAACTCTTTCAAAACCACAATGTTTGGTTTCAGTTTGGGGGTGATGTTTCAGGATCAGTTTTTGTTTTATCTGAATAGGTTTACTAAATCTTAAATTTAAATTGACTGGGCCAAATTCTGGGCAAATTGAGTCAATGGAAAATCCACTGACTTCTAGGTAGGGAAGATCTGACCTTTTGTATTTGATCAAATATTTTACTAAGGAAGCAGAAATCCTATATAAAAGTAATGCTTTAATCCTATTGTATACTTCACAGGAGAAATTCAATATAGCTATAAATACCAATGGCAACAAAGACATTTTCACATTCTTTTGTGGGAGCTAAATTTATACTTTGGGGGAACTAAAAAGGTCTCACTTCTCAGTCGAAAGATTAGCAAAGAGAAAAACCAATTGGTTTTCAGTGATCTAGAATACCTGTCACTTGCCATTTTTGAAGTGTAATTTGGAGGGCTGAATGTTCCTTGCTGAGAAAATTCCTCCTACCCTCCCCCTGCATGTAGTCTTTGCTATTGTAGATGGTAAAATTTGACAGGATGTTGGTTTAAGTTATGAGAGCATTTAAGATACCAGTCTCATATTTCTATAAAATATTTCCAATATGGGCTTTTTCTGAGGAATAAATGGAATACTAAGCAGCCATATATTCACATCCAAAATATTATTGTAATATTTCTGTAAAAAAATATGCCTTGTGAGGTATCTTTTGAAAACTAATTAATCAATCAGTAATATTCTCACATAATACATGTATCGGACGGGTATTAATAGTTATGACTATGTAGTAGAATTATAACTAAAGCGTGTTTGATCCAGGTATGAGGATGAGTTTTTAACAGGTTTATCCTAAACAAAGGAACATGCCTTACCTTAATTTACATATAAGCAGTCAAGAGATCCATCAAATACTAACCAGAATGAGTAACAATGCTGTAATTTGACAGAACATGAAAAATCACCAGTAGAGACACTGGAAAAAGTTACACTGTGCAATGAGCAACCGTGATAGTGTGAACTATGCTCAAATGGTTATGCTCATTCCTTCCCAATAGTTCCCAAACATCCATTACAGGTAGTCTCTCTTCTGCTATACACATTCCCCAAAAGCTCAGCATTTGTAACCAATCTTCCTTAATCTTTATTAACAACCATTATTAGATACCATAAAGCAAAAACAGTCTGATACCAGTTACATGTAAATGATATCTTCTTATATTTTAGGAAATACTCTAAGTACCGAAACAGGTTACGGGGGAGGGTGTGGAATCCCCATTACTGGAGGTTTTTTAAGAAGAGGTTAGAGAAACACCAGTCAGTGATGTATTAGGCATGACCTGTTTAAGTCCTATCCAGTTCTACATTTCTAAGATTCAGTGTAACAGATGTAATATGCTCTTCTCATCTAGCACAGAAAGTATTATACTCTATGAAGGAACTGGAAGGAAGACTGAAGGAAAATGGTTTGAAGAAAATCTTTTCTTTCATTTTACAGTGAATGTTTGCCAGAAGGCTAAGGTATCACATAGCCATAATATCCAGATGAAAGCTCAGAAGGAGACAGTCACCTTGGTCCAGTTAGAAAGGCAACATCATCTCTACTTCTTGAACTAATGTGGCCAGGTTATTGCTTATATGTTGTTCTTCCTGGCTGGAATATTGTAAGTCAGTCTACCTCGATCTAGATAAGAAGTTCAAAGGAAGCTAAGAACTGGGACATAACACAGAAGTCTATTTCCCAAGTATGCATTCCTTGAGTGACACAAAACCCAGGTGAAGGACATTTGCATTCTTTCTCAGAGGAGAGGTTAGAGATGGGGCCTGGGTAGGAGAGAGAGGAGAAAAAGTGTCTGAAGAAGTTATAGAATCATAAGGACTGCAAAGGTCATCTAGTCTAACCCCCTGCCAAGATGCATGATTTGTTGCGTCTAAGATAGATGCCTATCCCAGAGATTTAATCTAAATCTACTCTGCTGTAGTTTGAGCCTACTGACTCTCGTCCTGCCCTCTTAGGCAAGAGAACAACTTTTCTTCATCCAGTCATTAAGCTGCATGGGTATCTGAAAACAGTTTTGCTGCCATTCTGCTCTCTGAATAATTTCTCTATGGCCACCTCATTTATTTGGGGAGGGTGCTGGTAAGATTTGCCCTCACTATGAACTAAACATGACAATAGATTTCTAAGTGACAAACCAACTTCAGTGAGATCTTAACGGGTATGTTTTTGGGCTTAGCTCATAAATGGCATGTAATCCTAAAGACCTCTGCTTGTCTTCAACCAGAGTTCTACACAGACAGCTTGCACTTCTACTTCATCTTTGATCCACATGTGTTTACATTTTCTAAAGTTTCATTTTAAATTTCAAATTCAAGTGAACACAAAATCTCAAATCAAAATTAATTCACAACTGCTGAATTACACTCAGTCTATTCCTAAAACTATGTGAAACCACACATTTGGGAAGATTTTGTTGCAAAACCATAAATTGGATTCCGTTTAAATGGCCCTAGGTTCAAATGAATGATTCATATAACTTAGAAAAACCTTTCAATTAGCCCTGCCTGCATTTCAAATTTGTAATAAAATCTAGTTTCATGTGAGTTTCAAATGGTTTTAGGTACTGTTGCCAATATTTTCACAGATCTGGTAACTCCTTTCTAATCAGAGCGTGAGGGCTGGCATATGTTCAGTAATCTTCAGATCATATAGATGTTTCACTACCCACACTGGTATGTTCTCATGTTTTTTACATTACTCCCAGAAGTGCCGTTCCTAAAAAGCGATGTCTCTAAGTGGTGAAATGTGGTTTATTCTTAGGGGCTCACAAAGATCAGGGACTAATAGCATTGTCTAGAATCTGAGACTAAGAATGATTTATATTTTCCTGCAGGACAAATAAAATACATTATGATCATTTGCAAGACATGGGTAATCCTACTCATAAAAGGAGGTCTAGATAATTCATGATTTTATCAGTTCTGAGTTACAAAAGCTTCCCCTCAAACAAGATAATTTCAGATTCCCAGTGATGAGGCAGGCTATATACATAGCGCACACTTTCATAATATGTCATATCTATTTCCCTTTAACTCTCTCTCTCTCAGATACATAAACTCAGTCCTTTGGTTTAGGAAAGGCAAGCCTATTTGTGATATTTAAAAAAAAAATCACAATCTAGAGCTTGTGAAAGGTGCTGGAATGTGCAGTTGTGGAAAACAAAATTCTCTGTTTATCTACAGAAAAAACAGACCAGGTGTCCCCATTCTGTTCCCGTACACAACAGGATATTGTCCAACCATTCTCTTCCTGCAAGGGGTTTGTCTTGATTTTTAATAAAGTAACAATCCCATAAGATAAGGCTACCCTTTCAGATATAAAAGGACTTTACTCATCTGACTTCCTGCCCCTGCTCTTTAACTATCCATTTTTCAAGAGAGCCATTCAGCCTTTTAAAGGACATGAATTGGAGATAAATAAGTGTGGAATCCTCCCTTATGACAAGCTGTTTGTCAGACACCCCTTTATTTGATGTTCTGCCATATAATGTACGTACTTTTTTCCAGTGGGATATACCAAGAAAGCCAACTTTGAACAGAATCAGTCTGGTTGCTTGTGTCTTATGTATAGATAGTATTTCTTATTAGAACACATGGAGAAGAATGAGATTATTTTTAACTCAGTAAATTTTTTAAAAATGCCAATCCACTTTTGTCCAAAGCTTTTCACCTTTGTTTGGAGATAAAAACATGGAGCCCAAAAACTGCTTGCTTCAGAAAATGATGAACAACCAAAGAAGGGAGTTGTAATAGAACTCGGCTTAATTTTAACTAGAGTAGGCACCTGCTATAATAATTGTCTTTCTCTGAAACTATCCAGGTACAATGTATTACTTTACATTGTAATACAAAGTAGGTAAAATGAACTCTCTTTTAAGCAGAGCTGGTGGCAATTAAACATAATAAACAGCTGCTGCAATTCCAAGGTATTGGTCTTCACTTCTTTCAACCTCATGATAAACATGAATTTTCAACAGAAACAGTTGAGAAATGTCTGAGAATCTGAAGACAGCCAAAGAATGTTAAAAAAGACAATATGAGAGCAAGGGTCACTTATATCCTTCTAAAAAGTTGAATAAAAATTAATCTTGGGCCAAAAAGAGCAGACAGATGAGTTTCATTTTCCTTTTAACCAGACTTGGAGGTTAGTCCTTGTCAAGCAGTGATAAAATGGATTAAACATGTTTGTGTTCAGGGCTATGATGCTTCAAGTCTTTCTCTTGTGACAGATTTCTGGGATTTATATTAGACTCAACATTTGTGTTCAGATACTGTTATTTAAAAAATACAGAGCTATTTTATAATCCTGCCAGATATATGCAGCTCAGGTGAAAATTCACTACAGTACAAAATACACAGATTGCTAGAGAGTCTGAATTGTTCAGTGAGCAATTTATTATTTTCTATCAACACAAACCCCAAAGAACTCTGAATGAAATACCTTGAAACTTGTGTGGATTTTTTTATTCACCTTATTCAGTGAATTGATGGGGGTTCTCATGAAAAATAAATATAAGCAGAGGAAACATCAGGCCTCTCTAGCACAAGTACTTCTCACTGACAGTTTATGACATACACTTCAAGATACCTGATGTAATTTCTATTACCTTCACCACCCAGAAGTTATAGGCATTTAGCACTTTGTTTACCCTCTGGGGGCATGTCTGACCCTGTCTCTATAACGTACTTCAATATAGTTCTCAGACTTTTCTCATTACCTACAGGACCTGAAAATCCAACACAATTAAATACCCTTTTTTAGCACCTGCAGATGTTTGGAAAAAAAAAATGGGGAAAGTCAAAGAAAGGTTGGACACTTGAGTGGGGGATAGATACAGAGAGAGAGAGAGAGAGGGCCAACTTTCATACCCTTTCAGTTTATGCAACTCTGCAACTTTACTTTTTCCCTCCCTGCCCTGCATTGTTATATAATGTTGATGGGCACACTAAAACAATTGCTTTATTTCATCTGAGAGAGAGGACTGGCTGCAGCTCACTGGCAGCGGAATCAATTTGTCTGTATTTAGTTTGTAAATTAATTTGTAAAAAAGCTTTGAGATCTTTGAGAGGAAATGTACAATTTCCAAAAGTGCGTAAGTGGCTTCAATAACCCAATCACTCCTGAAATGGGGCTTAGGCAACTTTGAAAATTTGACTCAATATGTAACATGTACTTTAAGTTATTACCAGTAGTCAGATCAAGAAACAATGGTAGTCTATTTCTCTTTGTACTATTTTACTACTTTATTAAGAAGCAAAAAAAACCCCAAAGTACCTTCCACAAAAAAGGGGAAGAACAAATAAAATTATATATATGTATGCTGTTTCAAACAAGTAATGGGTTATGGAGGAAAAAAAAAAACAATCTAGTTTGAAAGAACAATAAGTTACTTGATGATCCAACATTATGAGTCTACAAACAAACAACAAAAAAGAAAAGAGCTTTAAATATGAGACTTTGGAGTATATTTTGAGGTTCTGAACTGTTGAGCTCAACAGGAGTTGTAGATGACTAAGAATTTACAGGATTTGGCTTATTTCACTTATCAGAACCCTACTAAGTTTCACTTATCACATCTTTGAGAAGCAGAGTTACTGTGCAGGAGCATGTACTGCAAACAAAGCCTCAACTGAGCTTTCTGAAAAGGGCAATGGAGCTTAGCAATTAAATATACTGCCCTGTGGTGTACTCATATGATGAGTTTTGGACTTCACTTCTACAGCAACCAAGCTTTGACCAAGTCCACTTAAGTGACTTTTTTCTTTCTAGTAAAACTGCTAGAATCATCATCTTATGAGTTTTCTTGGCAGTTGACCTGTACCCATTCATTCTCTAGCATGTTAAATTTCACAAAAACTCTTAAATAAAGTGGCCTAAGAGAGGACAATCAACTGGAACCAATATATGTTGATGTAATGTTTCCTGTATGGTAAACCCCGCTGATGCATACTGTAAGCATTCTTTCTCCCCTCTTCTCCCACCACTGAAATGTAATAACATTTGCAATATAATGCTTTTTTTCTAGCCAATGGTTAGATACATGGTAGCTTTAAGTTCTGCACAGGTTTGCTGCAGAGAGTTCTACGAAATGACAAAGTAAAAGCTGTACTTCTCTATGACAGTGATTACTATAGTGTTTAATGATGGGTAAATATTTACTAAATCTTGAACTAGCAGATTATAAGTAATTATTATATTTTTGGTGCCTTAGTACATATGTTTTTTAGCATGTAGGTACAAGCTGGAAGATTTATCTGTACACGGGTCAGCAAAAAGAGAAACTCTGAAATACCAGTATGTGGTAGAGAACCATCATGAGGGTGGAGTTTGTTAAAAACAAATGCTTGAACACATGTCAAATTATTTCTTTTTGGCCATGTAACGGAACCATACGAGTCTTAGAGAATTTACATGATACGTAATCAACAAAGGCAGTTTTTCTATCACATTGGACTAACTTCTGGTTGGCCAAGAGAAACAGGGTCTTGTACTTCACCTGATGGCATTTTTCTGTTCATAACTTGGGAAGCTTGAAACACTGCATCAGTTCAATTCCAAAGTTTCAGGGAATGTTCCAGGCATCAAGGGGTATACTGGAAAGGCCTGATTTACAGGAAAGACAGAGGCTCAGACTGCCAAGTACTGCAGGCAGAAAAATCTCTCTCTATCCCTTGCTACTGTTGCTATGTCAGAAGCAGCAGCTTAATTTGATGCATTAAAAGATCACCTGTCACCTAGTATATATAAGATCACTACAAGGAAAAAGAGTGTAACTAAGGAGAGGGCTAAAGTGGCAAGCAGCAGGAACCGGAGGGATCAGGCTACTAGTGGCAAAAGCAAGAATCAAAAGGGGCAAGTGGAAGCTGAGGGAGGAGGAAGCAGGGACCAAGAGAGGACTCAGGGTGAGTGTGGGAGGAGGGAAACAGGGACTGTAGGGGAGTGGTGTGGAGAATGCACTTGGAAATGGGGAAAAAAACAGGAACCCAGAGGAAGGAAGTGAATGGAGGGCAAAGGGAGTAGGGGAAAGAAGTGGTAGTGATGAAAGGAGCTGGGGTGGGGATAGGCATGGAAGCAAGGATTCAGAGTCAGGGAAAATGGACACAGGGCAGGGAAGGAAGGTCTTGGTGGGGAGCAGAAAGCAGGGGAAAGGGAAAAATACAGAGACATTACCATGGGCTATGTCTCCACTTGTAATTTTAAGTCGACTTAGTTAAGTCAAGTCGACTTAGTGTGTCCCCACTTAAAAATAAAGTCGACTTAAAGGGGAACTTAAAAAGTCGACCTAGAGCGTCCACACTGGACACCTAGGTTGACTTTTTGGGGCAAGGGGGACCAAGGGCAGGTCCACGGGGGTAGGGGGGCACCCCTTGCCCAATGCCAGGGGGCTCAGCCTTTGCCCCATTGTACCTAGGTACAATGGGGCAAAGGGGGTCAGGGACCCTGGCAGGGCATAGGGGAAGGGTGGGCAGGGCTCAGCCCTGCCAGGTGGGGGGGCATGCCAGGCTACCCTTGTGGCCCCCTGGCATGGAGGGCATTGGTGTAGCCCTGGGGAAGCCCTAAGTCAACTTAGGGCTACCCCATGGATACACTGGCTTAAGTCGACTCTAGGGAGTCGACTTAAGCCTTAGGTCTACTCAAAAGCAGGTTTTATAAAGTCGACTTAATTTTCCTTAAGTCAACTTAATTTTCCTTAAGTCGACTTTATTTTCCTTAAGTCGACTTTATTTTCCTTGAGTCGACTTTATTTTCCTTGAGTCGACTTTATTTTCCTTGAGTCGACTTAAGCAAGCTCCTTAAGTTGACGTAAGGAAACTGTAGTGTAGACGCAGGGTAAATTAAGTCGACTTAAGCAAGCTTAAGTCGACTTAATTTACCAGTGTAGATGCACCCATGGGGAGGAATAAGGGAGCACACCAAGCCTCCAGCACATGGAGGACTAAGGGACACCCTGATGTTGTGTGGAAAAAGTAAATGACAGGGGGCACACACAGAGCTCCTGGCTTGTAGCAGCTGGGGGTAGTGGATGCAGTACGGAGGATACACAAAATCCCTGGCATGAGAAGAGAGCGGGAAGAATTGCCGGGAGTCCCTGAAATAAAGGAGGATGGGGGATGGCACATGTGGAGCTTGTGTAATGGAGGAAGCCAAGGGGCCCCTCCTATGTGCTGTCTGCTCAGCCTACAGAGCTCACTTAGCCTCAAGACTTGTTTAGCCACAATTCACAAAACAAATATTAAGTTTGTCAAAAAGTCAGAATTCTTGATGACAAACTTTAGCCATTGCATGCTAATTAGCAAAGCACAACTGCCTGCTGCACACTTCAGACAGATTCTTTTTGCCTTTGTAGACAATGAAGTGGCAATATATGTTTAATTTGGAATACAGTTATATATTCATATAGTGCTGAAGAATGCAGCTTACATACAACTTCAAGAATATTTTTTTACCTAAGCCCTTTACTTCTCCAACACTGAAAGATTTGCCTTTAAAAATTTCAGATAATGTACTGCATTTCAGAGAAAAATATTTTACTTAAATCAGGTGGGAATTCAATACTATAGAAGGGTAACAGGGGAATTTTTACTTTTAAAATTTGAGTGCTATTCTGAATGGCACACCACTATGTCAGATGGCTTTACTGAGCTATAATATACAATTTTGGCAGTGCTCATCACCCAAGCTATTTGTTGAACAAAGTTGGTGTGGACAACTCAAGTAGTTTTCCAGGCATTGCTTTCAGTGGCCTAAAATTCATGTTTATGGAGTATCAGCAGCCATGCTGTATATGTTATATTGGCTTTCAAAGCTCTGGAATGGCCTGTACTGTAATTAAATGGAGCTTAATCATCATGAAAGCATTTCAAGTCATTAAACATGCGTCTTGAAAGACTAAGTTGAATTCTAAGGGGGAAAGGAGAAAACATTTTACTCATTAAAGAGCTTGTCTAATGCATTCTGCTGAGTTGTGCCTCTATCCCAGGTAATTCACAGAAAACACATTTACATTTTATTCCAGGAATGGAACTTCTTTTTAGTATCCTTTAGTGGAAACTGAAGGATTGGCTGCTCACCAGATTATTTGCTCTATTATAAATGTAAAAACTTTACAAGCTCTAAAGTACAATGGAACAACATTCCTGAGAAATTTGATCATCACTGAGGATATTGCAAAAATGAAACATTACCACCAGCAATGTGAATCATATCGAACAAGTACCGTGCAAGAAGTTACTCAAGAAAGTTAACATTTAATGTATTTTTAATAGTGAATAAAGATTTCAATGCCTTTCTCCTTCTGTGGTCATAGAATTCTTAAAGATGGCAGTGCAATGGCCAGTTTTATAATACTGTGTATGTTTTACAAGAGTTATACTGCATCCACATGAAAGACTGAACTGGCAGATTGAATTCAGTGGGCACAATTGAGACATGATGGCAAACTCAGCTGCCCATTTATTAAGCTTCTAAACATGTACTTCCTAGTTTTTTTACCCGATGCTTCCTGACATGCTTCAGAGCTACTCCCAATAAACATCTGCAAAGCCATCTCATTAACCACCTTCAAATCCTTAAAACTCTCTTTTGTTATGATGGCTACAAAAAACTTGACAACATTTAGGCTGCTGCTATGCAGAGACCACTGCGTATTATGGTGCCCAGTTTTGTCTCACTTTTTCCTTGCTCTCCCTCCTTGGTTTGTCTATAACCATCTGTTGTCCCTTGTCTTAGAACAAAAAGAAGGTCCGTGCTCCAACGTGTTTATAATCTCTTTGAACAGTACCTAGCACAATGGGCTTCTGGTCCACATGTAAAGCTCATATGTGCTAGGGTAATAAAAATTATTTGTATTTGTATTAATTGTTAATCCCATTCACACCTTATAGATATAATTATATTGCACATTTACCCTCAGAAATCCTAGAGCAGAGGTGGGCAAATTTTTTGGCCTGAGGGCCACATCCGACTATAGAAATTGTATGGTGGCCGGGCCATGTGAGGGGCAGGACTGTGCGGGGGAGCACCACTTGGTGCATGTGGTAGGAAGAGGGCAGGATGGAAGGGAGGACAGGTGGGAAGAGCAGCTGCTGTGCTCTGGCCAGCCCCGACACTGTTGGGCCCATATGGTGGGAGAGAGGTGGAGGTAAAGGGTGGCGCTGGAACTCCAGGTGGGGAGGGATGTGTCTACCACGATCCAGCTTAATGAAAGGCCCAGGTGGGCTATATGTGGCCATGGGCCATAGTTTGCCCACCCTGTCCTAGTGGGTATTTAGATACACAAGAAATTGTAATCGTAATGTTAGAATGTATTTTCCTCAAATTGGCTACTTCAAAAAAATGAGTTCTTGATCTTTTCATTGAGTCACTTTCAATAAAGTTGAAGTTTTCTATATATAAGGATATATGCAATATTATTCATACAATATCAGTAGGAGAGGGTCTAGAGTGTAGGTAGTCTAAGAAGTAAGATCTCAATGATTCCAGTTGAATCCACAGAAAAAACTGTATACATCATTGAAACTCATTGCAGGATTGGGCAGCAATAGACTGATGGATCCTAGAACCCTGTTCTATTTACATTCTTTTGTTAGTTATGCACATTGGATAAAGCTGCAATATATCACCTTACTGAATACACCTGAAATTAATTCTACATACCACAGTGCTTCTGACATAATTTCAATCTAGCCAAAGAAGGAAAAAATATGTACATCTTGGATCATCATTTTATGGCCACATAGCTGACATAACTAAATTAATTTGATAGGAAATTCAAAGATTACTTGAACTGTTGTCCTGTAGGCGAAAACTAGAGCCTTATCAGCTACCTGTTCAGGTTCAGTCCACTCAACTTCCGAAGTGCAATTTCATTTAAGTAATGTGTTGCTGAGTCTAATATCATTTGGTTTTATCACTTTAGGCTCTTCTCTACATGAAATAAATTAGCTATTAGTAGTCAATTGAGATGTTAAAGCATCTTAGTAGCCAATGAAGTATGTGATTGTTATGATCAGTCATTCTAAATTAAAGGAAAACTTTTTAAAAATCTTCTACAAACAAGAATTTATTTGGAGATATAGGGACATATTGTGCTAACCTTACTCACACTGAATAGTGCTTTACTCTTACGTATTGTCATTCATATCAATTGGACTATTTGAGGAGTACAGTTTTAATTCTTGAGTATGGCTGGCATAATCTGACCCTTAGCCAATATGTGTATGTCAACAATGGCAAGTTAGTTCGTATTAAGAAGGCTTAATTCAAACTAACTAAAGCCATGGCTAAACTAGGGTTTAGTTAGTTCGAATTAAGGGCTTCCTTAATTCGAATTATTAAGTTTGAACAGGATATTCGAACGAAGGGGTTAATTCGAACTAACTAGTTCGAATTAACCAATGTGGCCATGTTAATTCGAACTAATTTCTTAGTTCGAATTAACTGGCCATTGAAAGAATGGGGATTGCTAATTCGAACTAACCAAGTGCTTGCTTAGTTCAAACTAACATTCCAGTGTGGCCATGCTAGTTTGAATTAAGCTAATTCGAACTAATTTTAGTAAATGTAGATATAGCCATTAGTATTACTCTGAAACATTTTTTCCAGCTACATGTTTGAGTAGTAAGTAAAAGATTCCTTTTAATAGTTGGAAAATCAAAATTATTAAAATTAATCTCAGGCCTGTGGAATTTTTCACTTTTAGAAATGTATGGTATCATATTGCTTAGTAGTACCATCAATTGTACAACCTACAGAGAGTGCCACGGCTAAAGAAAAGCAGGATGCTTTTTCTAATATTACCATATTAGAATTCTGGCTGAATTTAGGCATGTGTGTCTAGGAAGAGACAATTTAGTTAAAATACAAAAATTGTTAACTTTATTTCAATTTCAAAACAAAGTATCAAAGATCTCCTGTTTTTCTTTCTTATAAAACAAAGTAATCTATGCCTTTGAGTTGACATTTCAATGAGATGTACAGAGGATCCTGAGATATCTGACAAAACTCAGTTTGCTTAAAGCATTTACCTGTAAACTTAATCATCTTGCCACTGTTCAGGAACAAGAAAGAGAATGTGAATTAAAATATTGTGACAAAGTAAAAAATAAAATAAAGATTTTTCATTGCTAATAAATTTCATACAATCTAAATTTCTTGCTAGCTGTTAAATTCATATTTTTGTCAACTTGCACATCGTATATGGGTAGGCATTTGGTGGTTATACATAAGATAATGATGGCATCTACCAGGAATTCCATTTCAATGCATTACTGTGTTAAATTGCTTATTTAATAAGATTAAGAAACACATGGACAAGTTTGTATTCAAAACAAACATCTTCCTTTTATTTTGATCACTTTTAGTAGATTTAATCGACTAACTTGATCAGTGACTGTTAAAGGTTTCTGCTTAAATCAAAGACATTAATGAAACCTGAGACAATGAAGTATTACTAAAAATGCCTTTACTCATAAATTCATGTTATACGGTAATACGAAGTTTTCTGCAAGCTGTGATACACCCCAGTCACCAATAAATAATCCTTTTTTTTAATGGGGAAGGAATAGAGCTGATTTAAAATAAACACAAGGCACTGTTCTTTAAATGAGCTTTCATCAAAAAGATCATAATAGCATCTCTCCTTATTTTACTTTACCAGTTTTGCCCCCTTTTGCTATTTAGTAACACATTATAATACTGGGGGGTGAAATATAATACTATTACAGTCATAACTCCATTGATTTCAATACACTTCAAACACTTACATAATCTGCTCTACATTGTATATTTTATGCTTCTTCCCTTGTGCCCAATCCACAGCTACTAGCTATAAGACCAAAGGGCTTTTGAAAATTTGACCATAAATCCTATTTTAAAGGAGCCAGACTACTTGGGAGCTGAAAACCAATGGGATTTAAGCTTTTCCATGTCTTTTGAAAATGGGATTTGACTTTCAGCTCCTAAATCATTTAAGCATTTTTTGAAAACATACCACTCTCCTTTACTTCCACACTAGAAAAGGCTCAGACTTTCAGTTCTGTGTGGGTCCCTGGTTCTATTCTCAAAGTAGCACATCACATTTTATATGTTCAAAGCATAGAAGATATAATGTGCCTCTCAATACCTTTGTGAAGAACTTAAGTTGTCTTCTATTTTAGAGGTGGGACATTAAGTGCAAAAAGGTGAAGTCACTTGCCCAAAGCCAAATAGAAGTGTAACTGGGATTAGAACACAGGTATGACTTATTTTTGATTATATGATTTGATCTCAACATGGTTTGGGAATGAGCATAATGAATTATTTCCCTCCCTAAACCCCCCAAAAAGGTTTTGTTGGTTTTGGTTGGTTGGTGTGATTTTTGCTTGTTTATTTTTCATGGGAAATACTTCTGCATTCCTAAATTCTGCCTCAATCTGAAAGCAGAAATAATAGAACACCATAAAAATAACTGGTATGTGAGATTCCAGTTCAGTTCCACAAGATATTAAAAAAGCATGGATTCGCATTCAAATTTCTGCATGTTTATCCAAAACAAATGTCTAGGCTTTGTCATATTTCACACTGATATTACTATATAGATTTCTTTAGAAACATTTTTCTTTTCCTTTCTGAATGACAGAGTCCCCAGAGAAGCACACTATAAGACCGTATATATAGCTAAATTCAAACACTACTGTTACTCTAAAAGCTATGCTGGCACTAAAATTGTAGTTTTCCCTTCCACATGCTCTGGGACACCAAATTATTTCCAATGTCCCTGAATAGACAGAGGTAATTCAAGCATTCTTTTTTACATTTTTAATGTACAATCTTTACAAGAAAGCTTCAAACTTCTTACCTTTGGAGCTTTTCTAGGATGAATG
Source organism: Pelusios castaneus (assembly GCA_007922175.1). Classification (NCBI taxonomy): domain Eukaryota; kingdom Metazoa; phylum Chordata; order Testudines; family Pelomedusidae; genus Pelusios; species Pelusios castaneus. Next base: position 5,287,690 of record ML685769.1, on the reverse strand, counting down.
ACATAGCCCATTAGGTTAGCTACTGGTCTCCCAGGTAGTAGACAAACACTTATTTAATATTACAAACTATGACAAAGTTCCTCCTCTACCTTGGTGCGTCCACACGTCCCTCTAGTGGTGGGTCTGTTGCCCCCAGGCCTCGGAAAGGTCCTTTTCCCCCTTTGGGCAGGGTTTTTCCTTTGCCCAGTCTTCGCACCTGTGGGGCTCTTCCTGCCTAGTGTCCTGCTCCTTCTCTAGATCTGTTTGCCTTCCAACTTCACCATGTCTCCTCTCACACACTCCCATAGCTCTCCTCACTCTCACATTCCAGCCACACCCTTTCTCGGGAAAGAAGGCTTTTAACAAGTCCTGGGTGGGGTTTTCACTAGGTTTTCTACATACCTAGACATATTTCCAAACATAGTAAATTCTAGAACCGATGGCCTTTATCAAGAACAATGGAGAACTAGAACAGATTTAAGTACATCAGTGCCATAGGGTGGCTGTATGTGCTATTGATACATCCTTTACACTATGGCAACCCTGCAGCTTAGAGTCCAGCTGGAACCTTGGGTAACCTGTCTGCCTTTAGGGTAGTCCACCTGAAAATGCCAAGGTTAGGGCAGGCAGAAAAAGGGAGCGCAGATTCTCCTAAACTGGTGGCGAACACTGAAGTTAGATTCCCCAGTTGCATACAGTACTCCTAATCCCCCACACTGGTCGTCAAGAAGCTCCAAAAAAGTAATGCGCAGCCCCCTTTATTACATTTCAGTTTCTGGCTCCCAATTAGCAATGAGTTCCAGTAAAGTGAAGAGTTATTTAAAACTCTGTTTACAGTATAAAATATTCTCTTGATCCCCAAAGGGCCAGCCATATTACCAGATTGATATTGGTTTGATTCATCCAAAATATCATGCTGACAGCCAATCCTTGAGTAACTAAAACTAACGGTTTATTATAAAGGAAAGAATCCAACAAGATGAGAACTATTAAATGGTCAAAGTAATCAAACACAAACAAATGACTTCAAAGTCCATATATAAGTCAGATTCTTAGCAATACTGGAGTTTGCAGGCTTGTGCTGTTCCTCCGGAGTACAAAAAATACCTGGATGGGTCTCAGTCCTTCGTTTCACAGCTTCAGATGTATCGTGGTTGATCCAGAGATAGAAAGCAGGAATGAAGACAAGATGCAGATGGTGTAGGAACCTTTTATAGTTTCTGCTATGACATTTGTACTTCCTTTGTTCCAAATACTGCCACAAAATTCGTGGCATCCAAAAGCCTCAGAGTCCCCTATCCATAGGCGTGTTTTACATGTCCTGGTGACTCATAAGGTATAGCCTCCAATTGTTCTCCCTGGGCTCATGTACCACTGATGGCCCTCGATGAGTCATCAGGGTTGACGTTAATCTGCCTGGAGGGTGTAATCCAGTAGTGCAGCACAAGCTTTTGGATACAGATATATCACACATATCCATAACTTTTAGTACAAGAAATATATTCACAAACAATATCATACTTAGAGGATTATAACCTTTCCAATGGTACGTAACATGGCATTTCTCATACCAATTATCATCTATGTTACACAATTACCTCAATATTATAATATTAATTAATTAATTAATCCAGACACCTCACACCTTGTGGCTTTTAAAATAGCAGCACTATTATTTGGTCTCAGAAGAGCCTTTTAGCCAAGTCAATATGATCAGTGCCAAGTTGGGAGTTGCTCTTTGTATATCTTTTAAGTGCCTACAGAAAATAATTTCATGCTGAGGTAACAAGATGTACAGCTGCATCAATCCTTGGAATTTTAGAAAAAGGAACAAATCCAGGTTTTCAAGATGAGGCATACACAATTGCATACATCTATCTTGCTTGCACATACCAACTATTTATGCACATGCAGGATCAGGACTTCTGTGTATTGTTTTGCGCAAATATATATGAGCAATTTCATTTGCCCAATTTTGAAAAAAGACTCCAATTTTACTGAATCTTTAAACAATGTTTTTTGCTTCATTACATTCACATATTTCCCTGAAGTTGTATGGTATCTTCATTTTCAGGCGAATGACTTAAGTCTCCCATTGGAGTTCATGACATCTTTAACAATGACCAAATTTTCAAATATTTTCAGAAAGCTACCATTAGATGCATCATCAACAATTTCAATTCCAGTTCTCTAAGGGAAACTGAGCAGACTTTCTCACCTTATAGTTACACTGACACATTAAGTTTCCTCAGCCGCTAACTCAAACTACTTAGTCTGGCTCCACCATGGCTGGGAGCTTTAATCAGATACAAAACTAATGAAAAGTGTGTCGGTAATGATGTCAGATGAATGGTGGTCACATGGCAACAGTCGCATTTGAAGTGAACAGTGAAACACTTGTTTTTAAGGCTGCTTTATGACTTACCTGAAAAATGACTGTTCAGAACGAACCACCACTAATGTATGAGCTGTTAGCCTGAGGATTTTAGCACTTCTTATATTTTTCACAACGTTCTTTTAATATACATAACTGGGCAAACAGTGGAAGTATCATTAAGCTATTCATATGATCAACCTCGTATATCAGCATTTAAGCAGCACAGCTAAAAGCCTGGTGATATTTTCTGGCATTTCAAATGTTTTAAGAAATAGTATTATAGAAAATATTTTAATTTTACACCATATGATTTGACTTATATTGGATTTACACACTGATGGAAGGGAAGGGGCTTATTTTTAGAGATAATGACTGTCCACAACTCCTGAAGTCAATGGATGCACTGGAGGTATAGAACCTATAAAAACCAGACCCCAGAAGATTGTCCTCCTATCTGTACCCTTCTACTATTATCTTAGATATCTGCAGAGCAACGGATTCAAAATCCTTTCCCAAGCTAATTGTGCTGCTAAAACTCATTTCTAAATAAAAATATACCCTTTTTAAAGGATCATGTACTTCAGCCCAGACATATATTTGTCTACTATTGTTACTCAATTTGTGGAGATAAGGCTTCAAACTTAGCAAGGGCCCTACGTGAGGGTGAATTTGGTAGCCTCAGGTTGGTTATTAGAGGTCATATTCATGAAATCATCTTGTAGAACTAGGAACTTTTGGTAGTCTACTGAGGAGATCCTGAACTGGAACAGAGAGAGGTGCTGTAAGTTGAGACGGAAGTGCATTCGTTATGAGAGCAGGAAACTTGCACAGGATTTTCTCACACTAGACCTTCTTCAGGCCCAAGTTATTTGTATTTTATAAAGAAGTAGTGAGCATTCCCAAAAATCAGTACCAAATCCCTGGCACAGAAGCAATTAACTCAAACACTGATCTGGCTACACATTTTGTAAGTAGGACCACCCAGACATATTCAATTCCCTTCCTGAAGTGTCTGTAGTGATGGCAAAATTACAAAGCATTAAATGTATTTCATGTATGTGATGTATTTCATATGTTTATTTTGGATGGGACACCAGGAACCATAGTGGGGACGAGGTTCCCAAAACCAATCTCCAGAGCTACGGACAATTGAAAAAGACAAGCAAGGGTCTGTCTCCAGCCTTCATAACTAGGCCACACATGGATCTCTTTGTGAGAATGTGATGACAGAACATGAAATATCAGTTCTGCATGCATCCAATAAATCTTCTAAGTAGCCTATATTTTCTAGCAGTGCTTCTTTGGGTAAGGCCCCAAAATGAAAAGGTTTAAAATTTTCTTTTTATATATTCTGCAGGAGGGGAACTCTAAGAAGTGTTGTTTATCCAATCAGGGAACAGAAATAATATCATATAACTCAAGTAATCAATCACAACTAAGCAACACAGCTTGAATTTCAAACAGCAAACAGAAACAATCCATTAACAAAAAAACCCTATTTAAAATATTTTAATATGTGAAGAAATATGAAGAAATCAAAATCCTCACATGAGCATTCTGCAAGGAGAACAAGGAAAAATCCTGTATGTAAGGTTTTTGCTGAGAATTATTTGCTCAGCCCTAATTACCGTACCATATTATATTTTGATGATGAGCTTTAAGGCATTTTCATATCATTACTAACAGCCTACAACTAATGCTGAAAGGGTATTCTCCCAGTGGCATAGTCTTTACACCTAACAAAATTTATGTATTAAATTATGAAAAGTCCATAACAAATCAAAAGCCTTATGCTAAATAGAATTTAAATTTATGGATTTAAATTGCATATTATTTGACAGTTAAACCTCTAGCACGACTATTATTTTTCAGTGCCTGCTGGCATTATTTAGCAAGATCTAAGTTAACTAATTCTCTATTCCTTGATATATGCAGAAAAAAAGAACTCAGACTCTCTTCACTGGAAAACACCAAAACACACACAGTTAAAGACAGGCATGGTGCAGCTGTCCTTTTATTGTAAGTCTTGGGCCTTTAAGGAGATGCATTCTAGGGGTGTGTCTACACTTATAAGTTATGTCGACTTAAGCATCCTTAAGTCGACCTAAATAAAGCTGCGTCTATACTGGGCTTTTATTAGGTCGACTTAAGCATTTCCTTAAGGAAAGCTTAAGTCGACTTAACTCCTTGTTTTAGGTCGACTTAAGCCTTAAGTCGACTCCTTAAGTCAACTTAAAGCCAGTGTGGACAGGGATTAGCACCTAAGTCAACATTATTAAGTCGACTTAAAGCGTTAAGTTGACTTAAGGTCAACTTAGGCTATGTCTACACTAGAAAAGTTAAGTCAACTTTTGTTAAGTCGACTTAATAAGGTCAACTTTAAGTCGACTTAACAAAGTCAACTTAACTTTTCTAGTGTAGACATAGCCTAGGATTTTAAGTCTGTAGGGACCATATGAGAAGTCCAGAGCAAGACATGCTGCGACAGGAAGCCAAACTAGTATCTCAGTGAAAGACCTGAGGAAAAACAGATAATAGCCTCAGTGGAACACTTGAAAGAGAATAGTTGTGACTAATCAGTCCTTCTTATCAAGAGCTCAGAGAAGAAACCTGAGAGGCGCTAAGGGAAACTTCTGGTGAGCAGGCCAGAAAGTGCCTAAAAGAGGTGTGAACCTTTTGCTGCAGTCAAAGGGCAAAAGGCACTGTGGTGACCCCTGTAATTTAGGGAAAGGACCTTCCGCCCTGTACATGAGAGGAAAAAAAAATATGTATGATCTACCAAGGGAGCTGTGGAAGCTTGGGGAGAAGGTAAGAATAAAAGAAGCGTCCTGTACAAGAGGAGGGAAATTGTATATTAGTAGGTAGTGCTGAGGAAGAAGATTATGTTTAATTACTGTAGTTTGGTGTGAGATTACTCCATACCCGAGAGGGTTCTTGTTTGGATCCCAGGAAGCCTTTTAGTTGTTGTTGTTTTAATTATTTTAAGAAGTTCCACAACAAAGTAACACTTTTTGAATCTAGACAATATTTGCTACTAAGTTAGAACAATTATATGGTGGATCAACTTGGCAGTGACTCAGTGAAGGTGAGATTTAAAACACAAAACTAATGCCTCTTGGGGAATGTATTTGGACCTTTAACTGCCTCTGGCATTCTCTGGCTCTTAACAGCATGGTGTCTACGGCACTCTGACCCATTGGTCCTGGATTCCCCTCTCAGGTCAGGGATTTCCTGCCTGGATGAGGTGGATCTTAATAAAGTAGGTAGTTTACACAAAGTTCAGTAAGGATTAATACAGCAATTTTCCCACCAGTCCCTGACTTGGCTAGCTAGGCCTTGATCCCCATCACTGAGGCAGAAAGTTCCAGCATACTCAAGTGCTGGACTAAATTAAGCTCTTAACAAGCACTGATGATGGATCTTAATACAATACTCTGACATGCCTAAAGAAGGATCTCTCATTGGCAATAAAGGGAGAGCTGTGCATATAGGGAAAGTAGAGTGTCAGAGCAGATACACAGTGCAGATAATGGTGGAGAATTTTACCACAGATATATCTTGTATACATTACTCAATACATACTTTCACATATTTTGATTGCACTTACATAAATATCACTACTAATCCAAGACTAATGAATCATACTGTGTAGTTTTTAGGGGGTTTTTTGTTTTGTTTTTTGTTTTAAATCTAATAGACAACAGACTTGGAATTAGGCTTGTGCTTACATAGTAAATACTCTACATATTTTAATTAAGCTACATTACTAATTAAATTGAGCATTATTATATTTATGTCTGATGTGATCACTGACTATGTTCCATTAGTCTAGAACAGCATATAAAAATAGGATTTTTCTGATGGAAGAATACTGTTCAGAGACCAAAATAGAAACTGCTAAAACAAACAAGATAATTATCAAATTTTTAGACTATCACTCCTAAACAGACTTTTGCATTTATGTGGCTGGTGGATTATACTTGGGTCAGATGTGGCATGTAAGTTGCACAAAAAAACAGGAAAAATTATATAAAAATACTCAAACATGACAAAAATAAAATGAAACTAATAGAAAACATATGTATTCTACGGTTTAAATGAAATTTTAGAGTTTTTCCTGAAGCTCTGGATGGGCTGTTTATGAAACAAAATTTTTTTTCCTATGTGTATAATATGAGATCTTTTAACCCCCTTTCAGCAGGTTCCTCTGAATTTGGGGTATTTTAAATACATTCTGACTACCTTCCAAAAATCAGGTAAAGCCAAAACTCTTTCTGGCCTCTTCATGGCACAGAAGTCCATTTTTTGTGGCCAGGATATTGGTGATCTAACTAAAAATTAGGGATGTGCCTGAAAAACAAGTAGCTTGAATTTTGTGGCAGAATATCAAGTAAAATTATTATATGCTAATCATTTTATAAGTTTAATCTTTGCCTTGTGACAAAGATCAATCTATGGAGCAAAGCTGAGGCCCACTGCCCCACCAGAAGCTGCAGGAAACATTTTGCCTCCAACAGGAACAAAGCCTTTAAGAATTTCCAAGAAGCAGAGTCTTCACTGTTACGACTTACTGGAATCACAGAGCTTTTTTAATAGAAAACATTTATTAAAGAAAAATTTTAAACAGCTTTCTATATAAACAAATAGAGCTCTAGCTTTATCTCTTTTCTTTAACAGAAATTACAACCCTATGTGGAGCCCTATACAATACACAGACGTGATGGCTAGAACTGGTTTGAGTATTTTTAACAAAAAGAAGTTTGATGGAAATACGCTTCATCTAAGACAAAACAATTTTGTGAAAGAGTGAGAAGGAGAGACTATGAGGCCTAGTTTACACCTAAAACTTAGGTTGAACTAGTTATGTCATTCGGTGTGAAAAATTGACACGGAAAAGCTGTAGTTAAACTGACTTAAATCTTAGTATAGGCATCACTAGGTCAATGGAAGACCCAGTGACCGTCTCTCAAGAGAGCGTTTACGACAGTAACGGAAAAACCCTTCTGTTGCTGTAGCAATGTTCTACACACTACAATGTGACAGTGATGTAGCTGCCATGTCACAGCCGTGCCGCTAAAACTCTTGGGATACATCTACAGGAGCCTTAAGGAGGCTTAAGTCGACTTAAATTAAGCCACGTCCACACTAGGCTTTCATTAAGTCGACTTAAGAAATTCCCTAAGTCGACTTAAGAAATTCCCTAAGTTGACTTTGTTACTACCACTCATTAAGTCGACTCCTTAAGTCGCTTTAAGGACGGTGTGGACATGGAGTAATCCTTAAGTCCACTTTATTAAGTCGACTTAAGAGTGGTTAGGTGGACATAAAGTGGACTAAGTCAACTTAAAGCTAAGTGAACTTAGTCCACTTTGTTAAGTCGACTTTAATAAGGTCGACTTTAAATCGACTTAAAGTTGACCTTATTAAAGTCGACTTAACTTTTCTAGTGTAGACATAGCCATGGAGTTGAGCCACAATCTAAGATTCTTTGTAGCCTGGTGCCAGTTAGGCCACAGGCCTTGTAGACCCAGGTTCAAGTCACTGCACTGGCTGATTCAGAGCAAAGTTCTTCCATCACATGTTACCAGTCCATGCAGACACTTGCTCCCCCCATCCCACATCCTCTCTACCTTCCTGAATCAAAAAAAAATCTCATTTTGACACAGCTCCATTTTGTTTGCTTTCATTGCTGTAACAGATCTCCACCCATCTCTTTGCATCACTTCATGATCAAGCATGATGCAGCACCCCAAATTAAGCTAGCATCCCTTGTCAACAGTCACTCAGACACTGTAGTGGCTTCTTAGTCAGGTAATTCAGCTTTCTGGCTGGGTCACAGATGGTCAACTCTAGGTTCCTGCTTTAAGTGCAGGGACTGGATTAGATGACCTCACAAGGTCCCTTCCAGTCCTATGACTCTATGAACAGGAGGAAGCTGCAGAGAAAGTCTGCACTCACTCTTTGGGAGAAAAGCGGTGGTGAGGAAGAAGCCAAGATGGGAGAATAGCTCTCGGATCCTAGAACCTAGAAGAACCCAGAGACTTTGTGGTGAAAATGAATAGGGAAACAGCAGGAAGGAGTGGGACTGTGAAGACCTTGGCTGTTTTGCAGGGCTGGAACCTAGCACAGATCATGGGCCCCTCCAGCAAAGTGGGACACTACCTAGAGATGGAAGAGAAGACTGCCTGAGATGCTATATGGACAGTTTGTCCACTGGGACATTGTTACCATGAGGGAGGGTGGAGAACTATATAGTAACCTGCCCAGAGGGCTGAGTCACAAAGAAGGAGCTCCACATGTCAAGGGCGAGGAGAAGGGCCACACCCCAAGCTACTGACAGAAGTGGGTGTCAAATGGGGCAAGAGCTAATTCCCAGACCCAGTTACAAGTAAATGTTTACAGTGCTCTGGTTTACCGACTACTGGAACTATTGTCCACAGCCAGTGTTTTACAGGTTTTGGACATATCACCAACTGGCTCCTTTTACACAGGAAGCACCTGATTCTTCTCAGGTGCACCTATCCTGAAAATCAAGGTTGGCTTAGCCCCAGAGTCTCTCTTTTAGGGGATATGCACCTTGGTAAAATTCCAATGTGGAATTGCAAAACCACTCACAAAATCTTTCGAGGAATTGCTGTCCTCCATAATGTATTTCAAGTAAACATATTGATACATGAACTACACTGGAAAAGAACCCAGGAACTGATGCAGATAAGTAGTGAGGCCATGGCTCTGTTCTCGCCATACCCATTTTGGACACTTGAGTCCCTATGGGAGCCAATGGAAGCAGTGCTACAATCTCCGAGTATGAAAAATGCAAGTGTGCCCAGTCATTGGTTCTTGTACAGACTTTCTATTGTGTCAGGAAGTGCATTCAGAGACCAAAGGTCTTTATCTTTTAGAAGATAGGGCTCTGGACTGCAAGGAGTTATAGGATGCAGTCAAGACTAGGCCCTACTTGCTATTGTGTTAAAATTAGGCAGTGTTTAAATAAAATAACTCAGTTGTGAAATAAATGTTTCCTGTGTCTTAATGAAGGTAACTCCTTGCACCTTGACCCCTGGTACACCTCATGCCAGGAAAAGAAGAGTTCTAGCCCATTGTGTTCATTACAGTATGTACTGGGTTATGTTCTTATTGAAAACAAACAAATACATTAAACAAATGCATTTAAACTTCAACTAATTTTATTTGAAAGATCATTTAAAAGAAGAGCATATGTGAGAAGCAGCAAAATAAAGTACACCACTTTTCAAAATATTGCTTACGCGCGCACGTGCATGCACAGAGTAGTGCATAGCCATAAAAAAACCCACCAGCTATTAGGATGAAAGTATGGCCTCATGTCCCAACAAAAGGAATAATCCTCACATAAATTTTTTAAGTAAAACTACTTGAGTATAAAAAAAAATTGAAAGTCAGTTCTCTCAAGCTTTGAAGTTCTGAGTGATCTGGTTCCCAGTTAACAGAGTCTTACCATAAATCCCAAAGTGGCACTAAACTAAAGATCAGCTGGGAAGTGATTTCTGCTGGAACCAAAGTTTGAAACTTCTTGTCCAGCTGCAAGGCATTTCGCCACTGAGAGTTCCCCCCTTTTCAGTTTGTTCCCATTGGCAGCTGATCACAGCCTGAGTTTTTGTGAAGATTAAGAGGATTTGGCATTGAGAATTCTTACTGCATGTGAAATACTGAATGAAATTAACAAAAAAAAGGATCTTATGTAGTGCTTAGCAAAACGTCATGTATATTGCATGAGAATGGCAATGTCAGTCACACAGAAAAGTGCATCATTCATCCAAAAAATAATTGAAGTGAGTCTGCATGTGGACTATTCTGGTCTATTCTATATAGCTTTTAATGCTATCCTCATCACCATGCCCCTGAGCAACTTCCTATAGTGCATTAAGCAACGTGACTACACTGTATATATAGCAAGTCTATGTATATATAATTTCATGCTATTAGAATTGCAGAAATTAATTCATTGAATTAATCTCTTTGCTGCCTCTCTCTCTTTTACCCAGCATAGTGTCTTTAACTGCAAGTTCCATTTTATTCAGTTTCAAAATAGTGAAGCAAATATTTTTTTAAACTGTGTCAGTGTAACAAAAGCTGTAGGCCAAGCCCTTTCTCTGAGCATGTGCTAGACTATACATTTCTTCCTGCATTGTTGTAAACTGCTTATGATGAACGGTATTAAAATAGTTGAGGACAACTGGGCTCAGAAAGCTGATCTGACTAAAAAACAAGTACACTGAGGCATAAACAAATTATTTAGAATAGATACCACCAGAACTACCAAAAAAATTTTAAAAAAGCACCTTCAAAAATAGTTTGCTTGATGCGCGTCAGATCTTCCACTGGCCATAAATAAGCTTTAAAGACTTAAAGCAGCAGATGCTAAATCTGCAATCTTCATTTAGTTCTAACTGTACATAGGCACTCTGTTGCAGCTCAGAAAGATTATACAAAGATTAGCAAGCATCTTGCCCATGGGCACATGCTATTGAACATTTCTTTAGAATACTCGGTGCTATATGTACTGGCATTAGCAGCATTGTGAACATTTTCATTTTGTACTTGTTAATGTTCAAAAATAATTGTGGTACATGGTCACTAGACAGAGTGCAAATACTTTTACAGTGAATAGAAACTGTTTTATGGAGTATTAGAGGGGCAGAGGAAGCCACAAACGTGGTGCACCAGCAGCTGTTCTGGGACATGGCTGCTGCAGTGGCTCCAGCTACCGGCAAATCACATTTGAGCAAACAAGTGGGTGATGTGAATGTGTAACAGAATTCAACAAATTAAAAAGACTGTTCACCTCAGAAAACAATCAGAGGGCTGATGAAAGTTTCAGTTTTTAATTTTTAAACAGAAGTTGTTTCATTTATGTACATGAGAATGAGGCAAATGCCTCAAAAATGAATGGTCCTGTATATTCACCTGGAAAAAATGCTTCAACAGCATTTGCACCCCCTTTGTGTTTGCTACAAGGAAAAGCCCATAGAAACAGCAAATGGTAAGTATATATTGGAGAACATGAACTGCAGTTTTATAAAACAGCATTCACATTGCAGACCAGATTCCAAGTTAAGAGTTACACTAGTTCAAATAAAACAAGGGGTCCTGTGGCATTTGTAAAGACTAACATTTATTTATTGCATGAGGTTTCGTGGAAGAAATGCCCATTTTTGGATTTTCTCCCAAAAAAGCTCATGCGATAAATAAATGTGTTAGTCTTTACAGGTGCCACAGGCCTCCTTGTTTGTGTGGCTGAATTAGACTAACACGGCTACCCCTTTGCAACTAGTTCAAATATTAAGACATACCATGTGATTGTTAATCAAAAAAACGAACTCACTAACGGAATTCAACAGTGAACTCAACAAAATGCTCAGACATAGAAGCACTTGGCAAATACTTTTGAACAGCAAATACTTTGGAGAACATCATACCCTGTTCATAGGCAATTTACTAGCAAAAAAAGTTACATTTTATTAATCAAATGAATTCCTGTGAATTATCATCTCAGCTCTAAACTTCACTGTGCCCCAGACTGTCAACCTGTTGATGCCAAGTTTTCAATCCCATTCCTGCACTAGAAGCTGGGACTTATAAGATGTTGGTCCTTTTCTTGAGGACACTATATTGGCCCTTACTCACCAATTGTATGTTTCATGGTGACTAATCATTGTGTACTTTTTCAGTTTCACAGTTTTATTTGGGTTTATCTGTTGTAACCCCAGTGCAAGGTGTTGCTATGTGTGCTGTGTTACACTACTCTACATGTTTTGGTAGCATGCTCTGTGGGCCACAATCGCAGGAGGAAACTAAGCATTCTAGGAACTAGGTAGACGCACAGGCTCTGGTCTTCAATGGACTCCCATAAACATGGCCCACATTTTGAAGTCCTAGAGCTGTCTGAAACAAACAGATTTGTGTTTCCTACCTGCAGTTTTCCTGCTGCACACACACAGTTGTCTTCACAGCTGCCACCTGCAGACCACTTCTCAGTATCCTTTTGCTACAACTACTGCTGGCCCCTCACAGATTCAGTATATATATTTGCACTGCTCTCAGTCTTCTAGTTCCAGCTCTCAGGATGCCTATTGTCTAGTCTTGTCACCTGCAACCAGCTCTCAGGCTGCTGCTCTCTGTCTCACACAACCTAGAGCTGTATCCTGAGTTTCATCCTTATGTCATTTCCTTTACCTTTATTTGAAGGGTTAATGAGCCTACAGTGGCTCTATATGTTGAGCTAACACTCTCCACTGACTGGGCTCTTTCCCTCCACCTCAACTGAGCTGGAGGAAATGAACCCACCAATGAGTCGGCTGATTCTTTACAATACATTCCAGGATGGTGTGTTGCAACTTTGGGGTTTGCACATAGCCTTTGCAGGAACATAAGTTTAGTCAGCTGTTTGGGCTACAACAGATGGAAGGGATATATACGATTCATAACAGTGGGACTCAATGTCACGGCAGATGACCATTGGCAGCACTAGCCTGGAACTGAAGTGGAGAGCAGTGGAGTTTGTCTCTCTAGTCCAGGTCTGGGTGGGCTGGACTATTTATTCAACTGGGTATCCATTAGGACTCTGGAGTCTGACAATTGGGAAAAAGAGAAGCTCATGGTGTCAACAAAAGGCTACAACCTCCATTTACTACAAACTTGCATTAATCCCCATTTCATTTATTTTCACTCTTGATTATGTAGTTAATGAAGTTGCAGCTTCTGTGCTATGAGTTACCTCTAGCTTGTGAAGTGTGTTGCTGGGGGCCCTGTTGCAATGGGCAAGTTAACAAAAGGCAAAAATAGCAAGCATCCTAGACTTGCACGCCATCATTTTTCCCCACTGTGTAATAAATGAATGACACATTCTTGGGCACTGATACAATCTGACAAATTTTATGATGTTAGCCTCAACCTACCAACATTAATTTTTTTTTCTGGATTCAACTTCAGTCAGCTATGTATCATCCAAATTCTAACCTCATTTGGACACTGGGCCAAATTAACAGTTGCCAAGTCAGACTAGAGAGAGCATGAATGTGGGTATCATTAGCCTACCGAGGGAAGACTGTAAGCTGGGTCTCCTTAACTAATCATGAATTAGGATAGTTTTATTAGCCAGAAAACTTTCAATAATCAATAAAGAACAAGACTCCTGTTCACTGTCATGCTGTGTTTGAGAATCAATACAGGGTGAAAACCAGGATCAGAAAAAGATATATTCAGGACCTGATCAAGGCAGGGGCTGTAGCCACAGGCCCTGGCATAAAGGGAGGTGCCCTGGCTCACTTCTGCTGCTCCACCCCGCCCACCTTGGGCCTGCCTGCCCAGTCCCCAGGTTGGGTTGGTGGTCCGCTCCAAATCAGAGAGCCCGGGGGTGGGGCAGGAGTGCTATGTACTATAGCCTCTGGCCCAGGGCTGCCCAAGCAGCACCAGACCACGACCATCCCCCCAGCCTCCCTCACTAGTGGCACCAGCCAATGCCCACCCTCCCCCCCCACAATGTCCTGCAGCAAAAGCACTGGCCCACAGTGCACCCCAGCCCCCCCACCAGCAGTGCCAGCCCACAGCCTTCCCGCCAGAGCAGCCTCAGCTGGGGCCCCAGAGTCCCTGACCCCACCCCCAAGAACCGACAGGGTCAGGCACCCCATGGCCCAGGCAGGGTGCCACCACAGGGGGGGGCCACCCACAAGGGTAGGCAACTCCGGACCTTCCCAGGCTTCGATCTGGTGCTGATTATATCTGAACCATCTACAGAATTATACAAACAAACTCAATTCTACATTTTTATGCACTTAATAAAAAGAAAATATATTTATAAAAGAAACTAACTTCCAGAGAATTCGTGATCTACCCATAATGCTAGGTACAGTATCATGTAATTGTAATTTTCTTTTTTAAGTGCCTGAAAGTATGTAACTGAGTTTGTTTGTATATACATATAGAAGGTTGGAACATGGTCATTATGGTGTTTTTGGTATGGAAATAAAGCAGTCTTACAAAAAACACATTGCTCAAAATAAAACCTAGGAAAACAATGCCAGTTACGAACTACTGCTTTGGACCTACTCCTGGAGCTATTAAAGTCAATGGCAAAACTCCCATCGACTTCCATAGGAGAAAAAGCAAGAATAAGTTATTTCTCTCTTTTTTATTTTAATAAACAAAAATTGAGAAATAGCCAAGGAAAGAAAACACTGAAAACACTTCAGGAGAAGGCGGCAAGGAGAAATTAGAAGAACTGCATTAGAAGAACTGCTAATATATGAAACAGTTGATTATGCTTTTTTGAAATTCTTTGTTTCTGGTGGCCAGATACTTTTAAAAGCAATATTTGTGTTTTAATGCTGCAAGTTTCACAGACTTTTCCCCCCCCCCCATCATTTCTGGTTTGCTGAAGACATGCACTTGTTCGCCAAACTCATTTATTAAACATTATACGTAAAATCTTGCTATGCTTTTAAAAAAAGTTACCAAAACATTGGTGGGGAAACAGAGCATTAATTTCCCTGTCACTACAGTTGACACAATATGAGAATGAGAATCAAAGAAAAAAGTGAAGGGCCAAATTCGTTATTGGCATCACAAGGACAATAATTATTTGGATGAAGTTGTCTCCCCTTATGCCAGCCATAGAATTTGGCCCAAAGCATGTAGTACATTTTACTCTCAGATATCTGTCTAGGAGAGTCCAAATAATAATATGAACTTTTTAAATCAAGATGTTGGTTCTATATTAACTACAGCCTGAATTAAATGTTGCTAGGTTTAGTATTGGTTTGTTTATCCTAACAATTAATGAAACTGAGTTAGTGAGAGAAACTAAGGAATCTGCTTAACTTTTACTAAGGGGAGGTGATAACAGACTTTATTCTGTTAAGGCTGACTGCCCAGCTTTACTGAAAACGTAGTGACAGATAAAACATAAATCAACATCCTTATCATTCTGGCTTCCTTGCCTGCCAAATGGGGGCTTAGTTTATCAGCGACCTATAGGCTCACTGGTGGCCTTTATACTTACAGCTGGTCAGTAGGGTGGAACTTGGTGGAAGCTAAATAGCTGTTCTAAAACGTGTTCATGTAAACAACCTGAGGTAAGACTTCCTTGAACTGCCAGTTACCTAAGTGTGATCCATCTCACTAAACTGTACACTGGAGAGGGATGTTTCCTTGGTATCTTGAAAAGAAAACAAATAAAGAAACAGCATATTCTAGTTCAGGCTGGTATCTGAAAACTATTCCTTAAGATAAAAAGTGCTCAGAATGGTATTTTTTTTATGGTACAAAGTGGAAGGTGGAAGAGCAGCTCAAAGAAAGAGCCTTTGTGTATGAGCCTACCATGTGTTTCTTCACAAACCAGATTGTACAGTTTGTACTCTGATTCCCATATAAATCTTATCATAGAAATAGCTGGGATGCATGTGTGAAAAGTTGAGATCTCACTGAAGAGTAAAAAAGGTACATCAAAGGCATACTACCCACTTAGGCATATGTGGTAAGCAAACATTTTTTTTTAACCTAGATCACTAATACTATAGATTACTAAATGAGTAAGGATTTAAAAAGTCAATATTTGTTGCTATTGATGGCACCATTGATTTATTGTATCTCTCAGGATGAATAATGAAAGCCAATGAATTTAATACTCACCTACATTGGCTGAAGGCAGGGGTCACTTCAATTTCAGCTAACAACAATGGGCAGTCACTGGCATAGCTGCATTTGTGCAACACCTTAGCAGAGCCCAAACAAATTTTTTTCAAGCCCAGTACAAACTTGTAACACAGGCTCCCACCCATACATGGCAATGGAGGTGGAGGCTTGGGCTGGGCCCAGCAGGGCCTCTGGCCCTGGTAAAATGTATCCTCTTTCCTTTCCCTGTGTGGCTCCCTCCTTAAAGTAGCTAATATTACTATTTGCATTTGTAGAACTTAACCTGGTTTCTAGCAACAGTTAGTTACACTGGTACAAATAGCAGCTTTTAATGGTTACTCCAGTGCAACTATATCCGTGTTTGGCCATCACTGACAAATAAGGGCAGTTCCCAAATGCAGACACATCCTCCATTTCTCTCCTTTACAGTCAGTTCCACAGTTACTTTAACAAGGAATCTATCCACAATTTAAAAAAAGCCCAGAACTATTAGTCTTAGATTTTTACCTCTTAATTTTGGGGCCATGTTCATCTTGACCAGTGCTTTTTTTCTGCCGGAACGCACCGGAACGGCGTTCCGGCACCTTTTTTTCCTTCTCCCACCCACCGGCCGCCTCGACTTCCTGGCCCAGAGCCGACCCCGGGGCGCTCTGCCGACAGCGTCGGCCTCCCGGCACGGGGCCAGGATCAGGCTCCGTTGCCGGGGTCTGTCTGCCCTGCCGGGGCCGCGTTCGGTCCCCGCCCGTGCTCCCTCCCAGCTGTGCAGGCTGGGCCGGGCTGGGGAGATTTAAATCTCCCGCCCTGAGCATGCGCAGTTACAGCGTGCTCAGGGCGGGAGCGGACTGGCCGGCAGCAGCTCTGCCGGCCGTCCCTGTGGTTCCCAGCCTCCGGCCAGGTAAGGGGGCTGGAGGGAGGCCTGGAGAGGGGTGGGGGGGACAAGGAGACGGGCCGGGTTGTGGGGTGGGGGTGGGGACAAGGAGATGGCCCGGGTTAGAGGGGTGGGGGTGGGGACAAGGAGGGACCCCCGCGCAGGCCGGCAGCCCCCACCGCCCCCTCCAGACCTCCGGGGCTGCTTCCTTTCTCTTCTTTCTCTTCCTCTTCCTTTCCTTCCTTTCCTTTTTTTCCCCTCTTCTTTGTCTTCCTCTTCCCTGCCTTCCTTTCTCTTCCTCTTCCTTTCCTTCCTTTCTCTTCTTTCTTCCTGTCCTTTTTTTCTTTCTCTTCTTTGTCTTCCTTCCTTCCTGCTCTTTCTGTCTTTGCTTCCTTCCTTTCTTTCTTTTTTTTTGTCTCCTCCTTCCTTCTTTTTTCTTTCTCTCCCTTCTTTTTTAAAACTTTTTAAAAATTAATTTTAAATAAAAACCTTTCTTAAAATTAGATTTCAATTCCAAATTCATTCCAATTAAATTAATTAAACACAATTAATTAATTAATTCTATTTACAGTCACTTTATCTTCAATTAATGCCTATAATTTCTGTCTTGTGAGTTTTCCCCAAAAATTTATTCTGAAAAAGTTTTTCACACGGCTTGAAAATTTTGCACACAAGCCACCAAACCTAGAGGGAACATTGGCTACTAGTTGCGTACACAACAGCAGGCCAGCAGGCTAACATCGGTCAGTCCCACACTCTGGGCCTGGCCGGAGCCCACAGCACCAACAAAAAGTGTGTGGATGCATTACTGCCTGCCACCCAGTACCCAGAAACACAGGCCTGCAGCAGACGTGATAGCTACGCATTCACGTTTTTTTCTAATTATAATACGGCCCCCCAACAGTCTGAGGGACCGTGAACTGGCCCCCTATTTAAAAAGTGTGAGGACCCCTGCTGTAAGACCTCACAGGTTGTCTTTCAGTATATTAGCGGCCTGCATAGTTAATAAACTTAACAGTTTTTACCTTGTATTTTTATTTCTTTGATATATTCAAAAATTTACTGTTTACTGCACTATTTTCAGTGTTATTTCTTTATGACACGACGGACATCAATAGGAGTTCCGGTACCTTTTTTTTTAGAAAAAAAGCACTGATCTTGACGATGTCCCTTTAACCGCTCACCAAACAATGACTAAGGAAACTAGCTACTAAATGCTATTTGCCAAACCACCACAGGCTTCAGTTCACACTATTTCTTCAGGTTTATAAAGCTCTAAAGTTTCTTGCAAGGATTTCACTATGAGTTGCTCCAGAACCCAAGGAAACTATACAAAGAATGTGGAGACCCGCTTCCATCTCACAAGCCATATTATTGCATAAGGAAATCCAAAATCTATAGACAAGCAATAGATCATAGATCAGCAAACTTCTCTAAAAGTTCTCTTCAGTACATAGAATCCTCAAAAAAATAAAACCCAACTATTCTCCAAGATGCTCCTTGCATGCAGGACATATATAAAAGCAAACATTTTCTATCCATCAAAGAATATACAGAAGCCATTCACAATCATCTTCTCTCGCACACGCACGCACATGCAGACGCAGCTGGTAATGCCACTTACAGTTAACTTGTCTGAACACTTTCATTAGACTTTGCTTTCAGTTGCTTATTGTTTGCCAATCTAACAGTTTGGCTGATATTTGTCAGTTGTTTGCTTCCAGCTGATTTTAGGATTCAACTATATCTCAATGTAATTAAGGAAGAATACATTGTTTTTTCATGAAAAACAAAATCTTGCAACTATTTCATTGAGAAGCTCTACCACCTCCAGGCACCAGAGCAGGGGCTTGAAATCTGGCTCCATAGTGCCAGGATGCATTTTTTGCTGTCCCTGTGAAAAGTTACCCAAATCAGGCCAAGTTATAAGACTCCAATAAAATCAGTTTGCCCATGCACACTGGAAACTGGTTAGACTTTAGCAGCTGAATCCTACAGAGATTGTCTCTGCTGAGCATGCTCCAGTCTAGGGCTGAGTAGGACTTGCCCTTCCCAGCAGCTTGAAGCAACTGTGCTGCTGGGCACAGCAAATTGAGAGCAAGGTGACTCTCTCAATATTCTCCATGCTGGCAGCCAGGCACTGCAGAGAAAGAGGAAATACTGTGACTGGGTAAGGAATGGGACAAAGAAGAGGGTGAATTGTGGGATAGGGTGTTATGTACAGAGACCAGAGTGTGGATAGGAGCAGATGAGGAGGGTGTTGGAACCAGGGGATGGAGGAGAATCTGAGGGCACGGGAGCCAAAGATGGATAAGATCAAAGGAGGAGCAGTGGAGGAGGAGCAGGGACAGAAAGTTCTACACTATTAGTGCACATTCTCTTCTAGAACCTGGAATTGAATCCAGGAATGCTGAGTCTCTACATTCCTCTTCCCCAACAAAACAGCTGTGAAACCAACTAGCAACAAGCATATTTCATCACCCTCTAGTGGCTGGTCCAAACTTAGGATAACAACCCAATACTGCTAACAGTTACCTCATTAGCTGAAGTGGTAGAGGTCTGTTCCAGGGATATGAAAGAACAAACCCTATCACTAGATTTGCGTTGGCAGCTAGCATGTTCATGTGGACCCGAAGTAAACATCCAGCGGTCAAGCCATGAAAAAGCTATGAAGGGCTAAAATTAAAGCTGCTCATACAACTTTAATTTGGCTTTGTTTATTTTAAGTCTTTAATTACATGATTCCATACTGTTTCTTTTTGTTTGTTTCATTCAGGATATGATTGAAGGTTATATACTGAAGAAGACTTGTCTGTTGGAACCTTGCCTCATTTGTTGCAACTCTGGCATATGTGTAGTGAATGAGGCAGGAGATTGCAGAAAGAGAAAGAATTGTTTCGTGGTTACGGAAGTTGAATGCTGCCCTGGATAACTGGTTAACCCTGACTACCACAAAGTGAAAGACAGACAAATGTTGAATAACTCATTCACAAAATAAAGCAGGGGTCCTGTGGAAAACACAGATTTATTACTATGCATGTTGCATTTTGAATTGTACATCCCTGCAAGAATGGCACAAAATTTCATTAATATGACGTCTCAGAATCTACTCTCAAATTCCACATCAGCAACACTCCCATTAATATTCAACTTTCTAAATATAATGGACCCAAAATTTGGAATTCAGGTTCTCTCACAAGCATGGAATTGTGTGCTCTGCATGTATCTTCAGTTGTTACATTATATTAACATTTACCACATAACAGTGTCTAGGAGATGAATGCCAAATTATCAGATATATTTTGATGTTTTTCTTTGAATATATTTACAAGTTATTTTCTCCATTATTCAAATAGCTCTTCTACATATTAAACTCACTAAAAGAAGGAATGTTATTTGGGAGGAAAGACATTTCCTGATGTGGTCATACTTACACAATTTAGAAAGATAACATTTAAACTTCTCAAAAGCCAAAATTCTTTGCACTGACACAAAGTTATAGGGATAGATCCTGCCAAAACGTAGAGTAATTTTTGAAGAATTATATTTTTCTCACACTATTAAAACAATTTGATGTGAAATTGAGAACAGGAAGGAAAAATGATGGATTCTTCGAAGTTAAATAAGTTGAGAAGCTGTTTGTCAGGATTCACAAGTAATGTGTGGTGAAATAAGTACTTTTATGTTTGTTACACTTCACTACTCTTGGAGCATAACTATTAGTATGTGTAATCCAGAACAATTCAAAGGATTTTTTGAGAAAAAAAAAAGTTTGTGTCATTTTATAAAACAAGCAAAAAGAGAACATACATAAATAAGGCTACTGTACGAAGGTAAAAAAAGCCCACATATAAATTTATGAGCTTCATATCTGAATAGTCTCCCACGAAAGCTCAAACGATAAATACGTTTTTTAGTCTTTAAAAGTGCCACAAGACTCTTTTTTTATATATATCTAAAGTTAACACTGTATACAATGTGCACCACCATCAATGGACATTTACCATATCATTCCAAAAACAGCACAGTAAATTTACTGTAGATGGTTAATACTCTATTTCTTAAAGAGAGCTCATAGTACAGCATTTCTATTTGTATAAGTGTAAAGTGTATGATTATATATATAAATTCCTCCCTACTCCATTCACCTATTGCAATCATTTGCTACAGAATACTAAAGCTCATTTTTACATGGAAATCCAGTTATGTCATATAATTATTTATTGCCAGAGACTTTCCAATGACTTTACTAGGCTTTGGGTGTGGACCTTAGCCATAGGAGAAATTGTAGTCGTATACAGGTTCTCCATCCTTACGACCTTTGCCATAATTTGAAATTTTCCTGTCACAAAAGTTAAAAGCAGCTTCATTTTTAAACTGGAAAAAAAATACTTCTATACTTTAGTACAAACAATGTGGGTAGGCCACAGTAAAATGCCCTTTTTTTCTGGTGTGCACAATGAGTTCCATATTTACATGTCTGAAACTTTTTCTGTTTTCAGGTTATATTAAAGAGAATTCCTCTGACTGAAGTATATCTTCAAAAACAAAAGGAAAAGGGATGACAGCCTATGCCGATAGAATATCTGTAAAATATACCAATAACTGAAGCTTGTTATGAGCGGAGGCTGCACATGCACAGAGGAAATCTCATTTTTAAAGTTACAAAAATGACCTTGTTTTGAACCAAGCGAATGTGATTATTTCTCAACTGCACTGAGAGTTAAGATGAAGTTTGGATTAAATGTTTCACTAATGCCAATGTCTCAGAACTTTCTTTGACTCTGCATTTTCCTTTCCTATGTTTGTCCGCTGAATTTAATGTTCTCCTTTTTTTGTCTTCTGGTCTCTTTGACCTTAATATGACATTTTAGCTGGGTGATTAATTACTATTAAATGGCACTGCATTTATTAAATAGAGTCCTTGTCTACATAATAGTACAGCAACAATGCTACAATTCAGTTTGATAAGCTTAAATATACACAAGTACATGTGGTAATATCTAATTTGTCAAGGTTTCTGTGACTAGCTTTTCTGCTACACAGCTAGAGGGGAGCTGTGATAGGATAAAAAGCTCAATATTGAGAGCTTAAATGTCCTAAGTAAATTGATCTTCTCCATCATGTAATCTTATTTCAGAGTGTGCAGGAGACAGTAAAGTTCCACACAAGCCTAAGTTGCCTAAATACTGGGCCCGAGGGTTCCTGACCACAGAACTAAAAGCTATGTGACATGATTTGTACGTCTGTTTCTTTGGCAGACTACAGCTGACATGCCTTGCCAGAAGCTTTCATTCTGGGATAATTGCATAAAAAAATGGATAAATGTCAATAAAAGGATGAAAGGGTCATGGAGAAGGAAAAGATCCATCTATGGTTTAAACACCTAAGTGAAAAACAGATCATGTATTTTTAATTTACAAAATAAGACACCAGCAGCTGACATGGTTATCAGTCAGGATAGTAAGACTATCTTCTCCCAACACCATTTTATTCTTCGCTGTATCTATCATATGCTACCACATTCAGGAACTTTATGATATGCAAAGAGAGTAACCAAACCCATTTTGTTGGCTATATTTTCCTCACAACACACTGAATTCATAATATAGAATACTTATTCTGCCTGTAGAGTGTTACATGCAGTAACATAACACACTCACTGAATACATTCCACTAAGTAACAAGCACAGAGATTGCCATGCACTGGGAGGATGAATGGTAATGTGGGAGTGGGCATATATTGGTCTGGTCAGTCTTGATGCCATTTATCAGCAGGAAATGGGAAGACAATTGCCATTTTAAACAAAATATGGGTTTACTGTTTTTACAATTTAAATATTGAAGTTTCACCATCATTTAGGCATCAATAGGCATCGTTTTGCAAAAATAGTTCCGTTTTTAATTTGCATCAGTTTGTTGAATGTGAAGCACATGTTTTTCTAGTTATAATTGGAATTTCCCAATTATAATAAAGTATGGTAATATATCAACATCTTTCAAGTGAAAGTATCTTAGCTTAAAACTGGGTGAATAATTTATTTATATACATGTTGAATAAAATAAAATATTGTGAAATTCAAGCAAGTTTTATATTACCTTTCCAATACAATTTGATACAATTTTCCTCAGATATAGAGATGGGCTGATCATTTATTCATCCAAGTATCAGTCCACCTTTATCACTGGGAAAACAAAGTAGTAAATTTAAAAATATTGAGATTTGTCAACTACATTATTATTAATGAACATTATTCAACTAACACCACTCAATATAGATTAGCAAGACCACGTTCATCGACCAAGCAATGAAAATATTGGAATACTATGAAAATAAAGAATTAAGAGCTGAGAGGTAAGAAGTGAAAGGACGGATGTTAACTTCAGAAGTAAGAGACTTACAGATCTGAGCCCTGACCCTCCAAACACTTATTCATATGCTTAAAATCAAACACATGAGCAGGCTTACAGAAGTCAGTAATATCCCACTGGAAGTCAGTCAATGGCATGATTTAATTTAAGCATAATCTTAAATGTTTCCATGATTGGGACTATGGGTTCCAACTCTACAACAGAATCCACACAGATACTTGCACCTATGTCTTCACTGTGTCTCTGTGCAAGGCTCATGGATCCATTGCAACAGTCTGGCTTTGGGAAGCATAATATTATAGAGGTTTAAACAGAGAGGACATGACTTTAAAGCCAGAAAATCATGCGAGACAAAATATACTTTATCAAATAATTTGGTTGCTGGATTATGGATAAAGTTAAGAAACTAACTCCAGTAGATTGTATATTTTCTCTCAGTTTTATTACTAAGAAACCATTATAAAATATCACTATAGGAGAAATACCATATATGCTGCTAAGTTTTGAAAACAATGTTAACTGCCAGACACTGTACCCTCTGAAGACACAGAAAATAATCCTGCCTTGAGGCCAAACATCCATAATAAACCCAAGATGGTTTCTAAAAGGATTATAATGGAGACTTGACTAATGATAGTCAAGTGACAAGAATGTGTAAAGGGCAACTCCGGGGGGTTTAGCATGTCCTGATGGGATACTGAAATTTTCATTAAGAACATGATGCTGGGTGCTCCCAAGAGACCCTGAACACCCTCAACTCCCATGAAAGTCAATGAGAGTGGAGAACATAGCACATCTCACTCTAAAGCCCAGCTTGTAGGTTTAAGCCTGAAATGCACAGGGTTCTATCTGAGGGACAAACAGACTTAGTTAAGAAGATACAGAGCTTGATTTTGATAAATTAGAAGATGGAAACTGGGACATATTGATTTTCTGGAAAGAGAATTCTGGGAAATAAGGACAGTGTTAGTAAGAAGAGGGATTAAGACTGGGCCAAGATTCCTTAAGGAGAATCCATCTCCTCAACTCCTCTGCAACATAAAAAGCTTTTTATTTATTTCATATTTAAAAGATGCTGTTTTCAGGATCAAAAGTCAAGAATTGGTGAATTTTCTGCTCCCCTTTTGTTTTAGTGGACCAGAAAGAATCAACAGTATAATATTTTCTGTGACTTATGAATTAGTAATTGTACATGAGACTTGTCTGTGGATATATAGAATACAGGCAGTGACTCATCCTATCCCATTGCTACATTAGTCTGCTGCTTTTGATCATGTTCAAATCACAGGACAGCTCACAGTGGTAGTTCTAAATAACTGCTTTTCTGTACACAGAATAAAGAACTCATAATAAAGGCTTTGAGCAACACAGCGATTTGCAAGAGAACTTAATACACTACTTTGAATCGAGTTGAATAATGAAGAAAATAACTGAATGATATTAATTTCAAAATACAATGGCAACAAACAATATGAAATGCACCAGTATAAAAGCATCTGATATTACTTCAAACAAGTAGAGCTAAACAGGAAAAAAAAAATCTTGAAACAAGTTTCCAAAAAACACCAGACTCTTCATACAACCCCAAAGATTGTGGGGGGCGGTGGGGGAGGGGGAGTCAGTGTTTTGACCAGCTCTATCCACAAGTACTTCAAATACTGGTTAATTCAAACC
This sequence comes from Pelusios castaneus, assembly GCA_007922175.1. Lineage (NCBI taxonomy): Eukaryota > Metazoa > Chordata > Testudines > Pelomedusidae > Pelusios > Pelusios castaneus. The sequence goes on along the minus strand of ML685769.1, from coordinate 5,262,749 downwards.
CTGCTGATTTATAAAGGTTAAGTTTTGCTATGATTATGTTACAACATTCCTTTTGTGTAATTCAAAGCACTGAACAAAGGTGGCTAAGTATTATATTGGAACAATCTCCATCAAATACAGAATGGTAATGAAATATCAACTCACAGGCAGATGGTGTACTGCATGCAACTCTTGGCCCTCAGAAACAGAGTATAGGCTCTGGAGGCCAGAATGGGTGAACTGGAGATGCAAAGACAGACAAAAAGGTACATAGAAGACTATCAAGAACCTAGTAAAGAGATCCCATCTCCTGTCCAACAGCTCCTGCCTGTCCTGTTAAGCAAGATGCAAGTTTCAGGAAAGGAGACAATCTGGAGCACAGGGAAATGATTCCATAGTTGGGATCTACTTTCCAGATGATGTTACAATATCCTCTTGCACAAAGTATATTCTGATAGGGACTCCAATGATTAGGAAGAGACACAATAGTTGGGGGGAGGAGATTTGGTTAGAAATAGAGATAGTTGGGTTTGTTGTGACCAAGTGAACCGCCTGCTGTGTGCAAGAGTAGCAGATATCACAAGACATTTAGATAGCCTTATAGATAATGCTGGGAAGAAGCTGGTGGTATGTAGGTACCAATGATATGAGGAAAGCTAAAGGAATAGAGACTGAATTTTGACTAAGCAGCAAGAGATTTAAAACCCAGGACCTCCAAGGTAGCATTCTCTGAAATGATTCCAACGCTGTGCGGAGCCAATAAACCAGGCAGAATTTCAGAGTCTGAATGAAAGTATGAGATAATGGTATAGGAAGGAGGATTTTAGGTTTATCGGGAACTGGGGAACTTTTGGGGAAAGGAGTGGTCTATATAGAAGGAACTAAACTAAACTAAACAAACCAAATTGCTGCCATATAAAATAAAAATGGTTGTAGAGGATTTTTAAAATTAAAGATCGGGGAAAAGCCAACAAATGTGGAAGAGCATGTAGTTCAGGTGGAAACTGCCCTCAGGGATTAATTTATTAAATGAGCAACTCTATTTCCAAGGTAAAAAGATAGGAAAGATGACGATAAAGTAGAATCTTATTTAAAAATTACACGTTAAGGCAAGCAACTGAATATTAACAAAATGTACAAGTTTATTATACATATGCTAGAAGTCTAAACACTAAGATGGGTGAACTAGAGTACTTGGCATTAAATGAGAACATTAATATAATAGGCAGCACAGAAATTTAGTGAAATGATTGTAATCAATGGCACATACTAATTCCAGGGTACAAAACATATAGAAATGACAGAAGTAGATTATTCTGGTGGAGAGGGTGGTAAAATATGTAATAAAAACATGGGCAGTCAGTGGAGCTTCCCTGGGGAAAGCTAGCTCCCCAGTCACCCCAGGCTCTGCTTCCATGCTGCCTCCTAGCCATGCCCCAGCTCATCCACCCCCCCCCCCCGCAGCCATGCCCCCTACCCCTCCACTGCAGCTGTTGCAGGGCCTTCCCCATAGGCCCTTCCCAGTAGGGAGGAGGGGAAATGAGGAGGGCAGGAAAAGGTGGGGCCATGACTCCAGCCCAGCAGGGAGAAAGGGAGACAGGGCCATCAAAGCCCCAGCCTAGCAAGGAAGGGAAGAAGGCTAGGAAGAGTGGGGCTATAGCCCCATCTTTCCCTCCCATACTGTAAAGAGTTTTTCAAAACAAGTTTTCTCCACTTTCTGGCATCTGACCAAGTGGTACTTTACGCACAAAAGCTTGCATGAAAAATAAATTTGTTAGTCTTTAAAAGTGCCACAGGATTCCCTTTTTGTTTTGCTGACCTAGACTAACATGGGTACCTGTTTAGAACTAGATAATATAGTTTACCTAGACTTTCAGAAAGCCTTTGGCAAAGTCCCTCACTATAGTATCTTAAGGTAACTAAAGTCATGGGATAGCTGGAAAGGTGAAATTAATAGGCAGCAGATTTACTATAAACAGTTTGAGGAACTCATTGCCATGGAATGTTGTGATGGCCAGAAATATAATTGGGTTAAAAAAAACCAACTAGATAATTTCATGGAAGATAGCCATTGATGGACCTATCAGCCATGATGATGAGGGATACAGTGCCATGCTTTTGAGAGACCTTAACCCGTAAGCACCAGAAGATACGAGGGAAAGACATGAGCAGCTCTCCAAAATTGCCCTATTCTGTACTCTCACAGTGTCAGAGACAGTATACTGGGCTAGATATATCATTCATCTGACCCAGTATGGTAGTTTATATTGCCTTACCACAGCCACATAAAAGTACAAGTAACAAAGTGATACAACCCACAAACTTCAACAGGTACCAAACATGACTCAAGTCCACTATTGGATTCATTATTACAACTGCATCGACAAGTATTGACATCTGTCCTGCAACCACTTATGCATAGACTTTACTTAAAAACATATCAGTTGGCCGGTTGTCTACTCTCATGCTTTAAGTTCAGCATGTGTATAAATGTGTGCAGGATAGAGGACTGAGAGTAGAGTCTAACCATGGCATTAAAATGTCACTGCTTTTTGTTGCAATCTAATGCAATCCTTCTAAATATGGTGTCCATTTATTATGTGAACTTCTTAGGGCGCATATCTTGACTATTTGTCCAAAAAACATCTTGCTCACTTTGCATGCTATATAAATAACAGCAAACAACTTTGATGTACTATATACTCATACAGCGTTACTTTCCCAACTACCACTTCTTAAAGGATCATAATAGCTTCTGTTTATACAGTGTAGTAAATTCAGGTCAGTGGGAAAGTGTCGACTACAGTATACCACCTACCTGGCATTGAATCATGGAACTTGGCAAGGTCTTAGAATGCCAGATAAACTGCATTCTGTAGATTTTGAAGCCCGCAAAGGTTATATGGCTAGAAAGGGCTTGCAAAGGCCTTATGTTGATTATTAGCCACAAAACTGAAATGATCATAATTTAATCTGAGCAAAAAGATGTACTTTGTAGCAGCAATAAAGAAATACAAAACTCCCAGATCCTACACAAAACAGAAATAATTTTAAAAGAAATTCATCATCATCATGCCAGACACTAAATTAATTAATTATTTCTCTCTTTTCTCATCTCACCACAGCTTCCTCCCACTTGCACACATATGTTAGGCATTCAGTTAACCTCAAACATAGCCTTCCTTGCCATATCAGTACATCTGCACACTCCATCATGCGGGTATGCTAGACTGCATTTTTGCAGTGTATAGTAAGTGACATTTTTTAAAAGTAAACTGCTAGTAACATTTGCACAACATGTCAGTTAGATACTACATTTAAACTAAGCTTGGTTCAGCCATGGGATATTTCTGACCAGATACATTATCTTGGTCCATGCTCAATAAATACACTGTCTTAAGTTTTATTCATTTCTTTATTTTTCTGTCTACAGCAGCTGAGTATGTTTGCACATCTATAATACTTTTTCCAACCCTCTGTTCTTGCATTGCTTTTCCTGTTAAATGCTTTGTTCATGGATGCAAGCAACAAAGGAATCTGGTGCAGCAGTGAAGTACTTAGAAAATCTTTTTTCATTGTGCTAAACCGAGTTTCTTGTGTGGTGGTTGTGCTTGCCATTTCCAGTGTATTTTTCATTGCTAAAGCTATTTCACAGACAAACTTGGAAGTCAATTCCTTTTTAGATAATCTTTTCTAGATGGACCCCCCTCTTCGTTGACTAACAAATCAACCAGAAATCACTTGATTTAAAAACAAACATGTATGACATGTATGAATAACTGAATATTTATAGAATGTGTTAGAAAGTCACAATGTTCATCAACCATAGCTTTTTGTGAATTAGCTTTTTTTTTTTTTTTTTTTTTTTAAAATGTTGCCTTACCTAAAGTAAGGAAATGCAATTTGTGGCACTGACAAAGACTGCTGTCTGTGGGGAAATGAACAGATACCTGCTTACCTCAGAAGGGAAAAAAAATCACACTAAAATACAATATGGGATGGTCATTTGGTGAAAGTCTCACAAATTACTCAAAATGACTCAATACATACTACATGTTAAGTTCTCTTTTTAAACGGCTTTTGGGAATCTATTAAGTGCATTTTAAGGATTTAGACAATCCCCAGAACGGGCACCGTTATGAGTCAAAGTAAATAAATAGCTGCACTCACTGAGCCTTAGACCACCTTGTTGGATCCCACCCTATAAAACTCCACTGCTAGGACTTTATTGATAACATCTAACCCTGTGTTTACCCTTTGGGAAATGCTTCATTATCCACCCTGTTTAGTATCACCTTGGTCTCATTTTCTTATTTGTATGACCTGGAAAATTGGTTTGCGAAGTCCCCATGCTTTCCCCATTCCAATCCTTCCTTAGAAGTAATTTGTGCCACAATGCCTATAAGGAGTTCTTAATTAAAAACAAATGTTGCAGTTATACCCTCCCCTGGATTTCCTAGTGGTTTCTGTCATCTTTGGGTCCTGTTCTCAGTTAAATGACGACTATCAGATCAAGCACTTAGATTGTAACCTCTTTGGGACAGGAACAGTATTTCCCTTTGTGACTTGTCCAGCCCCAAATGTTCTAAGCAGTAACATTTCTGTAAAAGTCAAAGCCTTAAAAACTTGCTGTGCAGGTGTCTAGATTTAAGATTTTAGCAATAGGATCTTAAAGGCTCACATTTTGAAAGGGATCTCAATTTATGCAAGTATAAGGTAATTTGGCAGCCCAGTTAGTAAACAAAATACAGCTTTATTGCCATGAATGCTGAGTTTAGTATCCTGCTCACCACAATCATAGGGATGGAAGGGACCTCACACGGTCATCTAGTCCAACCCCCTGCTAAAAAAGCAGGACCACTCCCACTAAATCACCCCAGCCAGGGTTTTATCTAACCAGGCCTTAAAAATCTCCAAAGATGGAGATTCCACCACCTCCCTAGGTAGCTCATTCCAGGGCTTCACCACCCTCCTAATGAGAAAGTTTTTCCTAATATCCAATTGAATCCTCTGAATCCAGCCTTTTATAACATTCTTTGTTGTATCTAAGAGTGCAAGATGTTCCCCACAAGACAAGAAAACAAAGCAAATCCCTTAAAGCAGGCTGTGTAATCTATTACTCCACATTTTCCTTCTGATAACTCACCTACACCATGTAAAAGTATCCATTTCACTTTTAATGACAGCCACTGTTCATATTATCTTTACAAATTCCCTTCTTGAAAGAGCTGGTCCATTTACTATTCAGATACCACAGTTCCTGCAACTGAAAACAGAGGGGGTGTATTTGGCGTTGATTCAGTTCTTACATAGCGTCTGAAAAGATCTAAACACAAAGTGTCAGCTAGATAGAACAAGCCAGAATCTATTTTAAAATAATTTAAAGTTTCACTTCCATTTGCTGAAAAACTATTTATTTTAACTTCATTAAAATTCTCTCAGCATTATAAAGACAATTGCAGCTCTGCTTTTTCTCTCTTCCCACTTTTACCGCCCAAAAACAAATCTCCAATATATTTCTTGCACATTTATCAACTTTAAATTGTTCTTATTATGGAACATTACAAGTTTAAAAGCATCTTATATGGAACAACTTGTCATTCCACATTCAGAAGGAAGTGTACCGTCTGTATTTTCTGCACGACATCAGGTTATAAGAGAGAGATAAATGGAAATAAATATTGCACAAGTCTCTGCCTGATTTAAATGTCAAATAAAATAAATAAAATAATAAAACCAATTTTACATTTTGTGCTTCTGACAACAAACTTATCCTTGGGTATGTCTACACTAGCAACTTAGGTTGACTTAAGCACGCTTAAGTCGATCTACAGAATGCCACGTCCACACCTGGTTTTCATTAAGTCGACTTAAGCGCTTCCTTAAGTCGACTTAATAACTAGCACTCTTTAGGTTGACTTAACGCTTAATTTGACCTGTTAAGTTGACCTAAAGCTGGTGTGGATGCCCTAGGTCAATCTAATTCCTTAAGTTGACTTAAGGGGGATGGGATGAGGAGAATGGAGTGGTGGCTCCCTGCCAAGATGGGAGCCGCAGCTCCTGGGGAAAAAGGGAGCTGTGGCTCGCGGGGATCCACAGCTCCCAGAACAGGGGAGCCACGGCTCCCTTCCTCCCGTCGACCTAGCACCTGCGTGTGTGGACGCAGGCAGTCGACTTAAGTTTCTAATGTTGACTCTCCAAGTTGACTTAACAGAGTTGACTTAGCTTTTCAGGTGTAGACATACCCTTTGTTATCCCTATAGCTTTATACATGGGATTGCCCCTCACTGAAATACCATTTACAATATTTTAAGCTTCTGTGTTCTAAAACTTTGGACATTCTAACTTATTGAGGGGAGATTTTCTTGCATCTGGATTTAAAATCAGTCAGTCAAATTCTGTTCCCAAGAAAGTCAATGGCAAAACATCTATTCGGTTCTTTAGGAACAGGGCTCGGCCTTAAGTCTATTGCCATTGTGCTACTAGCATTCAGTATTGACATCACAGAATTGCTATTGCGCTTTCCCTTTACACTTGTATGGTGTTTCAATAGATGTTCTGAAACCAGGGCCATCCCTAGGTGGGGGGGTGAACAGGGTGATCGCCCCGGGCCCCGCAGTTATGTGGGCCCCGCGCTGTCCCGCTCACAGCGGGGCAGTGCGGGGCCTGCACTGCAGCCCTACCACTATGGCTGCCTCCCACTGCAACCCTCCCCACTGCCTGCGGCAGCTAGCCATAGGCAGTGGGGTGGGGCAGGCCTAGAGCACTATGCCCGGCCCCTGGGCAGCCCTCCCTGGCCCCAGGGTGGAGCAAGCAGGCCCAGGGGCGGAGCACATGGGGGAGCCCTGCCTCTGGGCCGGCATGCCCCATAGAGCCACATGTGGCCAGCTCTCTGCCAGGAGCCTCAGCATCCTGGGCCGGGGCTGGAGCCAGCTCCCTGGGCCTGTTACCTCGGCAACCCGGGCCGGAGACGGCTCCCCACTGGCAGCCTTCCGGGCTGATACTGGGGCCGAGGCCTGAGACTGCTTCCTTCCCCAGCAGCCTCGGCCTCTGGAGTCAGCTCCCTGGGGGGAGGAGTGGGCTGGTGGGCCCGCCACGCTCCCCTGCAGCATGGGGGGCGGGGGGCGGAGCCCCACGTAGGCCTATTGGCCCAGGGCCCTGCTCCCCCCAAGGGATGGCCCTGTCTGAAAATGACACCCCCTAAATTGACTCAGCGCAAGGAAGAAGGGGTTGGGAGAAGAGAATGGTTTGCCCCTCAACTCCTAAAAAATTGACTCAGAGACTACTGACTACCTTTGAAAAGCCTGCAGTATGTGCTTCTCTCTCCTCCAGCTCTGCCTCACCAATCCAACATTGCAGACTGTCCCAGAACTTTACAATCGGAATGGGATCATGACTGCCTCTGTACAGAAATCATAAGAAGTGGAGTTCTTTGTGTCCTCTCTTGTTCCCTGCGCGTCCACAAATGGCATACATATTCCAAACTGATTATGAATATCTGAAGAGTGTATATGATCATTATGATATTAGCAAAGAGTTATTTTATTTATTAAAGCAATTGATCCACCCTCCATATCAAGTTTTTGCATGACGTCTTCAGAGAGCACTCAGGAAAAAAAAGCAAAGAAACAAAAATAAACTTGTGTTCCACCCTCCCTCTCTTCAGCTTGCAATAGTTAGCAGCCTTAGGAAAATTTATCTTTGACCCTTCAAATAGATATAACTGAGTAGAAATTCATGCACAAGAGTGAATGGCATAAATCAGGATCTTCAAAATCCTTTGGATAATCACTATAGTCCGCAGAAATAAAACCACCCCCCCCCCATTGAAAAGACAGGATGGCTTCCAGCTACTGTGTTATTGTTGCACCTGAATCTTTGCATAATTCAGGGCAATCACATCTAGGGTTTTCATCCAGGCCCTTGAATATTTATACACAAATCTAGATCCTTCTCTATTTAAGTTAATGAATGCCACCACTGTCCATTACATTTCCAAATTGACAAAAGCAAACATTCAGTCTGAAATACTCCTCTCCCCATTCTTGCCCAAGTTCAAAAATTTGTATAGTTAGGTTTCTATTCTTACTTGTGGGTGATGGGGGAGGTTAACCTACAGTTCTGGGGAATTATCAGTGTAAAGCTTGTATGAAAAGATGAGTGATCTTCTGACCAAATTGTAAAATCTATTTCTGTACATTAGTTCTTCCTTTCCTTTCCCCAACAAACTTTCCTGAAAATTGCAAGTTAAAGAACTTTTAAGGCTAAAGAGAAGATAGCTACAAATAGGTTCGTCAGGCTTTCTGTAATTTTGGTTGTTCCAGATACTACAATGATGGGCATTTAAGAGTCAAAAGAAACCACTCACACTCATTTTTGAAAGGTTTCCTAATAGGATAGAATGTTCAAGAAGCTCAGATTTGTCCAACTCTGCACCTATTAAAGTCAAATCAATGGAAGTTTCACCATGATTTCAATGGGATCAGAGCTAAGCATACACTGAGCACATTTGAAAATTCCATCCATAATGCCCATAGCATGTACACGCAAACATCTGATGCAGGTGACTATCCTTGAAATAGGTTACCATCTATAGCTGAGGAGAAGTCATTCTACCTCACAACAACAACAAATCTTAACTCTAACTTTTTAAGATAGCTCCCATATGATTTCTCACACCACCACAAAGATTAAAAGCCTTTACGCCCGTTTCTAGCAATATGAAACTTTTACAAGCATCTCTAAAGATCTCTCTCAGGAAGCAGTGACATCTTTTCATATTAATAGCCAATTCAATTTGGCTTGCTGCAGTAACAGCTTTTGCCAATATGAGAGCAGGTTCAATTAAACAGCCTTACAAATATTCAACAATTTAAAAAACCACATTGTTCTTCTGTATCCAAGAGATGTTCCTGAACAGATAGCTTGTGTGTATCAAGCCATGTCTGCCTGACTTAAAAGTTACAAGGGCATAATTCTCAGTGACCTTCATCCACATTTTTAAGCAATTATTTTAAGCAATTATTTTAAGCAATTATTGCATCTCCAAGGAAAAGAATAAAACCACCAAGTAGACAATATCTTCTTTACTCATCTGTGGTGTTTTGTTTTATTTTTTTGCCATACTTTCTCTAGAATTTCCTCATGTCTACCTTCATATATCTAGACTACCTTTTCTTATTTTTTCATGAAATTTGCTACATTATATTCTATCGGAATAGTTTCACTGCATTCATTCTTCCATTTCTATACTTTGCTTTTATTTCCCCCTGTTTATATGCCTCTCTCCCCCCTTACCCAAACCTCCACCCTTTGTCTATTTTCCTCTTTTCTTCTTTCAGAAACATCCATAATACTATAAGCAATTATTAGAGATTTTAAAAATAGATTTTTAAATTGTGCAAGAGGCAGAACTGAAAGATTGACATTTTGACCCCTAGTTCACTGCCAGATGAGCGACTGGGTGTTCTGGATTGATTGGTTCTCCTTTTTCTGTCAAAGAAGATCATTACTTTATCTCATTAGTCTTTCAGACAAGTAGGCAAATTTGAAGTTGCTTTGGCACAGAAGTGATAATTTTTGCTCTGTTTTTGTTCATAAGTAAGTTTAGGTACTGTGAAAGGTGCATAAAAGTTTTATGTCTTTATCCAAAAATCAGGTATGCTAGTAACATTGAGTTTCCCTACACTGTTCCATTAAATTCAGATCTAAAGAACTCTGAAAACGAAGGTAAATCCCTCTTTTATCATCTTCATTCAGTAAAAACTTCCTAATTACGTGCCGTCTTTGAGGTGGCCTGTGTGATATGGATAGACTCTATTAGGAAATAGACTGACACCAACATCTTATTTCACACAGGTTGTAACATCAGTCATTGAAGTCAGTGAATACCTATTAGTGCTGGTTAGAGAATCTTTTTTTCCATGGAAAAAATGTCAAAGATTTTGCAAATTTGCAGGGGTAGGGTGGGGGAGGGGGGTGTTGTCTATGAAAAGCCGCAAATCGTGGTTGTTTTTAAGTTGGGGTTTCTGAGTGGTTTCAGTGAAAACTGTCCAAACTTTAGACGAAAATAAGAATTCTCACAAAAAATATATATATCAAGAGGCCAAAAATAAAATTTATTTTATCAAAAATATTTTGACCAGCTGCAATATGAACTTTTAAACACCTAACACATTGTAGAAGCTCAAGGACATAATTAGCAGGCACTTGTGAGAAGGTATGTCACAGATGGGAGCTGGTAGATATAATGATGTCAGAAATACAATGAGGCAAAAAGGGAGAAGCCCAGATACAAAGAGAAACTGTAAGGGCATGCACTTTCTTTCTACGACTTTTCTTGACATTTACACTTTGGCCCACCTAGTCCAAGACCTGGGTATGTTTTTTATCAGCTATCTTTGCTTTAATTTGATTTTTACTCTTATAATAACTTTTAAATCAAGATATTAGTAATCTTAAGTATTCTTGGGAAATTCACAGTGGTCATTCTTCAAAGAAAGCAAAGAAAACAAAGACAGAAGAAAAATGAGCTTCTAACTTATGCTGAGATGCAGAAATGTGCAGGAGGGTATGTGAGCAAGGTTACTGTTTCAGGAGCATGAAAATTGAGACTGTCTTCTATCCTGAAGAGGTGTTGGAAGGACACTGCTTGTAGCTGGTATTGCAAATAGGCAAAGTCCCATCACCACTGCATGTGAAGGACCAAGGTAAAGTCACCAAGCAGTCTACAAATAGTAATACTGAAATTTAGTCACTACTGACAAAGTTACATTCAACCCAATGATCTAGGGATGAAAAAAATCTGTATCAAATTAGTTAATCTCCTTAAATACTTAGTTTTGTGTTCCTTAACTACTGTTATTTGTATGTGTACCCCAAGAATATCACCCTACCAGATCCCTCCCTCTGCCTATGTTTGTATTTTTAACCTATATTACCTTTATTTCTGAGTTTCAGATTAGCTTTGCAGTCTAACTGAAGCTAAAGGGTTTTTTGTTTTCTCAGCACTACTGATTAACAGTTTAAGTTACATGTATCTCAGGAAAATATATGGAAATACTGAAAGGATATTTAAAAGATCAGGAGAGATTATATTATAAATAATATTTATTCTTTTCACATACACCAACATAGCCAGAAAATGATTACAGTCATGTTTCAGTTTTTATACTAAGCCCCTTTTTTTTTTTTTTTGGCAGAAATGAATAATTACAGACCTAAGAACTAGGTGGCTGCTGAAAGACTACCAACTCATGATGGTTTTGTAGCTCTTCCCCACTCTCCTCTGCCTCAGATGAATGCTATCACAAACATGGTAAGACCTTAATATTTAGCTGTAAAAGTCAAGGGAGAACATATTCACATGAAGTGATTATTTCTTATGTTTCTAGACATTCTAAAGATACGTTACATTCTCCTAATAATGCTTGCCTTTTTGATATGATGTTTTGGAAGAACAGCTTGCACTTATAATCAGTACAATTTATCACCTATCCCCAAAGTACCGTGCTGTTGAAATGCCTGACATATATATTAGGTGTTGTGGATTTAGCAAAAATTGAATTATAAATTGCCTTGCCAGCTCTTGCCTCTGGAAATAATGAAAAAGTAAGTTAAAGAAATGTTCTCCTGAAAGATTTATTTGTAAGTGGCTATAGAGAAAGAAACAACAACAAACACAGATTGATCAGATTTTATCTTTCCAAGCACACACTGGACTTAGTCTCAAGGGCTGGGTTGGGTTTTTTTTTTGTTTTAAAACACCGCTCTTGTTCCAGTCACTGAACTGGGAGTGAGCACTTGAATGTCCTCGAAAATAGAAGAGAAAGACTTGTACTCAGTATGTCCAGCTAAACAATTTCAAGGTCTTGCGTCCAAATGTAATCAAACCAAATGTCAACCAAATTACCTTCTCTTTTCTGCTCCATTTAGTGCCATCTTTTATTCCTTTTGGAGTTTAACAGCGTCTAACTCCCCAAAATAAAGGAACTTTTATTAAGTTACATAAACCTGCATAGTCAAGAAAGATTCATCTCAAACAAATATTCCAAGATCAAATGCATAGAACTGAATTAACCAAATGTTGATTTAAATATTCCAAATACAAGAAGGTTGTCATACCAATTTTAGGCTAATATTTTGAACATGTTTCTCACATCATAAGAGTATTTCTGAAAAGCAAGCACCTAGTCATTTCCGTTGTCCTGAAGAAAAACAACAGATTTTGAAATTTCATCTAGAATGTATCTACAGTTATTTAAATTAAGCTTGAGGTTTAAAATTATATATATATATTATACACACACACACACACACACACACACACACACACACACACAGGGAAAACTATACACATACAGCCTCTACTTTGTAATTCAAGAGGGTCTGAAACAATATTTCATAGTCAAGGTTGGAAATCTGGAGTGGCACTACAGCTTAACTTGTATCATTATGATGTTGGGTTTATCTTTATTAGATGATTTTGCTTCAACGAGTTAAGGCTGAAGTATCAGCTAGAGTTCTGAATTTTTTGCTTGTGTGTGTCTGGTTTAAATCCACAACATTGTGAGTGTTTGTTGTGGGTGTAAAAAAGATTCCTAGCAGAGCATAAAATCTTAGTGAAGCTAAGTAAATAATTTTAAAGTAACCATCATCCAGATTTTGCGTCTTTTTCTGTATATTGAATGTCAATGAATGATCATGAACTTCTCAGATTTATTTGAAATTATCTGACAAATCTTGTGTTAATTTAATTTCCATTTGACATTCAAATACTGTTGCTTGTGACTAGTAACAGAAGACATGACATTTACTCTGCTCCTTGACTAAATGAGTGTCAGTGCATAATGTTTAACAGAAAATGAACCGAAGGGGTGACAAACAGAGTCAAAATAAATGTGTTCCAAAATCTCAATGAGTAATTATGGAAAACATTTGCAATATTCATTCAGGTCAAGCTTACAGATCATGCAGTATTATTTAGATAGAGAAACAGGTATTTGATGAGGGTGGTCCTACGCTACTCAGTAGAAAAAGTAGGAAGTCACGTGTGTCCAACATCTTGATTGAATCACACAGCATGATTAATAGAAGGGTAAAAAGGAAACTAGATCCTAACATGAAGGTCAGAATGTACTATTTGCTATATAAAACAGGGCACTTGAGAAGGAAAAGTCAAACACACAGCTACAAAATGGGGAATAACTGGTTAAATGGTAATACTGCTGCAAGGATCTGGGGGTAATAGTGGATCACAAATTGAATTTGAGTCAACATGATGCATTTGTAAAAAGTACATTCCACTGTGTATTAACAGGAGTGAGGTAAGGCAGATATAAGAGGTAATTGTTTCAGTCTACTAGTCACTGATGAGGTCTTAGCTAGAATGTTGTGTCCAATTGTGGACACCACACTTTAGGAAAGACATGGACAAATTGGGGCGAGTCCAGAAGACAGCAACAAACAGGATAAAAGTTTTAGAAAACCTGATCTATGAGGAAAGAATACAAAAATTGGACAAGTTGATGTTGAGAAAAGAGACCTCCCCCCCTCCTACCGGCAAAAAAACCCCCCCACAACAATAACTGAGAAAGGATCTGATAACAGTCTTCAAATATTTTAAGGGCTGTTATAAAGAGGACTTTGATCAAGGGTTCTCCATGATCACTGTAAGTAGGATAAGAAATAATGGGTTTAATCGCAGCAAGTGAGTAGGTTAGATATTAGGAGGAAAAATAACTATAAAGGGTAGTTAAGTACTGGAACAGACTTCCAAGTGAGGTTGTAGAATCCCTGTCACTGGATGCTTTTAAGAACAGTTTAGACAAATAACTCTCAGGGATCGTCTAGGTCACGGTTCTTAAACTGAGAATCAGCACCCCTCATTGAATCATGAGGTTATATGGTGGGAGGTTTGTAAGCTGTTAGCCACTGCACATGCCATGGCTGCAGCTGTCAGCCCTGTGCATGACTGACAACCTTAGCCCTTCAGATCAGCCCAGAGAGCAGTGACTGCTGGTCAGATGCTCTGAAGGCAGTACCACCCCCCAACAGCAGTGCAGAAGTAAGGATAGCAGAACATCACTTTTGGGAGGGGGATCACAGCCTAAAATATTTTAAAATAGGGTCCCCGCAAAAAAGGTTTGGGAACTCCTGTTCTAGATTTACTTGGTACTGCCTCAGCACAAGGGGTTGGACTTGAGGACTGTGTACTCCGTTCTAGCCCTACATTTTATAGTTGTATGTGGACACCAGGTAAAAACATGTATTAGTGCTGACCATAGACCTGTTATAATACTCCTTTGTGTGCACTAATTAAAAGCACTTGTGGAAGTGGTCTGTATTATTGACAGGCTATTCAGTGACAGATAGTTTTTGAATTAATGCTCCGCTTTAGGAGATAGCTACCCAATCAGGGGCATGGATGCCACATATGGTTCCTTCATGTAAATGACAGAAATGGTCTAATAAATTAACAGTTGTATTAGAATAAAAGTACACTTACTTAGCTTTTTATTTTTTCTGCATGGAACTAAAGCACCAATAAGCTGCACTGATTCTATTATTCTGCCTCACCTGAATGGAATGTTATCTTGTACTTGGTGTGTACAGAGCCCAGAAGACACATTATGCATGTACGTACAGGGAGCAGTCATGTGGTTAGAAGGGTAATATTCTTGTAATCCTAGCTTGTAACTTTGTAAATTAATTATATAATGCTGCACCTCTTACTAATAAACTCCTTTGACTTCGAATGCTCTTCCACACCTTACTAAAATTACAACAAACGGGCAAATGAACCATGGTGAGATTTAAATACAAAACCATCATTGGGCCACTTCCAAAAACCGTTTTCCCTTGCTCTTGTGGCTTAGAACTCTGGCATCTTTGCTATGCCCATGATTCCATGCTGAAGACTTGGAATCAAAGTTACTGTTTAATATGGGGGGGAGGAGAAGCGGGGAGGGTGCCAGCCTAGGTTAGGATAAATATAGGTGGAGTACAGTGAAGAAGCAGCCTTCCTATTCTCTGCAAATAGGCTACCATGACTGCAGACAAAAAGTAGTAGGTGGTTTCTTCAAAGATACCCACCTTCCACCTTCCTCCAGAATAGACTACGATACCAAAAGTATGTATCTACAGAACTAGAGGCCCAGCCCAATCTTTTCTTACCTGCTGCTGTTGCATTCATCTTAGCCTCAAATGGCACCAATGGATGACCCCATACCACCAGCAAGCATGTAGCCCTGTGGTAAATTGAGAGATGGAGTCAAGGGGATTTAATTAACAAGAACAGGGACAATGGAGCAAGGAGAACAATCAGGGCAAAAATATAAGAAAATGATGAAATCAGGTGAATATGGGGGGAAGAACAGCAACAGAGGAAAATGTACAAAGAATAGTGTGGCAATTACTTTTGAATTTGTTCAACATAAGGGATATTCAGCTATCAATCTGCCCTGTGATGACAGCGAAACTAATTTGGCAGCTTCTGATTTTCTGTCTTCATACTATGGTTTTCCCTCAGCCTATATGCATGGCTATTTGGTAAAGTTATACATTTATTTCATGTCAGGGTTTTTAAAAATTTTTATATACATGATGTGCATGTATAAAAGATAATTTATATATTATATGCACGTGCGCGTGTGCGTGCACACACACACAATGTTAAGCATATATATTAATTAGACAAGGCCCTACACTCTCTTTTGTATGTGCAACTGGAAAATCTGCACTTGCACCAACAAAATATTTCACAGGCATAAATCAGAGCATTAGCACTGGCACATGCAATCTCACAGTGACACACACAAATACCTGAACTATAGGCATAATATAATTGAGAGTTAAATACAGGCAGAGTTTTGTGGATGAAATATTATACTTATTACACAAAGGCTGACCAGCTGCAAATGCAACCAAAAATATAAAGTTACTAGAGATAACTAAAGCTACACTTATGCAGGGTTTTTTTCCTGACTGAAAGATTTACAGCTTTCACAAAAGTGTACAATAAAGAGATCAAATCAGTTTCAGAGCATTTTCTGGAACGCAGTGTGCATCAATATTGAAAGCGTCATGCTTTTTGATGCAGCCTTAGAACCGTGCTATCTACCCAGAATTATTTTATTTACAGTTTTGTAAAGCAAGTGTAATACCTGCCAAAAATCCAGTGATTTACTCAGATTCTCAATCTATTCAGGTGACAAACTGCAAAAATTCAAAAGTTAAAGTCAAATCTTGAGAGGTTTAAATGCATGTTTTCCTCAGGAAAGCTTTAAAAATAAGAGATTAGATAAAAACAGTCCATATACCAAAAGAACAGTTCACATCATAAAAGAGCATATTTCTTGTGGCAAACTATTATTAACCAATATACAGGAAAAACACCAGATCTGTTTCCTGAAAGGCAAGTTGAAAATCCTGAACAAATAGATTTCCCCTCACTTTGTCATTTTGAAGATACTGAAGTCCATGTGGAGACTAAATTCTGGCTCTCCTGTGCCTCAGTCTGCCTATCACCTTACTAACCAAGCACCTCACAATTAATGGATTTTATCCTCAGAGCACCCTGTGAAACAGGATAGATTTGTCCCAATGTTACAGATGGGGAATTGAGGCTTAGAGTAGATTAAGGGACTTGCTCAAGGCCACAGAGAAAGTCAAACAGAATAAAGATTCAAACCCAGGCTCTTAAATCCTAATCGAGGGAGATTTAACAGCTTGGAAGAACTGACGGTCAGCGATGGCAGGGAACTGAATGAAGCAATGTTTTGCTGAAACAAATTTGAGTTGTTAAGGGCTTCATCTTTGGTAAATATTTTTGCAACAAGATGATAACATTTGTAATGTGCACTGTTCTACTCGCATAACTTAGACTGCTAAACTGAATAAATGCACTGTAGTATTTACACAGTATCCTACTTTGTCCACACGTTCACATGCATGCATGTGAATGCACATGCGCGCCTCATTTATATTTTTTTTAAGTTGAAGGTTTATATAATATTTCTAGACTATCTTGAAAAAGAAGCAATTTATTCAATTCTTCCAATTCCCCCAAACCATTTGAAAGCTGACTCATTCCTATTCAAGTTGAGTTGTCCAAATAAATTAAATAATTTGTGCCCAGCCTAAAATGACATGTGCCAAGTTTCAGAGCAAATATCCATGATAAAGTCTTAAGCCTCTGAAAACCGGGTTTTCCAGTGTCAATGCTGACATGCCATTTAGCATAAAGGTGCGAACAACCCTGCTGTAATGAGCAATAATTTAAAGACTGTGCACTAGTTAGCTATTAGTTCTAGTAAACAAGTGACCTTGATGGGATTTGAAATTAGAGCGCTGAGGGAACTATCTGTTATTTAAGTCTGCTGCTTTTCCACCTAATGGAAATGGAAATGTGAGACTATATCATAATATTGTGTGCCTCTCTCACTTGATACAAACAAAAAACAGATAAAATTAAATAACAGTTTGGTGACGATAAGAAACCCCTTTATTTCAGCTAATACAGCCACTGACATTCTTCCACTGGCAATTACAACTACGGATTTACACTGGCCCCCATATTGGCTCTGGTATCTGGAAATGAGAAAATAGCGTGCTAACTATACCTTGTATACTTCCAGTCAGCAATAAAGCATGCAGAATAAATTAAAAATAACCCTCGCTTCCTGCCCCCCATATATCTTATGCAGACCCAAGCTGGAGAGCGGGTAGCCTCCCTCAATAGGCAATCCTGTTAGCACACTCTCAAAGAACCTATCAGAAAAACTCAATATATACTACATCTGTATAAACCAGGAAGAATCTGATGCCCCTCTGGATTAACTTTTCACTCAAAACCCACAGATAACCACAAAAAGGCACAAACAATGAATTAAATGCATACATTCTCTGGGGGACATAGTTAATGCCCTTTCCATCGAACTTCAACTCCAGGAGAGCCAAAAGCTTCACTCCAGGGAATCCTGACGGCAAGCTTAGAGTGTGGAAGACACTTGACTTAGGGCTATGGGCAAAAACAAAACATCTGAACATACATTTAAACTAGTTCATATCCTGGAAAGGATTCTGCTCTGGGCCCATATGCTGTGCTGCTGTAGTATAGGGTCTGTAAATAATCCACAATATACTGTGGGGCAAGTCCTTGGCACAACGTTCGTCTCCTGTAGGAGCGAACAGAATCACAGCCCTTTCCCTCCCATCCACCCACATATCCAATTTTAAACTTTTCACTGAGGAGCAAAACCTGAGCTTAGCTCTTGGCCTGCAGTAATAGACTTGGTGATGGACAGAGAGTGATGAAATGACTTCCCATGGGCCCTTCCTCACTCACCCACAGAGGTGGCTTTGGGGGTAGGCAAAGCAGGAGCACGCCTACGGCCCTGAGCTGCAAGGGGCCCCATCGCCTGCCCCAAAAGTCACGTCTGCCTTGGTCCGCAGCAGGAGGAGAAGATGGCCCAATGGGCCAGGGCCGTGTTGGAGGCAGGGCCACAGAGGGGGCCCTGCAGGCCTATAGGGGGCCCCACAATGGGCCTTTACCTAGGGCCCCCAATAGCCAAAGGCCGCCTCTGCTCACCCACAAGGGGGATGTGATGGCCAACCCCCCTTCCACCTCCTGCACACTGCTCAGAGAACAGGCTCCCCCCAAGCTTTCAAGTCCAAGCTCAGCAAAACATCACTGCTTCCACTGCAAAGAGTCTTTGCACTTGAACCAGCAGCGAGGTTGGATTTGTCTTAGTTTAAAATATGTGAAGACTATGTCACTTACTGACAACGACTTCCTCTGCCTACTGTACACTGCCAGCAGTCATATTAACACCACTCACAAATAGAAACTGTCTATCAGATTAAAAATAAAATGCAGCAGGAAAATGCAAGCCTCCACCAGAAATTTGTCAAAAGAAGATCAATATACCTTTAAAAAGCAAAAGAGAAAATTCTGTGCTGCTAATACCAACAGTTGTTAAATGCCTCACTGACGCCTCATAGGAAAACTTTTATAGAAACAATTCTGCTTTTATCACATATTTGACTGGTAAGGTTACAAGTGGAATAAGAGGCTCTTCAAGCCTGTACTATTTTTATAATTACAGCCCACTATCTGTGACAATAAAATTAGCTATAATGGAAGTCATTTAAATGTCACAAACTAAGAATTGTCATGATGCAAGTAAGGAATAAGCAGTAGAGGGTAACTAAGCTCTGTAGAAGCAGAAATCCTATTTTCACACAGCTGTCCCCATTAGTACAAAATGAAGGGAGGGGAACCAAGACACAAAAAATAAGATAGGGAAACAGGATTATCTGTAAGTACCGTCAAACAGATTTCATATTTTTCCAGATGGCATTAGCATGTCTTTAAACTAAAAATAAAGTAATAAAAAGGTCTATAACAAAGACTAAAAACATGGAGGCCTCCCAACTTTCCTCCAATGTGTAACTGCAAAACTAACTAATTAGCAACACACCTTAATTATCAGGTGACATTCATTATACTTACATACCAATTTTTATGTATTTTTGGTTTCGATCTCATCACTTATTTCACAAATAGTTAGATCCCTAATGAGTCCATCTGTTATCTGTTCAAATTCCAGGTCTGCACTTTAATGGTCAATGATCTCACCTGGCAGCTAGTTTCTTTTCAAGAAAGAGTGCTTGCCCAAGAGACATTCTTGCATGTAACAGTGCATTCTTGCTATTTTTGATTGACTTTGTCTAGCAGTTGCTTTCATGCATCCACTAGAATGTGTTGTGCATTCTAGTATAGCCAGGTCTGCAACATGGGCAGTGTGGAAAATTTCACCATCTTGCTGATTCCTACAATACCATCTGCTTCTGGAAAAATATGAAGGCCCTATCAGTAGCACTTCCAGTTCTCAGCCCTTTTTTCCTGACTGAGGCATTCAGGTGGCTTCATTAGCTTCATTTTCACCCTACGGTGGGTTTTTTCCGACACCCTGGAATACTGGCATGACAAAAAGGAGAGTTGGTATGGCAGAGCAAATAGAAAAGGCACAAGACCACATTTCAGTTCAGAATTACGTACCTATGGTCCTCAGCATTTGGGCTCAGTCATTTTGAAACAATCTATCACAAAATCTTTCAAAACCAACAAATGAAGAAAATAAAACACAACTAAAACAAACACCACACCTTTCAAGAACATGAAGCACATCTTGCTTCCTTCCAAATCTCCCCCATCTGTGGAAAAGGTATATTTTTGTGACTTCCCAACATGCCTTGCCCAAAGCCCACACTCCAACATGACACCCAGGAAGAATTATCCCTCCCAGCAAACTTGCCTGTTGGATCTCAAAGAATAATCAACTGGGATTAATTCTGAGACAGCCTTGTCCATAACTACTTCGTGGAGAAGAGAAACTTGCTTATGGAATACCAGCCTGAGGCCCAAAAAGCAATCAGCAGCATTGTTTTCTTTAACAATTCCAAGCTTCCCTGCAGTGTCTGCTTTCTCTTCCTGTCAAATATTTTAAGGTGCTGATCCAAGAAGTCTCCCCCCCCCTCAAATCTTAAAGGGGTCCTACATCCTATCTCAAAAGAGAGATGATAATGAAACCCTAACTGCTATGCCAGAAAAATATAGGACCAAATTTGGCTCTGGTGTATGCAGGTTCAGTTCCATTGATTTCAGGCTTGCACCTGCTTATGCAAGGGCTGAATTTGCTCCAAAGAGAATGGATCAGCCAGCATACTCTAGCAACAAGGAAAAATGTTTGTTCCACCTAGAATCCTCTAGTGTTCCATTGAACCACCTGACCCTCTGGTGTATACCTGGCATGGATACAACATTCCAAGCATCCTCACTGGCAAAGGACTATTTAGAAAGTCAGCTGGATTTCATGTACCCATTGTTTGATATTGGGTGATCTGGACAAAAGATGAAGTGTGGTTCAGTGGACAGGGAAAAGAAATAGTAACCACTAAATACATGTTCTCAGTAGAGCTGGGCGAATAAGTTTTCAATTTGGTGGTTGAAGTGAAAAATAAATCAGCAAAAGCCCTTTGTTTCAAAATGCATCTAATTTTGTTTCTCAACAAAATGAAAAATCATAAAGGGGTTCGAAACAACATTTCCAATCAGTATTTTTCATTTTGAAAATGTTTCCAGAGTCAGCTGAAACTATTCAACAAATTCCACCCAAATTTGTGAATAGTTTCAGTGCTCCCACCCAAATACATTTTTTTGGTGAATTTAATATTTGGGAAAAAAAAAAGCCCAGCTCTAGTTTTCAGTCCAATTCTGCCCGTGATTTGCTATGACCCAGCACACTCCCTTAGTTTCCCTATTGGTAATATTACAATACGTTTTCATACCTACCGTCGCAATGTGCATTGAGGTATACAAATGAAAAACACTAAAGCCCAGATCCACAGAATAGACGTGGGCTTTATGATGATGAACATCACAACACCCAACTTTTTGGTGCCTAGAAAACTCTCCATAACACTGCAATCCACAAAGTCTGTGTTAGATGCTTAGGTTACCTATGGAAAGAGAACTGTGCCTTGGAATGCGATCCACAGAGTCAGTGTGCTAGGCAGCTAGTTAATGAGTGATGCAGTGCTGATGACAGGAATATGTACTACCTTCCCCCACCTGGAGTTCAGAACCTAAATTCGGCCTACAAGGAAGTACCAAGCTTTGTTTATAATTCACAGAGTAGGGAAAAATAGGCACTTGACCACCTAAGTCACATGCAGAACCCACTCTAATAGGTATGTTGAGAGACTGCTTAACTCCACACAATATAGCTGTGGGTAAGAGGATGACCAGCTCCCTTCTAACCTTTAGCCCAGTGATTAGGATTCACACCTGTAATATGAGAGAGCCCCCCCAGTTCAAGACCCTCTTCTGCCTGATGAGAAACGATTAGAACAGACAGCTGTCACCCTAACCATTAGGCTATAGAACCATTCTAATTCCTTCTCTGGCATAATTAATGTTAAACTATTCAATGATTTGGTTAAAATAGAACTTCAACAGGAGATCCTATGACACCAGAACATCACATAGCCAACTGGCTAGGGCACATATCAGAGGTGACAGATCTCTGTTCTAACCCCTTCTCATCAAGTGGGGCAGGGGAGCTTGAACTGGGGCTCTCTAGTGTCTTGGATGTGTACCCTCACCACTGGGTTAAATGTTATAAAGGAGGGCCAGTATCCTGTCACCCCATAATTTGCTATCACATGCTGGGCCTCTGAACATGCCTACTAGATCAGGCCCCACATGAGACCTGGGCAGCCAAACATTTATCTTGTCCATTCTGTATATGCTCTAGAACTTACATAGGAGATACGTGGATGCCTAGAGCAAGGCCATGGTGTGCATGGTCAGAGGCAGAAGCATGGGTGCCTAGGGAAATTTTACCCAGAAAATATAGGTGCTGAGAAGGTTTAAGCGGTAGTAGTGGGAGTTTTGGGAATGAAAATGGTAGCTAGAGACAAGACTTAGGCATGTAAGTAGTTTTGTGAATCATCCTGTCCTAAACTTTTGTGGATCATCCCATCCTAAGTTCTTATTACCATTAATTTAATCAATTCCCTGACTGCTCCAAGACCACCTGTTTTCAATAAGCACTTCCAAAGAAGATTGCCTGTCCTTTGCCTCTTCTGATATTCCCAGTTCTAGATCGTTCTGTTGATTTTCCCCACTGGTCCCAGCAGTCTGCAATATGGTTGATTCCCTCTATTACTACCATGGCATACCATGCCATCTCCTCTCTCTATCAGACCCTATTCTGCTTAGTTCACACGAACTCACTGCAGAATTAGTCACTCGGATCCTAAATTACTCAATTTTTAAAAAGTCACTTAAGTTTGTGCAACAAATGTATGAGTCAGATGCAATAGATCAAGACAAGGCAGAAGATTTTAGAGGGCTTGTGGACTCTTACGTGAGCTACCTTAGATATCTAATCAATCTAGTAAAATAAGGGAGACTCAAAAAAAAAATTCCTTTAAAAATATTCAGGTTGGGCTTCCATAGCCTACAAACCATAGAATGGCATCTCATTTATCAGCCCTTTCAATGTCAAGTGTAGGGCTTGATCATGAGGTGCTTGCGTGCCCCTTAATTCCCATCAACTCTAATGGAAGTTAGCTACTCAGGGCCTCATTGGGTGTGGTCCTTACTGAACAGTGCATTTTTCTGACCCTCAGTTAAAAGTTTGTTCTCCGCATGCTAGAGCAAGGCTGCTGGAACAATTTGCATAGTGGAGGTGCTAAGAACCACTGAACTAAACTGAAAACCCTGTATATGCTGGAAACCACTGCAAGCCAAGGGTTGCAGCAGCATCCTTAGTTTCAGCACCTATGTGGTAGAATGTACATCTGTGTACATGTATATTAATAATAAACAAGGTAAATTTGGATACGTTTTTAGAAAATAGGAAAAATGAAATTAAATCAAATGAAACCATTTTCCTGTGTAAAACATTTCCCTTATTTTCCTTCCCAAATCACTCAGCTCTTCTATAAACCAAAATGACTAGACTGTCCATCACAGTACGATGTTGGTAACAAGCTACTTTCCAGTTTTACTTATTTATTTAGTGTCTTGGTGGTCCTCGTTTTCTTTTTTCCAAAAGAAATGAATCTGTATATTCAAAATTATTACAAAAACTGAGTTACTATAACATAGGGGTTTTCTGTGCTCTGTGGTTTTTGTGGGATATTTAACCTTTTGACATATAAACATGTCTTCATCATATGCTTTCTATTCAGGCTACTAGTGTCACAATAATAACGTTTATTAAATTAAAATAATGAGGTTTATATGAACTTTCAATAATGCAGATAGGCAGACTATAACTGTAAGCCACATGCTATATACTCTGGACTTTTACGGCTTTTAATTTATCAAAGGAAATAATTAGCACACTTTGTGGCAGCCAGTGATGGAATTTATTCATTTGGAAGCCATGGGTTTCCTGTCATTAAAACTACATCATGTCCTTCCTTTTCTATTAAACTTCAGCTGAGGGCAGTAAGAAGTCACTAAAAGGAAATGAAGAGTTTTTCTGGCAATGTTCTCGAGCAATGATTTAATACTGCTAAAAGATAGCAAACACATAATGTATGCCAATAACAGATCAGGGTTGCAATTACCACATTATTTCCTTCATTGATGCTTTGTTTGTGGCTCAATTAAATGATTTGCAAAAATCACTTCAATAAATTTACTTTCTTTTGGGTGAGTTAAAGCATTTCTGGCTCCTAATTACAAGTGTTTCTGGCAAAGAAGACGACTTAGTTTAACCACTACATTTAAATCTGTATGGCGGAGGAGATTACTTTTTTTCCTCCAAAATGACCAGTCACATTTTGTTAGCCATAGAATAATTTTGCCTGAAGTTATACTTTGTTTTCCTTGAGGCATTTTCAAGAGGACATAGAATGAGATGCGAGCTTTCTTCAAGTTGAAATGGAACCAAGAATACTATTCTATCTGACATGCATACTAAACTGCAAATAGCTTCCACAGACTTAAATCCATGTTACAGAAGCAGCCCAGCCCAAACAGGGATAGGCTGGCAGATACAAGTCCTTTTTCTTCAAAGGACGTCTAAAATCAAGTTAGCATGGAGACAGAATTACCCTCTTCCCCTCAGGAGTGGGTGGTCCTCTCAGGTCATGACCAAGGTACATTCATGGCAGAGGTGGAATGCTGCAATTTCAAGTACTTTATTAAGTGAGGCCAGGACAATGTGAAGACTAGACAATTTAAAATAGAGTCTGATTTTACCAGATATATCATTGTCAATGAATAAAGAACTGGAATACAGTAAAATAACTTGAGTCTATGCAGTTCTTTTGCAGCCTTGAAGAAAATGGAAACAAGTCTTTCAAAAGCCACAACTTTACTAAACTCTATATTTAACTTCTTTATCTGCTACATTTTATATAGAGAGTTCAATATATTCAGATTTACAATTTAAACCTTCCCAGTTAATACTTGGTTTTTAAATCCGCAAACTGTCAGGGACTAAAGACAGTGTTTACCACTAAAGCCACAGTCTTTGATAAATAGCACAAACTGACTACCATGCTTTCTTCTGCCTCCTTAAAACAATCTGCATCCTTTTACATAAAGGACTTTTTACTAAGGCTCATATGTAGGGAATAAGTTAAATTCAAGAATGTTCTCAGCGCAGCTTAAATTGGGTACTGCTATTGCTGCTGAGTTACCAAATTAAGATGTAAGATCCAAGCTAGCTAAGATTGTCATATTGTCTCCTCTAATTTAGTAAAGTAGGAATAGGCTAGAGAGAATCTCATAAAAAAAGACTTTATGACTCTCTTCAAGGCTGACATAGAAGCCAATGCTCCAATCCCTTCTCCCAGCTTCTTACAATTACATTTCCGCAGGAAGAAAGAGAAGGAATTGGAAACAGGATAATGCAGCTTTAAATCACTGCTCACAGCCATTGCCTTCTAGTGGGACTCCTGAGCTTTTTTAACGTGGTTCTTATACTGTTTAGTGTGACAACAAAAAGCACAAGTTGTTTGACCCTTCCTCAATAAAAAAATCATTTTGTTCTGACAACCTATAAAACCCGTGCATGAGTCTACTAAACTCTAATGCCTCCTTCAATTGTTGAGGGAGAAGGATTGTAAATATGTATAGCAAAGATCCATTATAGACAAGGTGAAAGGCAATTCTGATAAAGCAATACATGTCATAGTACAGTGTGGCAATATATAGGCATGTGCTGCTATTAAGTGCAGAAACATTTCAAAGGCCAGGACTTATGTCATCACTAACCTTTAAAAGTTCTGAGTCATCAGAGTTTGCCTCATACTTCAGTGAGTTATGTTCTATGGGTATTAAACTGGAATACTCATGAGATCATCTACACAGTCCAAGTCTGAGACAGCATCAGACCAGGCAGGTTAGTATCCTACAGAAAAGCATCATATGGCATTTTCTGACCCGAAGTCACGGAAGAAAGATTATGGGTGTAACTTATTAGAGCATTTTTTCCCCCAAGTAAAGAAAAACCTACCATAAACTTGCTGAAGCTCACACTTTCTGCTGATGCATATCAATAATGCAAAGAAACCCCAGTGCATACTATTGTGCATGTGAGGAATCTTGTACCAGAATGATCCATCTCATATAGAGTATCATACCATATAGAGTATGACTGAATAAATATAGATGTCTCAGTGTTTTCAGGTACAACTTTTTAATTAAGTTATATATGTGCTGTTTGAAAACATTTTCTCGTCAGCTTTTAATGCTAGGTAGCCTGAGATACGAGGGCCTAGGTGTCTCAAATCGCAACTTAAAGTAGTAAAGGCATTTGATCTTAAGCTTTGTGTGCCTCAGTTCCCCATCTTTCAAATGGGCATAATAGCACTTCGCTTTGCAGAGGTATTGTGAAAATAAATTAGTGTTCATGAAGCACTCAGATGATAGAATGATAAGCACCAGCTTAAACCCCACTAAAAAATTAATAGCTGTGTCTTCAGGGCAGGTTTTGGGTAGTATATGATAAGTAAAGCATGGAGCTGAATAATGAGGATAGAACAAAATATTGACTAGCTCCTTGAGCACTCTCCATTCTGTGACTGGATAAGGCAGGAGTCCTGTGGAAAAAGATAGCATGTGACCATGTAACTAAAAACTATCAAAATGCATAAAACTCAAGGGAGCAGGATTAAGTTTGCATGAACAGTTTAATTCTAACATTTCCTAACTTTCGAATGTTGGACTTTGCAGCTGTAATAATGTTCTTTTAACTTGCCCTTATAATGCTTTTCATCATTAGATCCACAAAGAAGGTAAGCCTTCTGCTTTACAGATGGGGAAACCTACGCAAGGAAGATGAAGTGACTTGCCTAAAGTCACCCAGTAGGCCAGTGGTTGGCCTGGAAATAGAACTCAACTCTCCAGTGGTGTATCCACTTGGCCAGTGGTTGCCAACCTGTAGCCCATGGCACCTTTTAAAGTGGCCTGCTTCTTGCTTCCCACTAGCTGAGGCAGGGAACCATTGCCTAGGGACCCACATTGAGCACATAGGGCTACAGGACACATGCAGTTTCCCTGCTGCAGCCACGGGGGTGGGAGATCAGTGCACCCCTTCCCTGGCTCCAGCAGACAGAAAAGTGCTCTGCCTAGGTCCTTAGGTGCTGGGATCCTGCTAGAGCCAGAAGGGGGGGAGCACTGACCTCCCATGCCCCTAGCTACACAAAGGAGCCACTTCCTAGGGTCTCAGGTGTAGCACACAGTGCTACAAGACACATGCAGTTTCACTGCTGCAGCGAAGGGGAGTGGAAAACAGGAAATCTTCCCACAGGACTCCTGCTTCATCTAAGCTTTCTTGTTGAACTTCTTCCATCTGGCTGCAAGGGGGACCGGAGGCTTCTGGCAGAGACTGGTGGCCCTTCAGGGTTGTAAAAATGGTATCTGTGGTCCCTGAGCCATAAAGGTTGGGAACCACTGCACTAGGCCATGCTGCCCCAACGTACATTTACTCTAGTGTTTTGTGTGCAATATACATGACATATCTATATCATACACTATATATAGTGTATATAGACATATACACTAGCAAAGAGTGCTAAATACCTTAACAGAATTAGGCCCTTGGTAATATTGCTTTTAGGATTAGGGATGTATTCTTCTCTCAATATGTACACTTGACTCCCAATGACACGTTTCTTGCAGTTGAGTACCAACTACTAGATTTTGCAAATCTGCTGAAAATATACATAAAGTAGGGGTATGTTTTTAAATAATTTTTAACTATGATCACTGGAGGAACATAATTCTGTGGGTCCCTTTTAAATGGGATTTTGTTCTAGTTTAAATAAACACTGTCTAGCTGAATTCAAGATTCTGAGTTCATATTCAAAGTCCTTGTTGCAATCAAATTTATTAGGACGCATTACTACATTGAAAAAATAAATTGTTCAGCAGAAAAATTCAACATTTCAGAAATTTTTTTTAAAAACTGCCTTTTTGGCTAACTACTAAAATAACTCTATATAAAAAAAGGTTCCATGTTCCTCATAGGAATTTATAATGCAGGTGCTTCACACTCCCATTTTCCTCTATCATCCAGGCTTTCTGCTCGAACTACATCTCCCATGGTACACCATGGTTTCACCTCATGGTAAGCAGAAATAGTTGACTCACTGAGAATTTCTGACCACGTCCATGACATATTATGGGAGATGTAATATGGCCACAGAGCCTACTCTATAGAGCACATCAGGAAACCAAAATACAACTCCCATGAAGACCTGCAGCACAATATCCAAATCAAAATATTTGGGGTTTTGTCAGATATACTTTGGTGTCCAGGCACTTGGGGTTTTAAGCCAAAAATCATTCTTTGAAAGTTGACACTTCTCACATACAAAATTAATCTAGTTAAAAATCCAATTTTCTGTCAAAAAGCAATTGATGGAAATTTTTCTACCATCCCTGCTTAGTGAATTATAGAGATCTTCACATCTTCAAAGCCGAGCACCCACTGATGTCAGCTGCTGTTGTGAATATTCACCACTTCAGCAAGTTAAACCTCAGGGTTTCACATTGGGCACCCACAAAATGAGAACATAATTAGGGACTACCTGTGAGAAATTTGGATTAAATGACTTTTCCAGCATTAGATAGAAACTATGTGATAGGCAATGATAGACTCCAGTTCCCCAGGGTGGCATTCAACTACCTTGACCCATGAAACCATCCTTTGTCTTCTTTCAATCCACTGCTTCATTCACTTCACACCTTCCGACTTCTGCAGCAAATGAAGAAGGGGTCCTACAGACAACAGCCTGATTCACTACACAACCCTGCTTCATTCCCAGAGCAGGTCCATTCTATGAACTGAATGAGGCAAGGGTCCCACGGGGAAAATAATGTGTTCATGTAATTAAAGACTGCCTTATAATGATACACACAATGGGACAGAATTAAGATTGCAGAAAACCTTAATTTTTGCATTTTCTAATGCTTGACTTTGCAACCTTAATGCTCTTTTAATGTAGTTTGTTTGGGAGGTAGTTTACTGAGATTTTTTTTAAACGCAAAGTGAAAATACCAAAACCTCCATATCTACTATTGTGTACTTGGGATATCAGCTGGGCTGGGATACTTAGATCCACAGCACAGGCCTCTGTGTTTGAACTAACAATGTAATTGTCATCCTGTGTGTGTACCGGCACTGAGGGGATGGAACTCACATTTTGCCCAGTGGGTATCACAGATATTTGCTGACAGCAGGGAAGAAAGGCGAGACTTAGGAATCTTGGGTTCCATCCAGGCACTGAAAAGGAATGTACTCTAGTAGTCAAAGACCCATCCTTCATCCTGATTTTCCATACCAGGCTCATTCCCATCTCCTCCAGCTTCTCATCCCAAGCCATCACCTGTTCAGCTATTCCCAGTATTTGCCACCCCCAACTCCAATCCCTCCTACCCCCAGGCTTCTTGTACCCATCTCCTACCTATGTAACCAGGCACCCCAGGTCTAGTCATCAGCCCCTCTCTACTCAAGCCAGTTTCTTCCTCCTCCATGCTGTTGGGGCACTAGCAAGAGAAGCACTGAGCCCTTGAAAGAATCACACTGGTCTCCTTTCCCGTGCGTGGCACCAAACCATTCAGGAGCACCAACTGAAAGGAAAGCCTTGCTCATCTTCTGCAGCCCTCGGCTGGAGCTTCCTCAGTGAAGCTAGAGTCACCATAGAATTTAGAAACCAAACTAAGTCTCTGACATCCATAAACAGATTTTTTTCAAAGGCTTACCAGTTGGTAAAACTTGGGGATTTTTTCTAGAAGAGAAACAAAATGCATATCCCTGACTAGACTATCCAGTATGGTGCCTCCCTCACCAAATTTCAAGTCTCACTTCCAGATCATGGAGATACTAGGACTTCTCAATAAAACTGTTGTAAGAATTCTTTTAACATGGGCATAACAATGCATTTGTTCCCCTAATTTTGTGCTCAGAAACAGCTGATGCATTTTTGCTACAACTTAAAGAAAAAACCAGCCTGAGGGAAACACCTGGCATAAGACATCACAAGCTCAATCAGTTAAGCTTCTGAACAACTGAAAACAGGTTCTTATAATGGGAAGTGTCCAGCTACCTCACTGTACATAGTACTCCCAGTTCTGCAATAAATTAATTCACACACACACACAAACATATACACACAGACCATATAAGATTACATACATATATGAAATTTAATCTGCGTGAGAATTTGGAATACCAACACTATTCACAAGTGACTAGCCACAAGTGAGTTATGCAGGTCAAATTCCAAATTCACACTGCTAAAGCCCTTATTCTTGATCATCATGTATTCTGTATATGCCAAATATACTACAGATATATTTCAGGAATGTTAAAGTGTGTATTAAATATTTTCTTGGGAATGTCTCATTCTTTTTCTTGTGAAGCCTTCTTTAAAGATTAGTTGGCTTTTACAGTGTTCAGAGGAAGAGAAAAATAACTAAAATAGACCAAAACTCAAAAGCAACATAAAATTTTTATATATAAAAATATTTCTTGCAACTCTGACATCTCAGGCCCTTCCAAGAAGATCTGTGAATGTATATACAAAAGTAAAGCGATATTCATGTGATTATGATGTTTTAATCTACAGAAAATATATTTTTAAGTCAATGTAGACCCTTCTTTTGGATCCCTCTGAAACATGTAGAGCTGGTTTCATGATAACTAAAGCACCTGGTTGGAAATGTAGAAAACAACAGAAAAAGTACACTAATGAAAAGATTTAAACTCTGAAAAACACTTCTAAAATAGTATTGCTGTAACATGTGTGGCACATACAGACTCCATGAGGTGTGGTGTGAAAGATTTTTACTTCCACTGCTTTGGTTTACCTACATAATTCACTCATACCTCTGTCACTCAAGAGCAGTGTGCCCACACTTATGCCATACAACATCAACATGCTTTCAATATAGATTACATGCACATACTTTCCAAAGGAAACTTCTGTCTTCAGTTAATGATATTTTTTTTAATTTCACTCTTTCATACTTCATTTCTAATTATGGTTGGATTTTATTTTTTAAAAGTCTGTACAAAATAGTGCAGCCATTATGAGAATGAGGTAAGTGAAAAATAAATAGTTTTACAAATGTTAAAATTACCATTTTTTAAACAGATGTAAAACTTCATTTGTTTGGAATAAGAACTTCAAATTTGGCAGGAGATTAGACTTGAGGTCAGAGAGGTGTTTATGACAATCCAACCACATTTGGCAGAGCTATAAGATACGTAGTGTCATCATTTGCTCAGCAGATCTTGTTAGAATTTGGTCTTAACTGTATTGTGCATGTTTCCAAATCTCTCTGAGCCTCTTGCATTTTATTTGTGGAGAACAACTGTAGACAACAAAATTAAAACAGGTATTCCCTCTTCATAATGGAATATAAACTCTACCACCATCCTTGGGCTCAGTTCTTTACAGTTGCTCCACTCCCAGACTCTGCAGAGTTCCTTTTTGCTTTACAGAACACTGCCTCCTAGGACTTTCTTTTTGGAGGTCTGGCTTCCCTCAAGCTGCTGACCCTCAGGGCCTCTTCCCAGATTAGAAACTTAGCTATCTGGCTGGTATATGGCCTTTTCCAGGTCTACCTCCCCTTCAGCTGCACTGTCTCTTCATGGCCAGTCACACGAGCCTACTGATTGCCCCAAACTACCTAAATATCAATTGAGCGGAATCAGCTAGGGGCTGGTGAGGGAGCTGCTCCTTCAGAGGTGTGACTGAGCTGGACTACCCTTAAAGGGCTAGTCATTTAACAGATCAGCTCTAGAAAAAGTGGGCATGAACCCAAGCAGTCACATTGCTGTACATAATTATTTTGCCATTAATTATGCCAAAGTTACATCCTTAGATAAGGACGACTGTGAAATGGGGCTATTCCTACATACTCTCTTTCAGAGCCATAGATGAGTAAGCAGTAGAGCTGACTGGGAAATTATTTCTCCCCTGCAAATGAAGTGACAAAAATTGCTCTGTGTTGACATTTTTCTTCAAAATGTTTTGTAAAAAAACCCTGAAAACCTAAAATATTTACATTTTAAAACTTTGTTTCTGCAAGTTTCCATTTCAAAAAGACATCGTGCAGAAAATTTTGAAACAAGTTTATAAGCTCTAACACAGCAGTTCCCAAATTTTCCTTTATGGAGACCACTACATCATCATTGAAAGCTTTTGCGGACCACCACATAAGCAACCCATTTTTAACATAGCCTATGGCTGACGGGAGTCAAACTTGTGTATCAAGGGGTATAAAAAAGGAATAATTTATTACGCCCACTCACAAACATATTGCACTTGTCACAGTACAGTTACTTGCCGTAGGCCTACCAGTAGGAGAAAGATAACTTTTACCTAATGAGAAGGCTGATATTGTTCTGCAAACATCAAGGGAATGTTGTATTACACAAGGATGTTTGTGAAGCTAATTTCATTGCGAATAATAACACAACATTAAATATGATACACAAGAGGTACACAGGATTATATTATTATTACACAATCTCTCTTCTCCCCCCCCCCCCCACGGACCACTGCAGTACCCTCGCAGACCACAGGCTGGGAGCCATTGGTCTATCATCTTAATGCAAAGTACTATTAACAAAATACTCAAAACTTCTGTAACCATTAGACAAAACTCCCTATAACAGCCCAAAAATATAAAATCCCCGATTCCCAGCATTTACTGCTCTCTAGATAGTATTCACATCATCCTCTAGCAGCTGTTTTCCAAAGGTCTATAGCATACTACTGTCATCAGCTAAAACATTTAAACCATAGAATCTGAAAGGGACCATGAGACGTCATCGAGTCCAGTCCCCTGCACTCATGACAGGACCAAATACCATCTTCAACCATCCTTTACACGTGTGTGTCTAACCTGCTCTTAAAAACTTCCAGTGATGAAGATTCCCCAACCTCCCTAGGCAACTTATTACAGTGGTTTATCACCCTAACAGTTATGGACATCGGGAGGAAAAGCCACATCAAACAGCCCCCTAAAGAAGTTGCTGGGTGGAGAAGCAAGAATCTTACACCTCACGAAGATGCAAATTTACAGAAAGCTACCTTGCCCACTAATGATTAAGACTGGAGAGATCATAGGCTCTCCCTAAATACATCATAATGTAACATAAGATGGGGGTCCTGACTGAGGAAGAAGCCATTTTGTATCTGTATGAAAAGCCAGTGAGAACTTTGTACAAGTTTTCTAGTACAAGAGCTGAAGTTTACAGAAAGAGGAGAACGCAAAGACAAAGCATCCTGATTTCAAATGTGTCCTAGGTTCTATGTTAAACAGCTCACAAGACTATGCATAAAGGTTATCTGCTCCCCAAGGAAATAAACAATCATTCATTCATTGTTCGTGGATTCTCATAATAAAAGGCTTGCGGATGAACAATTCATCAAGTGGTAAGCAACAATAGATCTGACCCAGAAAGAATTGACCTCTCAGCTTTCAGCTAAGACTGTTGTACTAGAGTTGCTTACTGTTCATTTTGAGATGTTTTCCAGAATGAAAGCTTAGTAGGTTGGAGAAAGGTGTGCATGATGCAACTGTAGAGAAAAATATTTCTATAATATGCATCTGACGATGTGGGTTGGCGCCCACGAAAGCCTATGCCCAAAGAAATTTGTTAGTCTTTAAGGTGCCACAGACTCTGGTGTTATTTCTATAAAAGCGTATCATACACAGTAGCCCCTGCTAAGGACCATTACAGGATTATTCCAAGTATGTCTCTAAGAGAAATGATACAGGATTAAATCATAGCAAAACAAGAACTTTGCATAGCCCAAATTCTGATCCATGCTTTCTTAATTAAATTTATTAAGAGGACTTCACAATGCCTTGAGGTAATGAACCAGTTTTTCTACTAAATCATTGTCAAAATCCTCTCTTAACTGTGTTACCTGACACCATTTAAAAAAAAGTAAAGTAACAATCCTTTCAAGTATTTTCAAACTGAAGTATTTTGTTTGATTTATATACTATTATCCAGTCTCCCTCCTGTAACTGACAAATGCTAAATGCTCTATCAGTCTGGCACCAAAGATGGTGTTGTCTCAAGGTTTTCCCAGACTGCCTTGTCTGCATAGCTACATGAAAAGCTTTAATGATCGTGTATTAGGTGGGACTTTAACCTTCCTCATACCAGCTCAATTGAGCAGTTAATTGGAAAAGTCAGCACAACTTGTAACTTGTCCCAAGGCTAATTGCTAAATTCGTAATCAGTGATCACCGACTGTCTTCTTCAGCTATATCCTTTTCATTAATAAAAACTTTACAATTCTGCAATGATACTACACAGAACAAGGATAATACAGCACCATTGTCCATACACATGTGAAGGCAGTTCCAGCCCACAGACAAACAACAATACAGAAGTTGAGGGAAAGGGATATAGTCATATTGCTTCTTCATTTAGTACAATAAGACCTCTGAGTTGCAATGAAGCAAATAATGCCAAGGATGGACTAACTTTATAAATAAAATTAGGCGCAATCTGAACTGTTCGTAGATAGTTTTCTCCTTCTGTGAAATTACACCTGATGTGAACTATTTTTCATTTTAAACTGTTGAATGCCTGTGTACTTTCTGGTTTTACCTGGTGCCAACCATCAAAATATAATGTGAAAAACAATTCACGAACTCCAAGTGTAACCTCTTTCCAAACTTCTTTAACAAAAAGTTAAAATGAGCCTTTCAGAAGTCGAGTGTACCCAAACTGAGCCCAACTTAAGAAATTTTGAAGCTTCTTCATTAAACATGTATTAAAACATCCATAAATATAAATTAGTAAAATGGTATAATTGCAATACATTGTGAAATCATCTTGCAGTGAAGTGTTTTGGTTTGATTTGTTTTTTCCACACATACAACCAAACCACATTAAATGATTTTCATATTTACATTTTTATGCAAAATTGGTAATTTCATCAAAAATGTGAAGAAAAATGCACACGTTTTTGTAAAAAAAATTACATATTTTCTACAGATTTATCAGAGTTTCTTATGGCATAAGGTTTTTGACTGAAGTTTTGTTGTTTGCTTTTCTACAGAGCATGGTGTTGTTCGCTAGCTTGTAATTCATTATGACCACTTTAGGTATTTATACGTGCATCACTTTACATTTCCTTATCAGTAGAATGAGAAATTGCTATATTCCAGTATTGTTTTTTAAATTAGCCAGTGAGGTTACTGAATGCATTCTAGAAAATGTATATAGAAAGGGTGTTTATTCCTATGAATAATGAAATCTCAGAATAATTGTGTCATCTTGATATGTTACATGCTCCCAAAAAAGGAGAGAAAGTTTGATGTACAGGATAAGTAGGCAGGGGCATCAGAGGGGTATATAAATGGTCAGAGTACTGGAAAAATTATAAAATAGAATTGAGAGTAGAAAATAAAGTGAAAACAATCTCTTTGCTCACCTTCATTAACTATATAAAACATTACAATTACATAAAGGGACAAGAGGTCAGAGAAGGAGACAGGAGGATCTCTACACAATGGAAGGAGAGGCACTGTAGATATTGCTAAAAAATTAAATTAACTAAGGAGGATATGGGACTGAGGCCAGAAACAAGACATTAATTTCCCAAAGGAGGAAGAAGAGATACTGGAAGATCAAGATCATACTAAGACTGGTGATAAAAACATTAGAAAATTAAACACTGACAAAATTCCAGGACCAGAAGCAACCCACCCCCAATTCTGAAAGATGTTGAGAATCTGATCTTCTGCTGCTATGCTCCTTATATGGCCAGTAACCCCTGTGCAAACTGAGTGAAAAGTGTGTGTAAATTACTATAATTCTAAACTGGTAGCATGTTATAGCCTCTTGGCATAGGTGTAAATCACTATAAAAGGCAGTTGAGTAGAGAGTCAGATCAAGAAACTTTGAGAAATGTAATATTTAAAGTTCCTTTGACAGTAAAGAAGATACCTTGGAGTAGTGCAGAAGTACTTAACTCGTAACAGCTAGAAAGCCACATTATCCTCCAATGGACTTGTAGAGAGCCATCAACTTACGCCACTGTGATGTTGCAATATTGCTTCACAAACACAATTTTCTCAGTTTTTTTTGTTTTGTTTTGTTTTTTAAACGTGCCCAGTGGAATGAGGAAGAAACTCAGGTCCAATATAACTCAAAGTTCTGTCTGAGTTACTTTCAGAAATCAGACAACAGATCCGCTGTATGCAATGAACATAAATTTAAAATGAGTTGTGATACTGCATCAGAGCATGTCGATATCACATTAGAGTGATTCATCCAACAGTGATGAAAAGTTACAAGATGGCAATGCAGCATCCCCTTGTATCAGTCTAGCTCTGACACGATGAAAATCATGCCATTTTAAGTTCTGTGATTTCTACTAATTTATATGTCTTCCAGTAGCACACATTGTTGAATTTCTACTCATCCGCTAGCTCTTACATAAAATTCTATCTGCTAAGTTTGGGAAATGATGTAGAGTGAAATTCAACTTTCCCCCACAACAAAGCATAAAGAGTAAACTTTTCAGAGGCTCTTCAGCATCTAAATTGCTTGAATCCCATTGCCTTTCAAAGGTGTTTAGGTTCCTTAGACTTCCTGGATTGGTCTAGACTCGGAGCTCTGGGAACCTCCTACACTAGTGTCCTAAAGTCCCAGCTCCATCCTGAGCTCAGAATTCTACATAACAATGAAACAGACCCACAGCCCCTGAGCCTAGCCAGATGCATTTAAAAGGCAGACTCCAAACAGAAGCTTGATTCAATTTAAGAACCTTAAAACTTCAGCATCCACACTGTTTCCAATTCAGGTCTGACATTTGTTACTCCAATCCGAGCTACTACAAGAACATTTTTGCTCACAGCAGAATTGGTGCTAAAACCATAGAGCACCTCAAGTTTCGACATTCGATTCCAAGTTAACTAATCCATCAACTAAAGTTCAATGAAAGCTAATGGGCCAATGTACTGTGGCTGACACTTTGCTCTTCAAGTCTCAAAGCAGGGTCAATGCTACTCAAGTGTCTAACTTTAGCGTATGCCTGGGGTATAGAAACACTAGTTTATTTGTTTAGGCAATAATTGTCTCTTCTGCCTCAAGAGAGGCCTTAAAATTGCTTCTATGTTTAGAAACAAGATTGGTCTGTTAAGGCTGCCTGTCACAAAGTTTCACCTCTTTTTAGGACTGTTTATTCCTCATACCCCATTTCCCAGTTTCATCTGTTATGGAGTTTGATTGATGAACATGCATCTCTGCCTGACACAGTATTACCAAGAACACTGGAATCTTTTATCATATGCCTGAAGGCAGTACAACCACCACTTAAGGTTTACAGGAACATTATTTGTTAAAGTTTTACTGCCTATCTTTCTGAATCAACATTATGATTTGATTTTATTGCCCCGGATTGTTTGAAAAAATGTGACTTCACAAAAGGAATTTAACAATAAAAAATTAACCTACGAGTCCACTACTGTCCTGATGTACAGCTATGCAGTTTTTTTAGAAGTCGCTTAAGTAACTAGGAATTAAAATTGGGCTCTATTTTTGCACTATTGGCTAAAAGATGGTAGTGTCAGCCACTCAAGTGATGTGAGTGGATAGAGAAGCACTGTGTCAGAGCCAGCTACTGAGGTATTATGCCTGTAGGAGAAGGAAGGAGGACATTGTTTTTAAAGTTTAAGGGGACCTGGAGGAGTTCATGCAGGAGTAACAACCAGAGTGATACTCATTTTCTTCAGCTGGCATTGAGTTATGGTATGAATTTTACCACCCGATACTTGGATTCAGGAAGTGCAAGACAGAGGACTTTGGTAAACCCTCATTAAAAAGAGTACAAAAGTGATCTTGTGTCCAACATTCCTCACCACTTTGCTCATTATATATCCTGCAAGTCAGAATGACTATGTAGCTTGCTGTATCTTAGGGGTTACTGCTTAGAGACATGATAAATCCTTAGACTTAAAGGGTAACATTGGCAAATATCAAACACTCAAAACTTTAAGAAATTACACACAAGCTGGTCAGAAAGTACATTTTTACATAATTAGAATGAATATTTCCATGAAAAGTTACACAAGTTATTTGACACATTTCTACATATTTAAATTTGGAAACACTGCCATGGTGTCTTGTGGCTACTGTAATTCAAGTGTCTCATACTTCAATTCTCATCTAAATGCTGAGTTCTCTGGATGGACTACATTTCCCATTATGCACAATGCTTTCCCCTGGTCGTAAAAAGAGGCAGTTGAATAATGACAGTCCCTGGCCATGGTGCATTATGGGTGGCGTAGTCTCAATAGGGAGTTCAGCCCATATATAAAATGGGGCATGAGGAAGCTGAACTACAGATCCCCTGAGGCATCCTGGCAAAATATCTGAATTGAAATATTCTGGTTTTCAGACATTTGGCTTTCTGATTAAAAGAGTCAGAATTTCTGGGGGGAAAACCACATCCTCTAAAAAGTTTGTTTAGTCAAAAGTCCAGTTTTCTGTTATTTTACACAGAAAATTTTGACCGGTCGTAGTGTGTGCACAAATTATACACAGCATGAAATTCACCATGTATGCATATATCATATCTTTCAATGACATGAATACTTTCAAACTTGCAACAAAAACAACTTGAAATAGATGTTAATAAAATGGATTACTTAGTTTAATTTTACCTACATGAGAATAGCCTTTTTAAAGCAAGGAGGAGAGCATCAAACTAGGTGACAATCCAAAAATAAGCCCGAGTATCTTGATTGCTAGGGAGAGAGCCAGTGTTCGCAGCAAACTGCCACTTTCTTTACATTCCTGTTTGTGGGATGATGCGATGTGCAATGGATGCATTTATCCCACACACTCCTATCCCTTTTGGTGGAAAAGGAGGACTGCCAATGATCCAGCTCACATAGGTGGACAGAGCCACCACAGGTTTTCCAGGCAGACAATAATTCCTTCTTTCCTTATTCTTATAACCTTGACATCTCCTTCACTTCCACCCCCATTCCAAGCTTTTTGATATAATGGGAGCTGCTGATAGGTCTCTATCTACTGAAGTCTGTTTTTACTTTGTAAATAGGGTAGAGTGACCTCCACTTGGGAATACTGCTCAGTTATACGGAGGAAATAATACATACAGAACAAGCACAACCTCATTGACCTGGCTGACTTCTTGTACTCTCCTGTCAGTTGCAAACTCTTGTGCATGCTTACATTCACCCAATGTCTCTGACCTGATGCGGGAACAGCAACCAATTTCAACATCGCTACAATAATATGGAAGACGACCATGCAATCAGGGAGGGCACTGAATCAAGACTCGGAAGCAATTAACCACCTGGACCTATACATGCTACCTGATGGCTAGTATATGGGATTTAGTGAATTTAAAAGATGGAATTCTCATGTAGTTAGTGTATTACTAGAACTACCAAGATGAAAATTCTGGGCTAGACTCTTTACTGATGTACATCAACCTAGTTTTATTGAAAGCATTGGAGCTAGTCAGATCCTCAGCTGTGGTTAATTGACATTTCTTTTTGTTAGGTTTTAGTTCATATCCAACATGTGATCCCAAGTCTCTCACATAGGGATATGAAGATCAAAGGACAAGTCATTCCTGAGATTATTATATTAACTGTGTTAAGATGTTATGCTGCAAAGCTGGCTCTAGGTGGCTGAAATTTTAAAAAGGTTTAAGAAACTTTAGTTTTTACTTAAAATTATTAACATCTGGACAAATTTTGGAGCGGAAGTTTATTAATGAAGGTAGCAAAAATGAATTTAGCATAGTTCAGTCTTGGTAAATAAGATGATTTGTGTGTTCTAAGCTGAGACAGCAGAAATATTTCTGATAAGTATATATATAAACAACCATCACATTCTAACATCAGCACTCATAGGAAAGAGTATATGCTGTGAGTAATGTAAGTGGGAGTTTCCTTTTCTTATTAGATTCAGTCCCTAAAAGGAAAGCTATTGATAGTAGCAAGAGTACAGAAAAATATGCAAAAGATGAGTGGTATGTTTGCTCTCTCTACTCAGATTTATGCAAATACATTTTTCTGTAGGAGTTTTATTCCTGGAACATTTTGCCCAATGTTTGGGGTCAAAAGAAGAGCACTCTGCTGTGAAAATTATGTGCATTAAAAGTGTCCACTTTATGAGAATTTTAGTTTGACTCCATATGAGGTTCTGTCATCTCCAGAGTTTTGGGAATAATATACATAAGCATTGCATAATACAAACATGGATGCACTGATTTCTATCTCAAAAGTAAAATGTCAATAAAGGATAAATTACAAAAATATTTCTATGCAGACCCCAAAACTAAAGGTGAACAGGACTAGAATCCAGAAAGCAGTTGAAAATGCAGTTACATGTTAAGCTACCACCTTTCCTATGTACAATTAAATATTCAGGTCTAAATTAGTGGCTCCCAACCCTTGGTCCATGGGGTCTTTCAAAGTGTCCTGCCACTCCCCTCCCACTGGCTACAGAAGGGAGCCACAGCCTAAGGACCCAGACAGAGCATGTTACCTCAGGAATACAAAACCTGTGCAAGTTCTAAAGGGTAGCCTTGTTAATCTAGGTCAGCCAAAACAAACAAGGAGTCCTGTGGCACTTTTAAAGACTAACATTTATATATCACATAAGCTTCCATGGGAGAAAATCCCACTTCGTCAGATGCTTTAAAGATGGGGAACTTACAGAAGGGGAGGAAATTAAATGCAGGGAACTGTATGACATAGGATCAGGTCAGGCTGTAACAGCAAATCAGAATAGGTATTGGGATTCAAATACCGGGGAACAGCATATAGAGGAAGGTGAGAATAGAAAAGAATAAAATCCATAGTCCCTCTTTAACCCTGAGGCAATGGAATAGAATTTACATACAAGTTCCAATTCTGCAGTTTCTCTTTGAAGCTGTGATTTGTTATTCATTTGTTTGAGCACTGCTATTAACAGGTCATCAATGGAGTGAGAAGGGAGATTTAAGTGTTCCCCTATTGGTTTTTAAATGTTGAGATTTCTGATGTCAGATTTGTGTCCATTCATTCTTTTGTGTGGAGACTGTCCTGTTTGCCCAATATATAAGGCAGGGGGGCATTTCCGGCACATGATGGCATAAATCACATTGGTGGATGAGCAGGTTAATGAGCCCTTGATGGAGTAGGTGTCTTGATTTGGTCCTGTGATGGTGTCTTTAGTGTAGAGATAAGGGCAAAATTGGTCTGTTGCAGGGATATGTTCCTGCTTTAATATTTTCTGTTATTTGGTCTGTAGTTACTGGTATCTGTTTAATGTTGGGGCCTCATGCGATAAATAAATTTTTTAGACTTTAAAAGTAACACAAGACCTGTGCAGGCTTCTTGCTGCAGCCAAGGGGACAGGAGATCAACGCTCCCCTTCCCCTGGCTCCAGCAGAGAGCTGAGTAGTCTGCCTGTCCCTAGGTGCTAGGATACTTGCTGAAGCCAAAGGCAGGGGAGCACTGATTCCCCCATCCCCTCTGGCTGCAGAAGGGAGCCACTGCCTTGAGACCCAGGTGGAGCACACAGGGCTACAGGACACATGCTGTTACCCTGCTGTGGGCAGGGGGACAGAAGATCAGCAAGAACATCTTCAGTCTGGCTACAGGTGGGGAAGGTAGGGGGAAAGGAGCTGCTGATAGACACTGGTGGCCCTTCAGGGTTGTAAAAATGATACCTGTGGTCCTCCAGCCAAAAAGGTTGGGAACCACTCGTTTAAATTATGCCTTCAGAAATGGGAAGACTTCTGACATTTAAGCACATCCAAAATGCATCTAGAAAATGCCAAAATTGGACCTGGAATTGAAATCAGAGGAACACAGAGCAATTTTCTTTTTAAAGTGTCAAGGATGACTTCATTAGTATAATTATATGCGAGATGTGTGTATTGCAAGAAGAGGGCTTGGGATCAGGCTGCACTATAAAGCTCAAAATATGGATTGAACGCATCTACTTTATCATAATGTGACTTGATTGTCAGCTGAATGCAGTGAAACATTCTGCACTAATTAACACCCATCATCACCTCAG
Source organism: Pelusios castaneus (assembly GCA_007922175.1). Lineage (NCBI taxonomy): Eukaryota > Metazoa > Chordata > Testudines > Pelomedusidae > Pelusios > Pelusios castaneus. The sequence continues at coordinate 5,220,648 of ML685769.1, read as the reverse complement.
ATTGATTTTACCAGGAAGAACTGGGGGGTAAATCAAAGCTGAATTTTTTACTATGATATGAATCTATTTAAGATATATATTAAAGCTTAGGTGGTCAAACTATTGTTCAATAGCTGAACCAGAAAACAGTTTCTCAAAATGCATCTCCAGATGCAGTACTTTCTATTATTCATTGCAGCAATCTGTGCACATGCACACACTCAAAAGATGACATCACTTAAATCATCCAGCCTCAGTTTCCCTCCTGGATTTTCCATTGATTCTTTCAGCCTCCAGTTCAATTGCAAAGGTGATTTAGCCCTCCTGCAAAATCCCCAAAACCCATCCCTATCAACATCCAAAAGACAAACAATCCAATTCCATCACAGATCTATGCCTCATTCTGGGCTCAGCTGCCAGCCTTCCTGGGCTCTGGTTAGTCCCTTCTTCCCTCCCCGTAAGAGCCGAGGTCATTGCATTCTATACCAGCCTTGGGAACCCAAAACAATCATGCTACCAAACCTATAGCTCACACCCAAACTTACTCTTCTCAGAACCTCTTCCAATGCACCACCCTGCCTTCTCTGGAGCATTCTTCTCCCTCAAGTCCTTTCCCTTGCCCAGATACTGGGCTCAAAATTATTCCACTTTGGACAAAGCATCACAGATCTCCTTCCATGGGTTGTGACCTTTACCAGCTTCCCTAGCTCAACTTCATCAACAAATTTCTCTCCAAATTTTAAGCTTCACCTCACTGAGTTCCACCATCTTTTATCTGCTGAGCATTATGGCCACCTAACTACCAGCTTGACTGCTGGTCCTCTCACGGAACATCTATCCTTATTAATGGGCAATGCCTTGGAATGGGCTTGCTAGACCCAGGACTCACGGCCCTTAAAGGGAACAGGCCACCCTGTTACATTCGTTTTTTAAGAGGTCGATATTTCTACTTAAGATAAAGTTGCCAGTTTCATAGATAATACCACATAGTACTGTATGTAGCTGTATTTTGACTAATGATAATTAATCCACTAATTCTAGATCCCATGGAATATTTTTCTCTCTCTTTCATTTCAACTGCTGTTCATCGATGTCCTAGAAGTGCTACAGTTTAACTTATTTGTGGCATTCGGAAATCTCTCCAGGCAGAATATGTTAATAAATTTTAGATGATCTGTTCTCAGAAGCACTACTGCCAAGAAGTAAAAGGGAGGAGAAAGCTTGTAAAAGGAAGAACTTTTTTAAAAAAGGTTTCTTTGTTTTGAATGCTGGCATAGTTATTAAAAAGGGTTGAATTTATGTTTTGGTTAATTTCCTTAGACGTACCAGAACTGGCAAGCTCTGAATGAGGTTCAGTACATTCCTAGGCCCTCCTGGTGGCTTTATGCTTATGTTTGAAAAGGCTTTGCATACCATTCCTCAGAGAAAAAGCACCATCTTACTTGACTATCAGTAACATATGCTTACTGTGTTCTGGGGAAGAGGGTGAATGAATAGTAGGATATGAAAATAAGATCAAGGCAGATGTTTTTAAATCCTTACCTGTAAAACATTTTCTCCCATGTATTCTGTGACAGGACATCAGATGTTATGCTTATTCTTTAGTTATGTTATTCCCCAACATTATAGAGTCTCCACGTTGACTGATTTGTCTATATACGAGAGAGTTCCCCGCCCCCATCTCATTAGTCTCTTCTCTTCCCTTACACTTCTCTCTACCCTTGAAAAACATCCACAGCTTCTCTGCATCCCTTCAGAAATATCCACCAGATAAGTAAACAGATATTTTAAAAACTTTCATTAATTACTGATAACTGCTTTTCTAACTGAGCAGTATGAAGCATCTTCAGCACAGAGCCTCTTGACCAGTTCTCACATCTGTGTTTGCTGATGACTGATGAGCATTACTGTGTGTTAGTGTCTAGCTGGGGCATGAGTATAATGTCTCAAAACACTGTGATGTTTCCTTCAGATTTTAGCCCTATCCTACCTGATAAGAAGCATACCTTGCTGGTGTAGCCAAGGCAGATGGCCCTTCAATGAATCAGACAGAATACGCCTCCTCTGTCTGTGAAGCCAGCACTTTGCTTAAATTCTGCAATTGCATGGGCTGGTACCATCTTTTTAAACATCTCTCGAGTACCTGCGGTTGCTGATGTATTGCACATGGTACAAAGATAAATTCTTGCAGATGGTAGAACGTTGAATAAAGTTCTCTGTACGTTCCATCGCTATTTCAGATATTGAATGCACCAGCAGGATTGAGCATGGCAATTTGTATCTCTAGGGAGTACTGTGGGCCAAGAACAGTGCAGGAACACAAGTATTTAGCAGCTGTTGATCCCACTAGTTGCCAAGTACCACAACCATGTGGGAAATCTACCTGCTGGAAACACTCAGCTAATTTAAGAATTCCAGGATTGCTGGGATAGCTAGAGCAGGGACAACATGCCATAATTTCTGGACTACTTCTCCAGCTCGAATCTTAAAGTTGACTTTATTTTAAGAGCACCCATAACTGAGTACTCCCCCTCCTTGTGGCACAATCCAATGAACTACCTTTGAAAACTGCTTGAAAACTCACATTGCTGTGATAGCTAAGCTAATAAATAAGATGGAGATGTAATTTCCATCATAAATTTCCACTTACTGAGTATAATATATCATCCATTTCAAGATCTTTTCTGCTTACAGTTAGTTTACAAATTATTTGCCCAAATGCACAGTTCTTTGCACTAATTAACCAATACAAATGATTTACACTCATTAAGCCAGTGGTTCCCAAACTTTGTGGTTCGAGGGCCCTCAAATATCATTTTTATAACCCTGAAGGGCCACCAGTCTGTCAACTCATAAAAAAACCCACTTCAAATGGGATATTCTCCCAAGAAAGCATAAATTTGTTAGCCTTTAAAAGTGCCACAGAACTCCTTGTTTGTTTTGCTGAACTAAACTAACACGGCTACCCCTTTGGAGCTTATCACTACACACTGAAGCATGTGGTCTGGCAGCTAAGTCATGGTAGGTGGCCAGCTAAGTGCAGGTCAAACCAGAAAGCATGGATTTTTAGAGTTCTGCCCTTCTTCAAATATGGTGGGTCCTGGCTTTTCTGCCAGAAGCCCCCTGCCAATTCCCCCCAACCCCCACCACTGCAGCCAGATAGAAGGAATTCAGCAAGTAGGCTGCCTCCTTGCTACTCTCCCATCCCGTGGCTGCAACAGGGAAACCACATGTGTCCTGCAGCCCCTTGTGCTCAACCTGTGCCCCTAGGCAGAGACTCCCTGTTCAGCAGCCAGGGGGAGGAGAGATCAGAGCTCTCCTCCCTCTGAACTGAGCAAGGACCCAGCGCCTATGGACCCAGGTGAAACCAGTGCTGTCCTGTGGGGGGAGCGGGGCCCGGGGCCAAGTGGCCAAAGCAGGGCCCAGCCTGTGGGGGTGGGGGGGGGAGTCGGAGCCTGCCCCGGCTCCAGCCAGGAGGCCGGGGCTGCCTGTGGGGGGGAGGGGGGAGCTGGAGCCAGCTGCGGGGGAGGGAGTCGGCCCTGTGGGGCAGGCCAGCCCAGAGGCCGGGCCCCACGTGTTCTGCCCTTGGGCCAGCCCAGGGGCCGGGCATAGCCCTGCCACCCTGCCCTGCCACCTTCGGCTGGGTGCTAAAGGCAGGGGGGCAACCGTGGGAGGAGGAGCTGTGTCCCGCACGCGGGCCCCGCACTGCCCCACTGGGAGCAGGACAGTGCGGGGCTCACGTACCCACGGGGCCCGGGGCAATCGCCCCATTTGCCCCCCTCCCCCCCTGCAGGGATGGCCCTGGGTGAAACATTTTGCCATGTTCCCTGCTACAGCCAGGGGAAGCAGAGGACCATGGAGTGGGAACCACAGCCTTAAGCTGTTCTTATTTCTAGACTTTCAAAAGTTTGATTCAGAATTGGTTTAGGATATTTTTTACACTAAGTTCTAAACCATAAAATCCTCGCCTGTTTTGTTTTGATAAGCAGCATGAGATGTATAGAGATCATATGCCAGATAAATTTACTGAACCTAATCCTCGGATAAAGAACAATGATCAAATAACAACGCTGCTCTGAGGAAAGAGTTTAGTTTATAGGGACTTGAGGAAAAGCAATTCTGAGCCCCCACAAGAAAGTCAGGGCATTAAAGTCCATGTTATTGCATTATTACTGACAACTCGCAATGTGTCAGAGGGGGCACAGAAGGACTTTCTTCTTTGCTGTTATAGCCTGGACCAGATACTCAAAGTACACTGTTTGTACAGTGACACATTTACTGTACCACTTACACGCAAAGCTGTCCTCCTTGCACAAGGAAGGCAGGCTTCACAGGGTATGCCTACACTGCAATTGAAAACTTGTGGCTGGCCCATGCCAGTGGACTTGGGCTCAGGCAGAGGGGCTGTTTAATTGTGGTCCAGACATTCTGGCTCAGGCTGGAGCCCAGGACCTAGGACCCTGCAAGGGTTTTCATCCCCATCCTCAGACTGATGGAGTGCTGGAACAATTTTTAGTGGAGTTGCTGAGAGCCATTGAATCAAACTGTAAACTCTGCATATTATGGAAACCATTTCAAGCCAGGGGTTGTGGCAGTGCCCCCGCCCATATAGTTCCAGCATCTATGCCTATGGATCCTTCCATACAACTACACACCATTGTATTTAAGGCTGACATTATTTGGAAGCAGAATGAGGCTATAGCAAGTTGACCAACGTTTTCCCTCTTTCCGGTGCTCTTTATGCTTACAGTTAAAAAAAAAAAAAAAATCAATCTAAACCTAATTTACAAATTAGATTGCATATTAAGAGAGACAGGGAATGCGGCTTAATCTATGTTTGTAAAGTACCATGTATATTTACACCACTGTATAAGTGATTTTAATGCTATTTTGCACAGATTTAAAATGCATTTGAACAAGAATGACCAAAGATAAGTATAAAGACACTGATGTACTTACAGACAAAGTGGAGAGGCCTTTCAGAGGTCTAGGGCTATGCATTTTAAATTGCCGCCCTCTTTGCAGCCCCCTCAAAGTTGTAGGCAGCATAGAAGAGCACTCTTCCATTCCCTCCCACCTGCCATCCCCTGAGCTCAGGGGATCTCTGTTCTTCAACATATTGCACCCTTCCCTGGCTCACAAACAAAATAAAGACTTTCCAAACAAGGGAGCATTAAGTGAGATCATCATCAAGGCCTGTCACTTGACTAGGGAGTTTTAGGTTTTCCTTACTGATGCTAGTAGTAGACTCACCTGACAGGACAAAGAATGGTGTCCCAAAAGGGAACCCTGCATCCACTTCTTCTGCTTTTCAGGAAGAGCCGTCCCCTCTCTAGCTCCTCCCCCCATCACACACCACACATGCTGGTCGACTTCCCTCCCTTTTGAGGGAATGAGGCCTACATTACACACAACAGATAAATGTACAATATTGCTTTATTGAAACATCTTTAGATGTTCTAAGATTCAGGAAATATAAATAATTTCAATCCCTGCATTTAACCCCAATTTTTATTTTTATTTTATTTATCAATATAACATCTCCATCCTGGCTGTAACTGGGGTGGAACTCAAGAAACATGTGCACCTATAAAGCTGCACACTCAGTTCACCCACACATGTATCTGCATGATTATCTGGCTATGGCCCTTCTTGCAGGCACAGACTCATTTCTTGTCCTCATTCTACTGCGCTGCATCATAAAATGATGCAATACCATATCACACTATGATGTCCAGGTTGATGACAATAGTTCCCAGAATGGGCTTGCTCTCCTTTGATTTAACACTGTACTATAGGTCTGAGGTCAGCAGTCCTGAGACACATTGTAAAAAAATTGCCTTGATGGCTCAGACCAAATTTATTTGGCCCAGGTGTTGTAGTAATGGTGGCGCACCAAAAAATTTCATTGGGTTCAATGGCCCTTAAACTCATCTTTCCATCAGCTCTTCCTGATAATCTAGAATTACTCACATTCCCCGTGCTCTTCTGTTTACTTAGGTGTGCTTCTTTGTTTCTGAATTCAGTTAAACACATTTAAAAGGAGGAAACAATCAATTTTAAAGGACTGGTATTGGGAATTTCTCACATTTTCACCAGGTACACTAATGACATGTAGGTGTATACCAGAAGAACAGATAAAAGTGTGGTGTGAATGATGTCCCTAATTCATATTTTCCCATATGCAATTAAATATCTGTTATATGCACTATAGGTTGGTCATTTATTCCTCTCTCTCCATCAGAATATGCTAAAAACTTAAAATCCAGGCAATTCCATGCATCTTTCATATATCCACCCAACTTTTGTCAATTGGGACTAGAGACACACCCTTTCTTCTCCACAGTCATTTTTATAGAATACTTAACTTTGTCTAATAAGTCTGAATTCCAACAATATGGTCTTCAATTGTTGGATGTTAGAAATTGCCAATGTCACAAGTATGGATGTTCTTCCCACATATTATTGGGAAGTTGCCAGAACAGACTATAATATAATTGGTGTGGATATGTATCAGCTACATCGCAATAAGGAAGTAACTAAAAGAGGGTGATGTGTGCTTGCAATCCAGGAGTTAATAAAACTCTCTAGCACAGGAAGAGAGAACTCCAGCAAGCAATCACAAAATGGCCACTTTAGGTCAGCAGCTGTATAGTTCTGCCATATAAAAGGGGCAGCTCTCAGAAAGAATTGGTGGAGCAAGGTTTTATAAGAGGGCAAATAGAGATCTAGCAATCAAAAGGAGCTGCTCCTGGAAAAGAGGTAGCTCTTGCAAACCACCTCCTTCTCAGACTTCATATCCAGGTGTTATGCTAAGAACACTCTACCCAAGCTATGGAGTGCTGAGATCCAGTGGCCTATTGCAGGCATAAAGAGAGAAGTGTGAGTTAAAGAATAATAAATTCCTCTTGGAATTCCTTAACTATGAAGCACCCCCTCCCCCGCTGCACACACCCACATGTTTAGGGAGGGTAAAAGTAAAAGCAGAAGGGCAGTGCCAACCTACAACCTTAAAAAAAAAAAAATCCAACCAAAGTAACAGGCTCCCCAGAAGAAGCAGCCCTGTATTTCTGCACCCTAGTAATGTTCTATTAGCCTGTTCTATTTGCTAACTGGCTTATTGCTCTGACCTCATACCACCTCCTCCACTGTCTCTGTTTGATGGCCTCACTCTCCTGGCCTCCAGCACTCCTCTCTCTACCCATCCTTCCCTATCCCTGTTTTTTCCAATTCCCTTACATCTATTGAATTCCAAAGGGGTAGCCGTGTTAGTCTATTGTAGAAACTATTGTAGAAAGACAACAGAGTCCTGTGGCACTTTTAAAGACTAACAGATTTATTAATCGCATGAGCTTTCGTGGGAGAAAATCCCACTTCGTCAGACGCTTTGAAGATAGGAAAGTTACAGAGTGGTAGGAAATTAAATGCAGGGGAGTGTATGACATAGCATCAGGTCAGGCTGTAACAGCAAATCAAAATAGGTGTTAGGATTCAAAACACTGGGGAACAGCACATAGAGGAGGGGGAGGTCAAATCACTTGTTGTAATGCGAGAAAAATCCATAGTCCCTGTTTAACCCCAAGACAACAGTCAAATTTGCATATAAGTTCGAGTTCTGCAGTCTCTCTTTGAAGCTTAGCTTACATCTATTGGTTCATCTTCCTCTTCCTTCTCCCTTATAATAACAGGTCTCAATCTTTTTTTACCCTGGGATCTCCTAAACTTATAGGCCAACCTGCAGAGTCCCTCAACCAGAGGCTGCATGTGGAGGAGGAGCACACAAGATCACATAGCATTTCAATCTTCTGCCTTCCATTTGGCCCTGCTCCCTGAAGAGCTGATGCAGCAGGGTAGAGCATTCGTGTGTCTCCTTGACCTGCTGCTGCTGCCTGCTCATGGAGTCAATCGCTAAGAAGAAACCCTTTTCTGATGGCAGAAGGAGTTGTCTTCTTCAGAGATGCTGCAGTTCTTCATTACATGCCCTGTTCCCCCAGCCCAGATAGGCTAAGTGACCTTCTATGGTGAGTTGGGGTGGAGGTAGAACTCCCTTCCCTGCCACCCAGGGCCAATACCAGAACATGAGCTCTGCCATCTGGAGCTGAAGCCCAATTTATTTTGACAGACACCCTGAAACCTGCTCACCACCCCCAGGGGACCAAAGACCTCAAACTATATCCAGTTTCTTACACGACTCAGATCCCAGAGTAAGTTTAAAACACCACAAACAAAACAATTTTTTAAAACTACATAACTAACATATGCCAATCATCCTTATGCTTACTCTGCTGGTTTAATGAGCTGGGAGAATCCCTATGCTAATGTTAAGTATGATGCTCCTTTCTGCTTTTCTGTGCCTCAACTTACCTCTTTGCTGTGGCACATACTAAATTTAGTCTTGTCAGGACTTTGATGGAGAGCTCTCTGTGTTATACAGAGTTAAATCTCTTAGAGGAGAGAAGAGCACAAAATCTCCAAGCAAAAATATTCACTAAATCTACATATGAACACAATTTATTTATAGCCCTTCAAATTATGAATAGTGTCAACAGCAATTCTTGTTTACAGACATCATTTTCAGTGTTTTCTCCAGGCTTTAGTATTTGTTACTATCACAAATTCAAAGACAAAATATAATTATATATGTACACATACCTACACTTCCCTAGGGATCTTCTCAGGGCAGATTAATCCTTCTTAGGCTCTGTATAAAGGTTCATAAACCCTCTAGAGGGCATCACAGCTTCTTAAAGTTGGGAAACCATTGTCAGTCACACACTGTCTTTGCAATGACAGTGGACAATTTGCACAGGCTGCAACAAATACTAATCCTTTTACTCTCCAGGGAACAAGGAAACCTACAGGTTAAATTCAACAAAACTGACAATCTCTGGAACATAATCCTTACAGCAAACTTTTCACTCCTCCATTACTGAGTGCACCAGGGGGCTCTCACACCTCCTCTTTATAAACGCCTTCCCCTCCCCTGTCGTTCCTATTGGTTCTACTGCAGAGTATGATTGTGGGTGTGCCCTGCCAATCTGCTTGCTCATAATGGAAATCACCCAAGCAGCTTCAACAGCTAATAAGCATGCCCAGGGCCCACCACACCCAATTTTTATTTATTTATTTATTTATTTTTTTAATATTTCTACCCCACCCAGCACTTGTGAGCATGTAGGTAGTACCTACAGAGTTCCCAAAGTGAAACAAGAAACTATGTATCTTGCCCACTGTTTCTTACTTCATTTACACAATTAAATGCTGTAGTGCATGCATGTGAGTTAAACGTGTGTGTTGTATTCCTTTCTCCCACCCATTGTCTGTTTAGACCTTGATCTTGAGTGAGTTCCATACAGATAGACCCGTGTGACCCCACACTGAGGGCAGCCCACATGGAATCCACTGATAACCAATTACAACATTATGTAAACCATACACAGAAACATGCAAACAGTATGTGTACCAAACTTCAAAAAAGGTAATCCTTTGGGCCTATATCTTGTAATATGGTGACTAATCTCAGGATTGGGAAATTGCAGGCGAGTAATGGCAGATGCATATGACCTGAGGTACAAAAAAACCCAGTAAAACATCTGTGCCTTTCTCTGCTTCATGGAAAGAAGTAAAGAGCCATATTCTGGTGTTTAGAGCAGATGGAGTAAAAGTATATCTGGTGAACTGCATCTGGAGAGTAGCTACCCAGCTCATTTTGAGAAGGTGAATAAGATTAGGTACAGTTTCCAGATGGATATAAAGAGAGAGTGGGCAAGCAAGTAGACTGGGTTCTCCTCCTCCTCCTTTACAATGTGATATATTGGTATTTTTTCTTGCACATGCTAAGTGTGAACAAAGAGTAAAAGGGTGATCTCTGGGTGATAGTGGGAAGATTGGCTGGAAACCGGTTGTGTGGTTTATATGTGGAAGATGAGTAAAGTGGTTCACCACTCAGTAAGTATTGTTAATCCCAGATGAGAACAGCTGTAGTGGCTCACATTGGAAATACAAATATAATAAGAGGCAGGTTTATAAATACAGAGCCATAGCTGAGGCTGGTACTAGAATCTTAACTATTAGTAATAGATTTTTTTTTAAGTGTTGTAAAAAAATGGCTTTTTTTTTCTTCAAAATCAGACATTTTTGTGACAATTTCTTTCACAAAAGTTTTCCACATTTTTGGCACAACTGGAAATTTTAGCTGTTTCCTTAATCAGTTTTACCTTTTTCCACTCCCTTATTTTCCTTTTTCACTCTTCCTTCCTATTCCATTTTCTGTGGTAGAAACTGAGTGAGAAAATGGGGGAAAGGGAGAGAAAGGGGAAAAAGAAAAAGATTAAATGGAAAGTGGAAAAAACATTCAAATGAAACTTTCAATAAAAAGGTTCCAAAAACTTTGAGTAATCAGAAAAAGTCATTCATTTTCAAAACTTGTGGGATGAAAATAACTTCTGCATTTGTGATGTTTTTTTGCAAACAATTTTCTCTCTTTTTTAATAAATGAAACAACAAACTTCCCAAATTTCTAGTATATTACATTGTTTCATAAGGCAATGTATTTTCTAATTTAACATTATCTTACAGTACTTTCTCTGAAAAGATTCCTACTTTTTATTGACAGGGGAAGTATTTGTTCATAAATCATTAACAGCTAAATGGATTTTTAGCAGGGGGTTGGACTAGATGACCTCATGAGGACCCTTCCATCACTAAGATTCTATTATTCTAATTATAAAAAGTAATTATAAAGGTAGTGAGGCCTGTGATTTATCAGCAGTTTTCCTAAATTACAATAATCTTTGAAAATTAGGCTGGCAGATTTTAAGACACTTGTTATGTGTTGGATATTGCTCTTGGGGACTAGGTTGCAATAGCACCCTGGTATGTTGTAAGGGAGGTAAGTATGCTGACATCTTTTAATAGAAACTCTTTCTCTACAAGCACAAGTATAGAAAGCAAGTTTTGATCAGTGCCTGGAGTGAAGTTTTTTCCACAGTAAAAATTGTACATTATACTCCTATTATTTAAGAAATGGTTTATGATCAAGTAGGGACTCTATTTAAATGCGTACACTCAAGGAAAAGTTAAGGTTGCACATGGAATTTTATCTTTGGCATTCCCTGATTTTTGAGTCCTTAACTCTGCAAGCGTCTTCAAGTCTTATTAAAATAGTTTTTGCAATTGAATATATATGTGCACTCCCCCATGTACACAAATATTCTGTGTGTATAAATATATATACGCACATGCTTCAAGAGATGAAGATAGCTATGTGCTAAACAGCAGGTTTATACTCTACATTGATCATACAGCTTTAACCGCTTCACCGGCATTCTGCTTTTTGGGACTTATCATCTCTGGGACCTGTAGTACTCCAGCACTCTGAGCAGCTTTAAATAATGGCCTTTTTCTCCCACCAAAAGTGGAATTGTACTTCCCTGCCCCCTCTACACCAAAAATTATGCTGGCCTGAGGCCCAGGCAAATGACATTCAGCTGGAGGCTAATAACACTTTCAAAAGTCAGATAGCTTGTGATGCTGCAGTGCTAGATATCAATGCTTTGTATTATAGGAAAAGGAACAGTTCTAGATTCTGAAGGAGCAATAAAACTTCCTTTTTGCCCTTGAATATGTCAGGATACTGGACTTTAAAATACTGAGATTTTTATGTAAATACAAGCTACTTGGGGTCATTTTTTTAGAAGTTTAATTAATGGTAATAGTCTCCCTGTGCGCCTCATCAACTTGAACTCATAGTGCTAAAGCAGCTTGTTGGTAGGAATGAAGAAATATGGAAAACAAAAGCCATAAAACATACAAAATGGCCATAATAAAACCTCTGTCCAGGTCCACACCACCATGAATTCTCATTCATATAGATAATGAATTGGAGGGAAGTTGAATCACTGTAATATTGAGTAGCTATTATAATGTGTGCACTTACAACTTTTTTAAATCTCTCTCAGACCATGAGTTCTAGCAGTTGCAGGACTCAGCTGAAATGCCCATTATCCAGCCCAATGTGTAGCGCTTTCACTGAGAAGTCCCTTTATCCACTAAATGAAGATGAATGCATATTAGGAGGGAAAGAAGCTTGCTGTGACCAACTTCCCAAAAATAATCAGAGTGAGGCACGCAACCTGAACATTAGGGCTCTTAATGGCTGGTTTCAACTGAATTGAGGAAGGCTAAGGATCCTTGGCTGCTTGCACTGAGTCATAGCTTTTTAAACAAGGCCCTAAGTCAGAGCTATCAGTCCTGTGCTGCTGTTTTCCTGGCTCATGATAAGCCTGTCTTTTTCTATCCCAGGCTTGAGCCTGTGATTTAACATAGCAATGACAGCAATTGCTGGCCCCAAAAACATCCTTAACAACTCTTGTCTAATACAAATCACTTATTCTTTGTGAAAGATGAGTGAGTCATGCAAGTAACAGACGGCACATTAAGGCTACATTGTTATAATGTGCTTTAATTAGTTATGTGGCATATAATGATGTGGGGTCAAATAATAATTTAATTTTTGTACACTATCCTTTTTTGTACATTACGACTGGACCACCCTCCATGATAAAGGATCCCCAATTGCATACAGGATACTTACTGTAGAACACTAGGAAATTGATTATTCTCTGTCCACAAAGACTCTTTACACATTTTTTAAGTATTTTCCATTATGCAAAAATGACTTTGAAAACTATAGCCTAAATTTTTCTAAAATATCATTGGAAAAAAGAAAACAGATGCAAACCCCATGCTATAAAATTAAATGAGCCTTTCTAAACAATACTACTTAGCTATTAATTTTTACCTCTACATCATAAATGACCAATGTTCTCCCCTATATTTCCCTAAATGTAGTGAAATTGGTTCCTTGAAGAAAACCTTTTGTTTTACTTTTGTTATACCAAATAAATGTAACAGTTCCCTGATAAAATTAAACCTCTAATGTTGTTCCAAATATGAAGTGGATTTACTTTATATGGTTAGCACAGCAGTGTCTAAGAATTTATCATTATTAGGGGAAAAGTTTTGTTGAAAATGAAAACATCCCATTAAGAACATAAGCCTCCAAGAAGGGGGAAAGTCTGCAGCAAAGTTCAGCTATTCAGACTTTCTGCTCAATGCACCTTCAACAAGGACTAGTTTGTAGCCCTGTAGACCTGCAAACATGGAGGATTACTACTAGGACTCTACAGTCCTTTTTGGGGCTGGCAGAAAACACATTTCCACTTTGCAAAAATACTTTGAGGTTTCAAAATTGTTCTTAGTCTCCTGCAGAATGGAAATCCGACATTTTGAAATTTTACACCAAAAAACCCACCCCTTTAATGGCTAGTGATTAGAGCACTTACCTAGGATGCAGGAGGCCCACTGTCAAATCCTACTTTGCCTGATTCAAAACAAATACTTAAACCTGGTTCTTTAACATTTCATGAGAATGTGTTAACTACTGGGCTACCAAGCTATGTTTTACTCTCAGTTTCCCCAGTTGGAATTACTGTCCTTTAATAAATAATTAAATATTTATCAGGGCCAGAGAAAGACTCATTCTATAGTCAGTGGTTAGAGTATTTACCTAAGATATAGCTGATTTAGTGCAGCATCTTGAACTCAGGTCTTCCCCATCCCTGGTGAGTGTCCTAACTGCCAGATTATTCAGGGGGAGTCTTTCTGACAATTTTAAATCAAAATTGATAAACTGAAAAGTTGTAAGTGAACGTAACTGTGAAAAAAGTTTCACTGAGATCTTTTTGACCAGGACAATTTTCAAGTAAATCACAGAATTACGGTCCCATGTAAGGCTGATAGAACAGAGTTCTTTATTTCAGCTTCTCAGCTCTCATGTTCAATTTGTTTTCAACATTTTAACATGCTTAGAAACAATGTCAGAGTAAATCATAAAGCCTGAGGTTGTAAATATAATTATATTACTCTGAACTCCCAAAATGATAAGTGTAAACTATATATTTCAACTTCAGACCCGCTCATGGTATTAGAACAACCTTTGTTAATGATAGTCTCCTTCTACCACAGGATAATTTTAAAAAAAAAATTGTCCTTTTTTATCATGACCCTGCCACTGGTTCTGCAAGGCCTCACCCCTATGCCTCTGTGGTATCCTATTATAGTCAATAGGTCTCTACTTGTATGATAGCATTTGTAGGATCTGCACCTTTGTTATAGCTTTAATACCACTGAACCTCAGGTGGTGGTGATGAGTCTGTAACCACTAGTGTGGGTAGGTGAGGTGCTTCTAGAAGGAAGGACTTGGTAAGGGATTATGGGTATTTGCTTGCCTTCAGCTGTGGGTTTTGACCCATGGGTTGCTATAGGATCCAGTTCTGTCCCAGGAGAGTTACTGAGGACTAGAGCACTCTCAATGCTGACGATAGGCAGTTTTCTTTTTCCTTTTCATTGGACTCATTGTGAGCTGTCTCTCAACTATTCTACTGTCTAGCCAATGTTTATGAGACTCAGCTGATTAAAACACCATTCAGCTAATAAGACTTGAGTGATTTCATCCCCATCCTTTTCCTTACATGAGTACAGTTGACCAGCAAGCCCTCTCTTGTTCCCTAGGTTTAATCAGCCCCTGATGGTGAGAATTTTGCCTTTATAAGGACTGCAAGCGTGGGTCTAACATCATTATTGCAATCTTCAGTCCATGTACCAAATCTTTTCCTTCAGCTGTATTTCCACAGCTCTCAAGTCTGATTTATTATGAGAATAGTGGCTCTTATTTTAAGATTGAAATTTCTTTTTGTGGAATACACATTTGGCTGTCTAAGTCACAGGCAGGGCTCAAGCTGATAAATTTGCACAGGGGCTGCCTACTTGCTTAAACTGCATACCAAATCTGGCTAAAGATGGTTGTAGTGCATATCTTACAGCTTTTAAGCCCAGGAGTTAGACACTCATGTGGGATACCCAAGTTCAAATCTCCCTTCTCTGCCAGAGGGAAAGAAAGGATTTGAAGAGGGTTTTCCCCAGGTCTCAGAAGCCTGCTTTATCCACTTAGCATGATTGGTGTGGAGGTGACAAGGGAAATGGGAAACCTTCCTCAGTCTCTCTTGTTGAAGCTGTCCCACCATAGATTAAAAAAAGAAAGAGTGATTAGAGCAGGAAAGTGAACCCTGGGTCTCCTGCCTCCCACCTAGGCCCTCTAACTCCTGGACTACAGAATCTTTCTCTCTCTCAGGCTATATACACACGATCAGATTAAAGCGCAACAAGGCAATCGCGCTACAAAACTCACGTGACCTTTATTGCGGGACAACGCGTACACACGTTGCTCCCTGCAACGCAACAAAATTACACGCATTATCGCGGTTGAGCGCAATGACTTCTGGGCACCTATCCCATCGTTCCATTTTCCCTGAATCGGCGCTATGAATCATGGGATGAAGGAAAGGAACGCAAAGCGCCATGGGTAAACTCTCAGTTTCCCATGGTGCTTTGTGTTCCCCTAGCGTCTTCCTCGTTGCCAATAGCAACTCGCGCCTATTTTCAACATTGCAGTGACGCAACGCACCACTTGCAATCAATCGCTACAGCGACAGCATGGATCCTGCTATGATCTCCATTGTCGCCTTCAACATTCTGAATACATCTCGGCTTGTTGCTCAGTACGCAATGAGCTCCGAGTCAGATGAGGACACCGAGGAGCAGGGGCTGATCGATGCCATGCAGAGCAACAGCACCGCGTTGCTCAGCTCCTTCACCGATCATCTGCACACGGTGCAACGCCGTTTCTGGTCGCGAGAGACGAGCACCGAGTGGTGGGATCGCATTGTTATGCAGCTGTGGGATGACGAGCAGTGGGTACAGAACTTTCGAATGCGGAAAGCAACCTTTCTGGAACTGTGCTCAGAGTTGGCCCCTGCCCTGCGACGGAAAGACACCAACATGAGGTCAGCCCTAACTGTGGAGAAGCGTGTTGCGATTGCTGTATGGAAGATGGCGACTCCCGACTGCTATCGGTCCGTTGCAAACCAGTTTGGAGTCGGGAGGACCACCGTCGGATTAGCCCTCTCACAAGTGTGCCAAGCCATCAATCGCATCCTGCTACGGAGGACAGTGACATTGGGCAATGTTCGAGAGATTGTGGACGGCTTTGCTGCCATGGGATTCCCTAACTGCGGGGGAGCCATAGACGGCACACACATCCCTATTTTGGCTCCAGACCATCTCGCGACTGAGTACATAAACAGGAAGGGCTACTTCTCCATGGTGCTGCAAGCACTCGTGGATCACAAGGGTCGTTTCACGGACATCAATGCTGGGTGGTCGGGAAAGGTGCATGATGCCCGCATTTTCAGGAACACTGGTCTGTACCGGAAGCTGCAAGGGGGCACCTTTTTCCCTGATCAAAAAATAACAGTGGGGGAGGTGGAGATGCCCATAGTCATCCTCGGAGACCCAGCATACCCACTGATGCCATGGCTCATGAAACCCTACACTGGGAACCTTGATCGCAGCAAGGAGCGGTTCAATTACCGATTGAGCCGCTGCAGAATGACTGTGGAGTGTGCCTTCGGCCGTTTAAAAGGGCGCTGGCGCTGTTTGTATGGGAGGCTGGACTTGGCGGAGGACCAGATCCCTGCCGTGATTGCGTCATGTTGTGTCCTCCATAACATTTGTGAAAGTAGGGGAGAAAAGTTTTCCCCTACGTGGGCTACGGAGGCACAGCGCCTCGAGGAAGCATTCGAGCAGCCAGCCACTAGGAGTATTAGGGTGGCACAAGGAGAAGCTGCTCGCATAAGGGAGGCACTCAGGGAGCATTTCAATGATGCCCTTCCCTAGTTCAGTTCCATGACGCATGAGGTGCACCTTAGGATCATTTCAATAATGTGTATAAATAAATGCATTCTTCAAAGTATTTGTTACTGTTTTTATTGAAACCTGAAAGATGGGGGTGGGGTTACAGGTTGGTGTAGCTCCGGGTCTCGTAAAAGTAGCTTGGGGGGGGGGGGGGCTGGATGTTGTCCTGTACCGGGGTGGAGGGTGGCCTTCAAAGAAATGCTTTGAGGGACTGCGGTGTGTGGGAGGCATACACGGCTGAACTGTCTGGAGTGGAGCCCGGACATTTATCGCCTGGGACTGCAAAGCTATCATGTTCTTTAGCAGTTCTGTTTGCTCCTTCATGACGCTTATCAGTTCGTCCCTGTGTTTCTGCCTCCTCTGCTGGGATTCCTCTCTCCAGGCTCTATTCTCCCTTGCGGATTCTTGTGTTGCTTTCAGCAGGTCGTTAAACATATCCTCCCTGTTTCTTCGAGAACGCCGCCTAATGTTTCTCATTCGGTCAGCTGGGGTAGACACCGGCCTTGTGAAGCTCAATTCTAATACAAAAATAACAATATAGACATTGTTAACACATAGCATAGATAGCCAATGTAACCTTCCAGTAGCACATTCCACTGGAAGGTACAGGGCGGTCAACACACTACGCTGCGCTGAAGCAGACAAGGTACATTCTAATAGACGGCTTACCGGGGGCTAAGAATCGGAAGAGGGCACACAGATGGAACCCAATATCCCTCTCCTCAGAGTGCCCCTTCCATCTAGAATACATCTCCTACATGCCGCCGGTAGCAGGCCGGGACCGTATGCTGCTGCACTGTGTGCTGCCATGGTTCCCAGGGCTGTGCTTTGCAGCTGGAGAGGCAGAGTGTCCGTCTTTGGGAGCGCAGACACAAACGCTCTCCCATCTAACCTGAGTATTAGGCTCTGGAGGTACATCGAGGAAACCTTTTCTGACCTAAATGCAGATGATTATTTTACAATCACTGCTTGTATTGATGCCCTGCTAATGAATGCAGAGTAAATAGCGTGCACAGCGGGGACCCGCAAGCACCCCCACCCCAGACAATGATATTTTAGCAGGAGCAGAGCTGAATGAAGGAGAAACTTACCTGAACCCCCCTCTGCCGCCTCAGAGAACAAGCTGCAGTTCAAGCCTTGGGTGGACGTCTCAGCGGGGCTGCTGAAGAGCTCCTGGCTACACGCGGTTGCGCTTTCCTCCGTGTCATCCTCCATCTCCTCCTCCTCCTCCTCCTCAACAACGTCCTCATCCTGCTCGGCTCTGGCAATCACCGGACGAGGAGGGGCTGAAGTGTCCACGGGACTTTTGGCAGTGGTTGTGGGGTCCCCGCTGAGGATGGCTTCTATCTCCTTATAGTACCTGCATGTTGCAGGCGCTGATCCAGAACGGCGGTTTCCCTCCTTCGCTCGGTGATAGGTAATTCTGAGCTCCTTCACCTTTGATCTACACTGCACTGTGTCTCTATCATGCCCTCTCTCTGACATGGCCCGAGAAATTATGCCAAATGTGTCATAATTCCTCCTGCTGCCGCGTAGCTGCGCCTGCACGGCGGACTCTCCCCAGATGCTGATCAGGTCCAGCACCTCTGCTGTGCTCCAAAGGGGTGCGCGTCTTCCACGGCGGGCCGCCATTGCTACTGATGATCGGAGCACAAACACACTCCACGAGGAAGAGAGCAGGAAGTGAAACAGACTTGAAATTTGAAAATCCCGGGAATAAGTTCGGGGCAGGGCGGGGACAGTTTCGTCACGGCCACAGAGCGGGTGGGGGGGGAGACCAGAGAGGACGACTTGGGAATGCTGGGACAGTTCCGGACTCCAGTCAATGCGCGGTAAGCGTACACACGAGCTCAAACGCGCAATATATGATCCGCAACAGCTGTTACCACTCTCGTCGGAGTGGTTGTTGGATTGCGCGACAACAAGGCACTTAACGCGCAAGAGCCCTGTTGCACGTGTGTACGCCGTTGTTGCTATCGCGCGGTAATGAGCTTTAATGCGCGATAATCTGATCGTGTGTACAAGGCCTCAGTCTCTGGCCTTGTGACTGTTTCACTGTGGATACGTATTTAAATTGTCATTGAGGCTGAGAGAAAGAGAATGATTCTGTATCCCAGTGGTGAGAGCACCCACGTGGGAGACACGGGGTTCAGTCCCCTGCCTTAACCAATATTTATCTGCTTTGGAACAACTTCAACAGGAGATACTGAGGGAGCCTCACATGACAATAGCCCATAAATCAGTAATTAGGGCATACATCTAAGAGGTATGAAACCCCCACGTTCAAATACTTTCTCCCATTCTGGAAGAGAGGTGAAAGACAGAATAGAACCAGGGTCTCCCACATGAATGTTCTACCCACTGGGCTAAAAATTATAAGGTTGGCAGGGGCATCACCACCTCTTTTTGTATCAAGTGAGGCAGACATCAAACTAATTCCCTCAAGACACACTTTAGGCACCCAAAATGTTTTAATCCAGGCAGCTGGTTTCTGTTTGAAGATCATGGAGCAGAGGTAAGTAAGTCTCTGCAGCCCAGACTTAGATGACTACCTGTAAGAGCCGGGCAGAGCTTAGCACACAACTCTCCTACTGAGTAGCTTAGACAGGGCTTGCTTTTGTGGATCGCATTCTAAATCACCAATCTCTTTCCATTCACTGTGTAGATACCTAAATTGGCTTTTTGGATTGGAGCAGTGGTCCTGTGATTTTTTAGGCACCTAAAAGTTAGGTACTGTGATGCTCAATATTGCAAAACCTAAGTCCCTTCGTGGATCTCAACCATGATGCTCCTGCAATAATAGTGCTTAATTTAATTTTCCAAATGTGCAGTCTTCTTTTGTAGTTTGTTTATTATTATTTATATTGGTAAGAGAAAAGGGAGAAGGAACCAGTTCAGAAAAAATAAGAAGTGACATGAACCTTCACTCAGAACTCAGACTTACTCTAAATAGGTCCCTTTTGTAGGTTTTAAACTGTGTGTGGTTGTTAGTGAGGTATGACAGAGATGACGCTGAATGGAAAAGGATTGGGAGAACTAAGGAGAACAGGGTTAAGGAAAGCAGGGGCTGGAGGACAGATTGGAAATTTGTGAAAAGAGGAGAGGGCCTAATAAAGGTAGTAAGAGGGAATTTATACTGCTGGGGATCTCCTGGTACTATCAAGGAAACTATTTGTCCATCCAACTTTGTCAGCAAAATTTATCCTCTGGCTTTGATACTGGACAGTAAATGCTCTCTGGAACAAGAAGAATTTGAAATGAGCTGCTAACCACTTCCTTGAATATTGTCATAAATTCCTACAATTCAGATGATTTATTAAAATTTGTAGCAGATACACTGGAAAGGAAAAAGAAAATACACTGGAAAAGTGGCTTCTTTATTGATTCTCATGGTATTGATTCTCATGGGGTGTCAGAGGAGTCAACTGAGGAGATATATAGAAAAATTAAGCTGACAAGGCTACTATAAAAATGAAAGCTGGAAGAGGTTATTGCCTCTGTTTTACTTTCTTCATCTCCCACCACTGGTTTATTTCATTTCTTGGATTATGTAGCTCTACACTTTCAAAAGGCAAATAAAAGTGTGTTCTCAGTTATAAAGGTGTAGATCTCAAAAAAATCTGATGATTTTCATATATATATATATATATATATATATAATATATATATATATATAACAAGAGCAGATTTTGGCATTGTTTGTAGATGGTAGATTGTGAAAGAAAGGTTATTGCTTTTTTTAACTGCTACATTATTAATGAAGGTGATTGAAGCAACATGTATAATAACAAGAGTTAAAGAGCTATTTAATTTACTTCTGGAGGAAGGTAGTGATGGATATTAGAACCTGAAGTTTTGTGAAATTCAGGATGTATGACTTTTGGAAATTTTGTTTCACAAAGATTCATGGAAACTTTTGTTTCATTTATTTGGTTTCCTTTTTGGGTCTCAATTAACTCAGCACCTCAAAGTGAAACTCAGCTGAGATGACCAACTCTCACCTGGCTTTGAGTCAAAACCATTGAATCACATTTAATTTACAAACAAACCCACAAATCTGCTTACATTTGTCCAATAGTACAGAATCATTTTTCATGTTCTTAAGTTTATTATCTAATTTCAATAGAGAAAACAGTCACTCCAGTTAAAAAAAAGATAAAAATACATTTTTAATCTGATATGCTCTTCTTTCTTCCATATTTTAATCCCTTATTTTGCATGAGATATTCCAACCTACTTTTAATCAACTTTATAAAAACACAGAAGTAAATATCAATGTTTTAAAAAGTGAAGATTTTCTATTAGTCCTTGTTAACTTGAAGCTACTAAAAAGCAATATTCTGAGTTTTCATGGTCTGAGTTTTCAGGAGCTGACCCTAATTTTTGGTCATCTTGGTTTTATATGTTATGCCTCTTGATTTCTTTTTCTGTCAGACTTGAAAGCTATGCTTACATCACAGTTCTAGTTTGATCATCCTTCAAGCATGCCATTATTCTGTAACTGAACTTGCCAAGTCCACAACTTTATTTTTTTGAAAGCAGAGTAAATCTTTGCTTCCATAGTAATTATGGTCATTTATGCCACAACAAATGTCTTGCCTTAGTCTCCTGTGAGCCAATATTTCCAGAGATTGCTGCATTAGCTGGTCTTCTCAAGGGTCTATCAGACAGATACTGCTTGATAAATAGAAGTTGCCAGCAGTCCCCTGAGCAGTTGAGTCTTAATCACATCAGTCCTAAATTTAATGCATTGAAATAATGTTCACAAGCACTGACAAAAGAATGCAGTTTCATAGATCACACTAAAGAACACATTTGCTGTACTTAGGGATGATACAAAATCTATTGAAGCCAAGGTAACCTTTCCATTGATTTCAGACGGGGGTTGAATCAGGCCTCAGTGACTCACATTACAGGGTACTGGTCAGCATCTTTCCCTATTGTGGAACAGTATACTCATTTCATAATGAACAATTTTGCCTGTCTAATCAAGCCCCTTAATTGATCAAATAAATAATATTTGTTATGGCCTTGATTCAGCAAAGCACTTAAGCCTCATGGAAGTCATTAAGTATTATGTTAAGCACATGCTAATGTTCTTTGTTGAACTAAGGCCAATATCAGTATGCTACGGTTCTTAGACCATTTTTGAAGCCTTAAAATAATCCTGAATAGTAACAATTATAACTTCTAAGCCATCAATCACCTTTTGTCACACACAAGGTAAAGCTGCCAAAGTGGTGACTATGCAGCTTCTGACTGCCTACCCCAACCACTCTTTTTAAAGGACATACTAGTGAGTTTCATGACACTCTTCAGACCATTAGGAATTTCCAGTTTAGTCAAATCAGCAATTAGAGAACCAGTAGCAAATGTTTGATAATCAACCTCTGAAAAGCCTGGAAAAAGCAAATGGCTTGCATTATTTCCAAGAGGGTCTGTGTATTTAAAGAAGTGGACTCTAATTTATTTAGGGTTTTGCACCAAGTGCACACAGTAAATCAAATTATAAGGGGCATAAGCTTCAGTGAAGTTTTGTAACTGCAGACATGTAGAAACATGGTAATTTGTCATGCACTGTGGCAATTTCTTTTCAGACGGAATTTCAGGTATGTTGCGGAATTCCAGTTATTCCACAGAAAGTCCAGCCACAAAGTTATAAATAGATTCTGTGGCATGTAAAATTGGTGTGACTAAGATTTGGTTATAAAATAGCATAACACTCCACTAGGAAATCTTTTAAAAGTTGAATGGACCTTTTTATTCTCTATATATCAGTCTCTTAATGGCTTTTCAACAGTTTGAACCATTTGCTAAAATTGCCACAGCTGCTTCACATTAGTTATAGGGTTTTGTTGCTAAGAGACTGTCTGGTTGCCAAGTCTTACTGGATCCTTAAACTAGATTTCTGTTGGGTGTGCAGTCACAGGAGGATACTCTTACATTTAAATCTTTTCTCCCCACTAGCAGTGAAGGGGAACTGAATCTGGTTATTCACATCCCTGATGAGTGTGCTATCCACTAGACTAACAGTTAAGAGTAGGTGGATGGAGTCATCCCTTGGTATAGTCTAAATGACTGCATCTACACTGGTAAATTAAGTTGATTTAAGCTTGGCTTAAGTCGACTTAATTTGCCCTGCATCTACACTACACTTTGCTTAAGTCGATTTAAGCAGTTTGCTTAAGTTGACTTAAGCAAAATAAAGTCAACTTAATGAAAATTAAGTCGACTTTATTAAACCTAGATTTAAGTAGACTTAAGGCTTAATTAGACTTAGGGCTACCCCACGACTACACCACTGCCCTCCCTGCCCTGTGTGTGATGCTGTCTGGATTTAGGGAAGCATTTATGATATTATTTTCAATGGATATCTCATAAATGCTATAATCCATAGGAACTATGTCATGTGTGGTATCAATAGAAAGGTAGTAATTTGCTGGGAATGATTATATAGTTTATGTCTAGGAATGCTTTTTCGATTAGAAGTTAGGAATTTGATGATATATCTATACTTTAACTTATGTTATTTTATTGAAATACCTGAGAGAGGCGGGTGTGTCAAACCATTGTCTCCTTAATGTTTAGGAATCTGCCAGGTGATATGGTCCCAGGGAGTAAACTGATGAGCCATTAAGGACACAATGGTTGTATTCTTTATGTCCTTAATGGCTCGTCAGGATACTCCAAAGTATCACCAAAAAATGAATGGAAAAAAAGATATAATGGGCTCAATTAATTGTTCCTCTCCATTTTTTCCAGTTACTTCCACCCATGCCAGCTGAGAGAGTAGCTGATGCAAAATGCTACCAAATGTATAACCAAAGGACTTCTCCAGGAGGTGGGAGCAAGAAAGAGCAACAAATTGCTGATGGTTTCCTTCAACCATGCTTTCTGCCAGGAAAAGGGATGAGTTTGAGGAATGTTTCTTCATTACTATTCTTTTGACTCATTCCCCAAAGGGATTGTTTTATAGTTGCAGAGCTCTAGCAAAAGTTTTCTCTCCTCCTATCTCACATTCCTCTCCTGTTATATCCTTCCCCAGTAAATGAAGCACAGCAGATACACATAGAATCAGGGAACTGGGCAAGAAGGGGGAGTTTTCTACTGCTGCCACAGCTCCAGGGCTCAGGAAGGAAGGAGAAAACAATGTGATACTTAATATTCTTAGGAAAAAATAATTTAAGGTAAAGGTAATAATGGGGAAGAAGGCCTAGGAATAAAGCCCAGAGAAGGGAAGTTAAGAGTTAGCAGAGTCAGAGAGCCCAGCACGAGAGACAGAGAGAAAGCATTCTCGGCCTAGGAGGTCAGCTGTGGAAAGAGCTTCAAGAGAAAATTAGAATATTACAATCTGATCAACCTATGGCTTGTTCCATGAGCCTCCTGTTTGATAAAAGATTTGCAATAAATCAGGCAACAACTTCCATAACCAGCATGATGAGGGAAGGAAGAAAAGAGGAAATAAATGTATATCCCATTCTGATATAGCGCTTCCCACAGAAAGGATATGAATGTAAAACATTCTGAAGTCCATTAGGGACTTTGCTATGCAGATGTAATTTACCGGGAAAGGACTCAGATACTCTGGTAATTGGTGCTATTGAGATTCCTAATATGGTCATATAAATGACACAAGCATATTGACATAAATTACAACTATTATTCATTGTATTTATCTCTTTCAGTGAACTGTGTATGAGAGAATTCATTTGAATGAAAATTGCCTATGAGTGAGAATTGCAACCATATGATAGACTTCAGCAAAAGGGAAAGGACTATCGTGTGACATCATATACACAACAACATGCTGATGCTCACTAAAACGTGTAGAACCTGTTTTCTTTTTAAAACTAGTCTCTTCTTGCCAGTAAACGTGGCTTCATAAAGAAAAGGCAATATGAATTATATAAAATTTGGCTTTACTGCAATGTGTGCCATTTTGATATACATGCTTAGGGATGTTCCCCAGTGAAATAACAATGATTCGTTGATTAGGAAGCCTGGCATTTCTGCAGCAATATCATTGTGCTTCAGATAATTCTATTGCCAGTATATTTTTATTTATTTGTTAAGTCTGAAAATATGTTTAGGCCTGAACAAGATGAAATAAAGAGAATTTCTGCCTTGCAGTATATAAAAGCTAAGATCCCAGGCCTAGAGACATTCGTGTATGAACAACTTGAGTAACCATGAACAATCTCATAGGAACATAACAAAAATTTTGAGCTAACAGAATTGATGCATATGGCCAGTGAGACTGAGATAATAGTACAGAATGTGAAAGGGAGAGTACAATAAGGGATTATTTACTATTTATTTACACTGTTCCTAAAGTGTGAAAAAGGCCTTACAAGCAGGGAGACCAGAACACTGTTCCAAGAAGTTTGTATTCTAAATACTGCATAAATGGAGAAAAAATAAACAGGTGTAATAGTATAGGATGGCTTTTTAAAGGAACTGGGATTAGGCCCACCTGTGATTAATTTGCTGCTTCCTAGATGACGAGTTTGATTTATTTTATTGGTATTCGTACAACCATTAAATTACAAGGGCACAGATAATATAAACAAGGCTCCATACAACTGAATGGGAGAAAGGACCTCATTCCAGGTTTTTACAGATTAACTTCAAAAACGAAAAGATCAAAACAAGAACATTCTGAAACACATAGATGACTGTCACAGATATGCTATCATGGACAATTCTTAATGATTTAAGTTGAATACCTTTTGGGAGCTATTGCATTAAAATAAAATTGTTTATGTGTTATTGTGAGATAGCATGTAACCTCTCTAGGAGGAGGAAGTATCTAGGAGGATGCTAAAGTAATTCCTCCAGTTATCTGCCCTTTGAAAATTTGCCCCGTGGAGAGGACCCGTTGTCTGGCTGGTTATCTTTTCATTGTCTCTTCTGAGATTCATACTGAATTCTCAAGAGACCAGAAGAGAATAAATAGATGTTGTGATAAATAATCTGGTGGTAAACTGACTCAGAACTTTTGTTTTAATCCGCCAAATGGATGAGATCTACAGTCCATGGAGATCTTCAATACTTAGAGAAGGGTTGGAAAGATTTTGGCCTACCAAGGACCATAAGACGATGCTCTTGTTCTGAGCAAAGAGTGTGATGAATGTGGAACCACAGAAGAACCCTTCTGTAGAGCTTTGAAGGACAGCTTCTGCCAAAGCCCATGTTGGAGACAGTGACCACTGGTGATCTTATTAGAAGGTCTGTAGGTTCTTTTATTGTTTTTAATGTTTTCCCTTTATTGCTTTTACAATGGGCTTGATTAGAAAGAACTTTGTGGTAACTTAGAACTGTGGGCAATTATACTGTTATTTTTCTCTGAAGAGAAAGCTAGCCGGTCTGCTTAGACAGATTGCTTTTTGCTGGAAATACCCCAGTCCAGAGGGAAACAGTCATGTGTCTTCAGTCAAGAGAGGTAAAGATTGGGGAGCTGAAAGCCTGGGAGGTGATGCTCTTTCTGAACAAATGTGAGGAAATTCGAATGAAGTTATCCTGAACTGTGGTGCTGATCATAGCAGATAACTTACAAAAGATGTCCACAGCTGCTGCCAATGCTCCCTCTTCATTGCCGTGGACAGGATGGCCCACATAGGGACTGGATTTAGCCTCACCTATAGCTAATTAGCTACTTCCAAGATAATAGGTTTGATGCCTGGGATCAGGTGATAGCTTTTCATCCAAACAACAAATGACGTACAGACTAACAAGTAGCTCACTTAGAGGTAGGTGGGGAGATGCCTTTTAGAAAAAGAAGTGTGCAGAAATACAGGCAGCAAAACCTGGGTTTCAGTAAAATGCAGCCGAGTTTACCAAGAGAGTGAAGAAACTGTAGAATACAGGAAAGACTTGTTTTGATGTAAATTGACCCTTGGGCTGTGCTATTTAAATAAGTCAGACCCAGGATAAAGTGTCATTTGGTTTACAAAAGTCTGAATAAAGTTTCAGAACAGCAAAGAGGGAAAACTGAGGCAACAGCAAGGTCTGGCAATGGCTCAGATGCAACCTGATTACAATGGAGAATGGGCCACATGCACGGGCAAGAGGTTCTGCCACAACACTGGAAAAGGATGTAACATGAACACACTGCAATTTTAAAATGAGACAGACTGTACAAAAGTTCATTAAAACTCTTTTCTTCAAAAGAAGGATTTGGCCCAAATATTATTCTGTTCTTAATTCTAATGTCTTCTAATCCATTTATTAGCTATTTGCTTTTACAAAATAAAATGTATTTAAACTGCTGACAATTTAAAGAACCAGTTTGCAAATTTGAGCACAATAAAAGGATATCTAACTCCAATATATAACTATAAAACAGGATTTAGACATTGAAAAGAGGTATTTACATATCTTAATTCTGACTTGTGCACACCACTGCAGGTCCTGTTATGGCATTTATATTGAAAACTACATCCACACTCTGACGTCAGCAAGTGTAATTAGTAAAACATAATATTAGGAAAATAACTGTGACATCAGGGGCCCAGTTTTTTGTCCCTATTGAAATCAAGAACAAAATCACCATTGATTAAATTGGGACAAAATGAGGCATCAGCAATGGTTTAGCAGGTTATTGAAATATTCTTATTTATTTCATTTGTGAATTGAAATCTATTGGTTAAATGCCACAAAGCTTGTTTTAGTTTTTTCTTACACTTTAAAATTGTGGTGTCTCATAGTTACCGTGTACTTTCTGATGAGGACATGGAGGTAAAATTGCCACATATGAGGTAGAAGCCAAACTAGAACAGCTTAATGGGACTAAATCAGGGAGGCTGGATAATCTCCATTCAAGAATATTAAAGGAACTAGCATATAAAATTCCGAGCCCATTAACAAGGATTTTTAAAGAATCTGTAAATTCAGGGGTTGTACCATATGACTGGAGAATTGCTAATGTGATTCCTATTTTTAAGAAAGGGGGAAAAGGTGATCTGGTAACTACAGGCCTGTTAGTTTGACCTCAGTAGTATGCAAGGTCTTGGAAAAAATTTTGAAAGAAAAAATAGTTAAAGACATTGAGGTTAACGATAATTGGGATAAAATACAACATGGCTTCATAAAAAGTAGATTGTGTCAGACAAAACTGATCTTTTTGAGAAAATGGACTTTTCAGACAAAGGGAATGCAGTAGATCTAATTTACTTAGATTTCTGTAAGGCATTTGGTACAGTTCAACATAGGGAATTATTACTTAAATAGAAAAAGATGGGGATTAATATGAAAATCGAAAGGTTAATAAGGAACTGGATAAAGAGGAGACTACAAAAGATCATAGTGAAATGTGGACTGTCAAGCTGGAGGGAGGTTGCTAGTGGAGATCCTTAGGGATCAGTCCTGGAACCAATCTTATTTATCTTTTCTATTACTAACTTGGCACAAAAAGTGGGAGTGTGCTAATAAAGTTTGCGGATGACGTAAAGTTAAGAGGTATTAGGGACTAATAACAAGAACTTTTCCTATAAGCTGGGGATGCGTCAGTTGGAAGTGACAGAGGAGAAGAAAGACCTGGGAATATTGGTTGATCACAGGATGACTATGAGCCGCCAATGTAATGTGGCCATGAAAAAAACTAATGCGGTCCTTGGATGCCTCAGGTGAGGTATTTCCAGTAGAGATAGGGAGGTATTAGTACTATTCTACAAAGTACTGGTGAGACCTCATCTGGAATTCTGGGTGCAGTTCTGGTCCCCCATGTTTAAGAAAGAAAAATTCAAACTGGATCAGGTATAGAGAAGGGCCACCAGGATGATCTGAGGAATGCAAAACCTGCCTTGCAAAAGGAGACTCAAAGAGCTTGACTTATTTAGCCTAACCAAAAGAAGGTTGAGGGAAGATATGATTGCTCTCTGTAAATACATTAGAGGGATAAATACTAGGGAGGGAGGGGAATTACTTACGTTCACCCCCAATGTGGACACAAGAACTAACAGATATAAACTGGCCATCAGGAAGTTTTGACTTGAAATCAGAGGAGTGAATTTCGGGAATAGTCTTCCAAAGAGAGCAGTGGGAACAAAAAACCTAGTTGATTTCAAAACTGAGCTTGATACATTCCTGGAGGGGATGGTGTAATGGGATAGCCTAGTTTGGCAATCGCCTGATTTTTTGGCTTCTGGTGTTAGATATGCTGATGGTACAATTGATGGGGTGGGTTCTGAGTTATTCCTGAGAATTCTTTCTTGAGTATCTGATTGATGAGTCTTCCCCACATGCTTTGGGTTTAATTGATTGCCATATTGGTGTTTGCAGAGTCGCTGGCCACTATCTTTGAAAACTCGTGATGAACAGGGGAGGTCCTAGAGGACTGGAAAAAGACAAATATAGTACCTATCTTCAAGAAAGGGAAAAAGGAAGATTGGGGGAACTACAGACCAGTCAGCCTTATCTCAATCCCTGGAAAAATCATGGAGCAGGTCCTCAAATAATCCATCCTGAAAAACTTGGAGGAAAATAGAGTGATCAGGAACAGTCAGCATGGATTCACCAAGGGCAAATCATGCCTGACCAACCTGATTGCCTTCTATGATGAGATGACTGGATCTGTGGATGCGGGAAGAGCCATAGACATGATATACCTCGACTTTAACAAGGCTCTTGATACAGTTTCCCACAGCATTCTCATCAGCAAGTTAAGGAAGTATGGGTTGGACAAGTGGACGGTAAGGTGGATAGAAAGATGTTTAGATCATCGAGCTCAGCGGGTAGGAATCAATCTCTGTCTTTGGAGATATTTAAGGCCCAATGAGACAATACCCTGGCTGGGATGATTTAGTGGGAATGGTCCTGCTTTTAGCAGGGGGTTGGACTAGATGACCTCATGAGGTCCCTTCCAATCTATGATTCTATGTTGGGAAGGAATTTTCCCCCAAGGGCAAATTGCTTCTGGGGGTTTGGCTTCCTCTGTAACACTGGGCATTACTCAATTGCTAGTGGATTCTCTGTACCTTAAAGTCTTTAAAATATGATATGACCTAAAGTTGACCTTATTAGGTTGACTTAACAAAGTGCTTCCCCTGAATGGGGAGTTTGTAAGTCAACCTAACTGCCCTTAGGTCGACTTAATAAAGTGGACTTAAGCATCCACATTGTGCTTAGGTTGACCTAAGGAGTCAACATAAGGTTAGGTTCTTAAAAGTCGATGTAACCTTTCATTAAGTCGACTTAAGGAATTTCTTAAGTCGATATAATGAAAGCCTGGTATGGACAGGGACTAAGTTAGGTCGACTTAAGCGTCCATAAGTCGACCTAACTTTCAAGTGTAGACATAGCCTATGAGTCTATGAAATAAGTCGTCTGTGCACACACTGACAGTGGAAGTTTTGCTGTATATTTCAAATACACCTGTATGTAGGTTGTGTGTGAAAGCCTGAAGTTAAGAGGATAAAAAAAATGCAAAATTCAAACTGTATAATATTTTCATTTCAGAACATTGCAGTTTTATATCATAATAAAATTCATTCCGTGAAAAACAGCCCAACTAGGATCTTTAGTTTAAATTAGTTTAAATGCTTTCCAAAATTTTTATTAACTGAAGAATTAATTGAGACTAGTAAGAGCAGAGTCACATGGCTATTGTGTAGCCATGATTACATATAGAACGGACTTCCATCTTGAATTATTCCCTGCAAGTCTTTTTCCATTGGCAAGAATCATTATGGGAGGATTTAGGCTTCTTAGAACTTTCAAAGCTTCATCTTCCAGCCTTATTGTGGTTGACCTTGTGGTCGCTTTCCTTCATCCTCAGCTCTAAAAACCTTCTGGAAAAGCGTACCTTCTTCTGCACATCACACATGACCTCTCTTTTCAGTCATCTTGTTCTTAGTGGATCCAAGACTGCAACTTGTCTGGATCCTGATGATGTGGGGGTATTGAGAAATAATTACATGAAATTTTTCACAGTGCCAAAAGTCTGAGTCACATTTTGGAAATCTGAACAGAAGTAAACCCCAAACATGGTTTAGACTAAATTTATGTAAATCTGGATCAGATTGTACTTTCCCTCCAGATGTAATATTCACAAATTTTACAGTAAATATCTTCTGCTTCTGAAGCCCACAAAGGATAAGAAATAGATTGGATCCACTTACATGTCTATTGTTTGTGTTTCCTGCCATTCAACAGTATTATACTGGAACTGTGTCCTGAAGCAAAGCACTGCTATGCAATGATCTTGTTAGCTATGCAGCAAAATAAAAAGAAAACAATTGCTCACTTCCATTATCTCTGTTATGAACAAGAATGAGAAGGAACTTGGCCCAGAACAATGACAACTCAGCCAGAATAACAAAAAAACAAAACAAAACAAACAAAACAAAAAAAAGCAGCAAAGCTCAGCCACTGTAAAACCAAGACCAGCTATTAATGGAATCAATAATGAATCTATAAATTTATTCTAATAAATCTAATAAAATCATATTCAAGCATTTTGCTAGTTTATTTCTCACTCCCATTTGGCAAAATTTGCATGCTTTAGTGGCTAAAGATGACAACTACAGTGTATTTATAAATAAATTCCATTCTCAGATGTATGTATATGACTCCTATTGGCATCAATATGGGCTACACGTGGACATCCAGTGGAAGAATTTGCCCAGAATAGCTAACAAATAGCTCTGATAATAAACACTAACTGTCAGTACTCATAATAACCCAGCTACATACATAATAGCATGGCTTGAAATTTGAAGTGATGTTCCCTATGTTCCAAAGCAACTTGGGCTTGTTTCTTATTAACACATTAATAAGCAATATATAGAAAAGTGATTATTTACTTAGCTTCAAAAAACCAAAATATTTGCATGTTATATCTAAGCCCATTTTATTGTGGACAGATGTTTTGACTATATCTTTCTTTGGTAATGTGTATTACCTCTACCTCTCATTGTGTCAGAAATGGGCAAGACTGGCACTCGTTTTGCAACGTCAACAGATCAAGAGAGAAGTGGATTGGAACAGTAGCTGAGTGTTGGGGAGAGCAGGGCAAACTGATATCTCATAAAAGCACAGTGGTATTCAAGAGCAGCATAAGGCCTTATATGAGAATAAGGAGATCATGAACACCTTGAGGGCTGCACTAGTTGGAGTCCATCATGGCTGCTGTATCGTAGGAGCCTTGACGCAGGCCTAGGAGTATGTGGTGCAAGAACATTTCTTTCCAGGAGCAATATGGAGTCCAAATTTTGAAAGTCTTAAATCAAAGAACAAAGCCATCTTTGTTCTCTGTTGCTAGTTTCAGGATCCTGGATTCAAAAGTAGTACCTAAAATTTCACAGTTTTAGTGTAACCCTTGAGAGCAGTAAAAGGGGTCCAGCATATCCTGGGGAGAGGGCTGCCTCATGAAAAGATACCATTATCTGTATAGCTTCATAAATGTGCATGGTGCTTCATGAAATAAAGATGGAATTCTAGCCCAGAAGAGCTCATACCTAAGGCTCCAATCTGCCCAGGAAAGCTGGTGCACCTATGCACAGCCTAATTGGCTCTGTCTACCAATATTATTCATACTGAATGATCCAGGCCTAAGTTAAAACAAGAAGGGGAGAAGATAGCAAATATTATGAATTATTAGTAGTAGTATTGCTGTAGCATCTAGGACTTCCAGTGGTGGACTAGGATCCTGTTGTGCTAGGCACTGTATGAACAAAGAGCAAAAAAGATGGTCCCTGTCCCAAAAGAAGAGGTGGAAGGACAAGGGGGCTATGCAACAACAGTATCATACAGTCACTTAAATAAGTGATGAATGCAGCTTTAGAAGAGTTACATTGTGGTGTGGGTTTTTTATTTTTGGTTGTGTTTTGGGTTTCTATTATTTTATTTGTTTAGTTTAGTTTATTATAAAAGAGTGGTTAATCCCAGTGTTGGTAGAAGAACTTGGAACATGGAAAAAGGAGTGTAAAAAGACAAACAACCAGATGAGCAGCTAGGGTGAATAAAGTGGGTATGGAAGATGAGGAAGAAGGATTGAAAGGAGATTGGGTACGAGCAATCTAAAAGCTCTTCATACTTCCTGTTATATTGTCTTTTCATCTGTCCCTGTAGCAAAAGTTTCCTCCTTCACCAATGGTATATGGGAAAAAATTAAAAGCAGACAGCTTTAAAAGCTAAAGTTACAGCCAGATGAAATGATTTTAATAGTGTCTTTACTATTGGTGTTTAAACTATTTAACGGCTTTCAAACTATTTCTATTCTATTTTAATTGTAAAGAAGTCAGAGCTAAGCTTGTTCAAGCAGCTTTGCAGTTTGTTTAAAAAAAAAAACAAGTTAGACTTTTCTCCCAATTTATCAGACTAGGAAAACATGTTCAGTGCATATAATATTATAGGAGAAAAGTAAATAATAGCATATATCATCTACATTTAATTGTTAATTGTTCTGCTGCATGGCTAGATGAAAAGGCACTGATCTCTCCCTCTTTCTGAGAGATTTTTTTTAAAGTTAAGTCTTCACAATCATGGGAATTACTTCTGAGATGATTGTCATGAAGTTAGAGATTCTGGCCTGTATGTCTAAATATTTCAGAGAACTTATCAAATCATGTGAAGAATACTGCCCACAAAAGTAGATTTTTACTTTCCTTCCTGAAGATGGAAATTTTTACTTTTTTAAAATTTCTGCTATCATGTTAGGTTGGAAGAGATGTGAGGGATATGCTACATTTAGGGTTTTACTGCTTTTTTCTTGGTGGTGAGAGCAATACCAATATAGATCACAAACGCACCTTATGCTTTGTATATGGATTAGCAGTTCTGAAAATAATCACGATATCCCTGTCTCTTTTCTCCATGTCAGATGTTGATTGGCTTGTAAAATGCAGTTCATAGGCTAAAAGCAGGAAAAGTTCTAGTTTCCTATGTTTTGCTGGTGAAACTGATATGAACATGAGCACAAGTTTCTGATTTCAAAGAAGTTGAAAGTTAATTAGATTCCACAATAAATCTAAATAGTTCTCTGTGGCCGGGTGCAGATGAAGGAAAACAATAGAAAGGCTCTCAGTGAGTTATCGCTATCATAAGATTTCCACCCTCCCTGTGTCCCCCTCTCCCCAACAAGAACAAACCTTCAGGAAAAGCTCTTTATCTTATCACAAAGTACAAACAGCTTATTGTAGTATTGTGTTGTTTTGTAATGAAACAAAGCTGTGGAAAATTTGTTTTTTGCATATAATAGAAATATGAATGTAATAGGCAAGAATTTAGCCTAAGCAGCATTCTAATGTGCTTAGAATATTTACCTCATCATGAGTAATGAAAATAGGAATTTGTTTGGCTTGTCTTTTCTAAATTCTCTTTTGTAAAATGTATGGGTTTTCAACTAATGCATTTTCATGATGCTTTATGGCTCAAGGAAGAGCTAATTTGCAAGGAGAACAAATATGGCTGAAATTACCTCCAGCTTTAATCCCCAGAGTTAAAATTTCACCCAAAAAGTTAATCCTACAGGTCAAAAGATTCATATGATGAAGAATACTGGATTCTTGACATAAAAGTCAGTTTAAAATGCCAAACAACAAAATAACTCATATAAGGATGTCTTAAACCCTAAAACCATGAGTCAGAAGGATAGAGCCGCCATTTTGTTTGAATACTTCATACAATTTACAATAACTAAAACCAATAAGATATTAAATAACGCATTACCTTTTCCAGTCATTACAAAAGAAATAAATTGAGAGTTCTGGCCAAAATGTAAATAATCATATCTCCAAAGAGAGCAGATCAGAGTCTAAACTTGAGGAAGCAATTTTAAAAATAAACTCCATCAACAGAAGTCATGACAAAACCTCAGGACATAAAGGCTGGATACTTAAAATATTAATGATTATAATGAAAGAGACTAAAGCCATGTTCAGTCAAATAGACTCTAATAAATGGACTTTATGCAAATATTTGCAAGGGTTTTGCAACTGACCAAAGATGATATTCCAGGCTTCTTGGAAAAATTGGCTAGAGGGATTCATAATTTAGACTCCTCAACAAATCCAGTTTGTCTCCTATTCAGTGTTTGTACAGTACCTAGCAAAATGGAGCACCATCTATCTTGTTTGGCTCTTAACACTACCTTAACAAACATTATTAATGTCATGTTAATTATAATTATATGATATTATAATTAATGTAACAATTAATGAGGACTCACTTTATTTTATTAATAGCCACCAACCTGTTTAAATTATAAATGCTGAGACTGATGTTTTGAAAACTATTATCTGTTACAGAAATACATATCAGAGAATGTACCGTATTTTAATAGCAGCCCAGTCAGTGAAAGATAGTTTATCCTAAAAAATACACAAGCCTTTTTTTTTACTAAGTCCAGTAATTCATGCCAAACAAAGTGCATTTGTAACAGTAAAAAAAGCATGTAAGTAGGATTTCAAAAGTACCTAAATGGCTTAGGAGCACAGGTCCCAGTGACTTACAAATTACTAAAGCTCTGTTGAAAACTTCACTGTTTTATCCATTCAAGAACTGAATCAGGATTTCTTTTCTCTGATAAATAGAGGGTTGACTCTGAGAGGAAATAATACTATTTCTAGAATGGACATTCTGCTGAATTATTGAAAGAATTCAAATTGCATCCGACTT
This sequence comes from Pelusios castaneus, assembly GCA_007922175.1. NCBI lineage: Eukaryota > Metazoa > Chordata > Testudines > Pelomedusidae > Pelusios > Pelusios castaneus. The sequence continues at coordinate 5,185,239 of ML685769.1, read as the reverse complement.
GCAGTTCTAAATTCAATGTGCCAGAGTGACTTGTTGAGTTTTAATTATCTGTATCATTATTATATGATAATTCACATCGGAGGACATGGAAATGTGTAGCATTTAAACAGAAACCAATGACTTTTTTTTCCCATTTTAAGGTCCTGATCAAAAGCCTATTGAAGTTGAAGGACTTATGTTCCATGCAAAAGAGTAGGGCTAAAATTCTTAGATGTTTTGCTTCTTAAATGCACAAGGCCAGAATCTTTCTTGAGTCAGCTGTGGCTCAAAAATTTCCAAACTGCCCCAAATCCTCACTGCCCACTGATAATTGCTGTAGAGAAGTTCCTTTCCACTCCACTCTCTTTCCATCCATCATGCCCATTCCCTTGGCATGCACTCTATGTTCTGGAAGGCAGGGAGGTAATGGTAGAACTGGCTCCATAGGCATGATATCCATTGCAAATCCACCTTGGTCACAACAATGGCCACATACCATCCGTTTTGCACAGCTGACATAGAGGCTGAGAAACTGGGCCAACATCTTTTGATGGAAGTATACCGCTAAGTAAAGAGTCGGTATTTCACATCCACAGAGATAGTGGATATATGTGTGGAAGTCAAATGAGAGGGTTGCAGATAGACTTCAGCTCCTTTATCGTCTCTCTCTAAAATAGTGGAGCACAGATCATTACAGCTAAGTACTGTTTATTTAATGGGAAAGTATGTGCATTCGTATGAGTTGTTTTGGAATTAAAAGTGAAAAGTCAAAAAGTTTTCATAATGATCATCATGTTTTAAGCATATTGTTAATATATTGCTCTGCTCAAACATGGCACATGCCTTCCTTAGACTTTGTTAACTGCTGTTGCACTACAGCCAATATGTTTCATTCTTCTGTCAGAGTGGCCTTTGAATCTTATGGAATGTGGACCTCCATTCTGTGAGTGAGGATGCCCTGACCTCATGCAAATTCATTAGAGCTAACAAAATTTTCCACCACATTTAGAATGTTTCTGGAAAACAATAGGACAGATAGAAAGGAATCAATTTGCAAAGCATAGCTCTTCCCATGCTGTACAAAGCAAAATGCTTTTACTTAATTGTCTAACATAAATACACAGCAAAGAATTTTATGGGTAGATATTTTGAACTATACACTCATACAATAGGATGCAGTCTGTAAACTGCCCATTACCAAATAGCTAGGAACACAACTGAGCTTAAAGAATCACATTTTCAAATATAGATACTTACAGTGCAAAATGCATGTAAGCACTTACACAAACAGATTGTTGCATGTGTTAAATGGGCAAATGTATTTTCAGTTATTTGATTTGCATGTGCAAATGCCTTTTTTGCATGATGTAAGAGAGGCTGCTGTACTTCTAAATTTGTCATTTAGTTGACAAGAAAATGTTATCATACTCATTTTTATCTTCAAGTATGTAGTTGTCCCACTACAGTATGGGAGGGGTTAAAGGCCTGTGAGCAGCAGCCAATGGGCTCCTAGGATCTGGGAGCCAATCAGAGGGCAAGATCCCATTATAAAAGAGAGCTGCAGGGATAGTTCAGTCAGTTTGCCTGGGAAGCCCAGGGAAAAAGTTCTCTTTCTGGCTCGCTGTGGGAACCAGCACCCCGGAGAGCTCACTGTGCATGCTGGGAGCTAATCAGGAACTAATCAGGAGCTAATCAGGGGATCCTGAAGACAGCCAGAAAGGGCAAATATTTTGGAACAGTGGTCCAGACAGGGCCGGCTCAATGGGCTGTGGCCCCCTGAGA